>JAGFMF010011645.1:3290290-3323569 GCA_019455555.1 Galemys pyrenaicus | reverse complement strand
CCTCCCTGGCCAGCAGCAGGGATTGAACTCGTGCTGCAGTGGCTGCGGTTTGCTTCATAGTGCGTTGCTTAACCCACTGCGCCACCAGGGAGGCCCAGAAATGTACATTTAAATCAAGATCAGAACTTGAATTGAAAAATTTGTGTTCCAATGGTGGATCTTCAAGCATAGGAAGCAAGTTAGGGAGGTTCTCTGTGGTCACCCCGAGTTGGTAGCCACCTACTCTGCTCACACCTAAGGCGAATCTTGACTCCTTGCCCCCACCTGGGGTTCAGAGGGGGCCAAGGCTCACGTGTGGGGAAGATTTCCCCATGGGAGAAGTGACGTAGTTCATGATAAGCACACTTTGCAGGTTGAGCGCTGCACTGTGAAGCATCCACGGCACAGCAGCCTGAGTTCGATCCCTGGCCAGGGAGGGGACCCACAGGGCACAGCAGACCTCTCCTTCCTCACTGCTGCTCCCCTCAGCAGTGTGTTTCAGTCAGTCTGCCTGTTCTGCTCCCCACTCTGTCTCTGGTGACTCCTCTCACCTCCCATGCCTCTGGCCTGTACCCCAGCTCTTATATGCATAAATAAATAAATCTTAAAAAAGAAAGAAAGGAGTGACATGTAAGCAGGGGCTTGTGCCCCCCAAACAGTCACCTTGTGCAGTAGCCATGACGGCATGTAGCTGAATTCACTCTGTGGTCAGCGTGTGGGGTTCAGGAATGAAAGCTCAAGCCAAAGACCAAGCAGCTTCTTGCTGACCCCATGGAAATGAATTTGCCAGCCGATTCTTCAAGCCAGTGCCGGCAGCGTGCGTCCCATCACTTCCGCTCACTTCCAGTGATGAGTTGGCAGTGACCAGCGGGAAGTTGTCCCCCACTGGACGGGGAGCCCCAGTCCTGCATCCTTGTTGCCATAATCGGTTTTTCTTAACATCACACAAACTAACAGAGCACCTTGTATACAATTAATGCAGTCAGTTAGATCTGAAGAATCATGGTATGCGACTTGGAAGAATTGAAAAATAAATGAGCCCATTAGCATTTCTGAAGTCTGAAGCAGAGATAAGTGCTCAGAGAAAGGCTCTGGACATAGAGGAAGGGTGAGCGTGTGTGCGTGTGTGTGTGTGTGCAAGGCAGACTGCACAGCATGAAGGAGCTGAGCAACCAAGATCAACAAAAGAGGAGGCGGGATGGCAACATGGGAGGGTCTCTGGGGCTACAGAAAGTTCATATCTTGACATAAGAAATTAAAGAAATTAAAATCCTCATTTGTTCTTGGAAGCAAATGAGATCCCAAAGTGCTTCATGGTTCATAGAGCTTATGTTACAATGACACTCCTTATTTCAGAGTCTGTAATTAAGTAGGGAAGAATAAAACACATAGTTTCAAGCATAAATGTAACTTCTTCATTCTGCAAAATGTATATATTTATTTCTGCATAGTGGCTAAAGATTAGATGACAATTAATGTGAACAATAAGGAGTAACAATTAATCAGCTGGATTTCTGTTTGCTCTTCCAGAACATGAGGTTAAATGAACCATTAATTCATTTAACCGAAGTCTGCTGACTTAAAGCCCCCAAATAATTGCCAATCCCAGACTCACATTTAAGATCTAAAAAATAAATCTTTCAAAATGCAGACATACCTTCATAAGCAATAATTATGATTAAGCAGGAGTTTGTTATTAAAACAATTTTGTTTTGGAACAGAAGGAGAAACCAAAATTGCAATTCAGGGACTTGTTATTCGTCTTCCCTGCTGCAAAAATAGCTATCACTTGTTGTCCAGCCAAGGCCGTGAAGTCTCACTTAGCTTGCCTTTCATTCTACATTTAGAGATGTGCTCCTCTGGAAACAAATTGGCACCAATACATAATAGAATTCTGTACAAAAGGACAACAGACCTTTAAAAATCACACAGAGGAAAAACAACAGTTTTCTGCTAAAAGAGTCATCATGTTTCTCTCTGCAATTCACCAATATTGCAAATAGTTGGAATATTTTTATGTTTGGCAGAAAAACATAAAGGGCTAAAGAAGAAATATCACCAGTGGCTTCACTGAACAGAATATAATGAACTGAAACCTCTCAGCTTTAGCTACTCCCTCTCCAGTCCTTACCGTACCCCCACCCCCAACCTTGGTGCCCAAACCCTGTTCCAGAGCTCTCTGCCTTTAGCTGCTGGCATGTAGCAATAGGCAAGCTGGTCTGAGGGAAGTAACAGGGAGATACAAAAATGCAGAAATGACACGTGAACAAAGGGGTTGAAGAAGCTGACAATTCTGCAAATAGGTTCCATCTGCAGGTTCGGTTTTCCTGAGTTTCACATTCATTAACTGAACTTCCTGCAAGCTGAGTTTCTGCAGAACACAGCCTACCCCGTAGGAAAATATGCCATAATTCAATAGACATTTCATGAGGACATACTATGTACAAGACATTGTATTGCAAACCAGCACAGGACACGACTGGCCTCATAGAGGTTCCCTGTCCTCAAAGCTCACCATCCAGAAATGTCCTAATAGGCAGATGGGGGGGGGAGGGGAGAGGAAGGGAGAGGGGAGAGGGGAAGGGAGGGGAGGAGAGGAGGAGAGGAGAGGTCACTCAACCACAAAGGATAATGGGATGGGGTGGGAGCCACAGAAGAGGGCGAGCTGCATCCTGATGGCAGACAGTGAGAAGTGAGTGGGTAGAACCACGTGATAGGTGGAAGAAGGTGCATTTAGTCCAGATCTTGAAGGAGGAAGAGAATGATTAACAGGGAATGACTGAGAAAGGCCTTCAGGGTCCAGCAAGGTGTGGATAAATGAAGACTAGAAAATACAGAGGTGCTTCATGGGTGGGTGAGTTTTTTAGAATGATAGTGTAGGAAAGTGGGGAGCTGGACTGGCTTGAGATGGACAGCCTAGCCCAGACGCAGGGCCGCGGGACCCACAGCACTGGAGAGCTGTGCGGCAAGGGTGCCTCGTCGCACCATCTGTCTTTGCCCAGGGCCACATCCTACAAGGCCACGCGGAGGGAGCAAATGCTGGCTCTAGCCTGGATTTCTGGCAGTGAGAGGCATCATTGCCCTGCCCATCGTCTGACCTCGTGCTTTAGACCTTGTCTGCAGAATAAGGCTTTGTCATAGTCTAGAGGCCACAAGCACCCCCTGGGCCGCCAGAGGGGACAGTGAAGGCAGAGACTAGGTAACTGAGTGATGACCCCACACTCCCAGCCTGGACCCACTCCTCAGAGGGAGAACCCCATCCACTCCTGCACCATAATTCTAGAGCATTTCGGTCATCCTCTAAATAAGCACTGCTCCCTTAGCCATCACCCCGCCAAGCCCTCTCCCAACTCCACAGCCCCAGGCAGCCATGTAGCTGCTCTCTGTCCTAAGAAACCTTTGTGGTTTGGGGCATCTCACTTAAGTGGAACCACGCAGTGGGAACTTTTTCATCTGGCTTCTTCACTTAACCTATTTTCAAGGTTCATCCACGCTATTGCATTGCCAGCACTTCATTCTTTTTGGTGAAGGAATACACCAGCTCATTCGTCCGTTGGTGGATGTTTGGGTCACATTTTGGCTACTGTGAATAGTGCTACTGGGAACACACACGGACAAGTTTCCATGTAGACGTGTTTTCAATTGTCTTGGAGATATATATATATATATCTCCATATATGTGTGTGTGTATATATATATATATATAATGTAATTGCTGGGTCTTATTTATCCCATTTCTCCTAACACAAATAAGTCTCTCTCGAGTGACTAACTAGCTCTTGAATGATGGAACAACAGCATCATGCTTTCTTAGAAGATTTTGGGGGAGACACTACAAAATACACCGATTCCAACAACTGCTCCTGGCACAACCTCAGCACGGCTGTTTTCTTGGCTTTTTGAGCTTGAGGCAAGAGTGCGGGCTGTCAGCTCACCTTCCCTGGTTCTTCCTAGGCAGCTGAGGAGGCTGGGGTGGGGGGGGCTGTGCGAGGAGGGCCTCCCCATCTCCCCCAGAAAGCAGAGCCGTGACTGCAGATACGGGGCCGGGAGGCCCCACAGTCCCGTCCAATTGCTCCAGGTGGTGGAGCTGCCAGGTCTGCATCAGCCCAGGGGTCTGGCGGTGAGGACTGCACCTCTCTCCGGGCTGGGCTCCAGAGTAGGGCAGGAGGGCACGGGCCACGCGGTGGTGACCCGCCCATCTCAGGGGTGCTCCGGCGGACAAGGGCCAGGAAATGTGTGTGGTAGAGGGTAGGGGTGGGCCCGGCATGCCCCAGGCCTTGTGTGTCCTGGCGCTCCAGTGAGCAGGCAGCTGTGAGCCTTGGGTACCAGCACAAAGCGGCCCCATGGGGCCTGGGCCTTCACCCTGTTGTCAGGTGTCATGGGCCTCACCTCTGCGCACGCGCCATGCCCCACCTGCACCCCTGCTGCCTGCCCCGGCTGTGGCCTAGATCCAACCCCCGGCAGAGGGTAGGTGCCCCCCCAACCAGGTACCCTCCCTCCTGCTGGGCACGCCCCAGGCAGACCTCATCGATGGTCCTGAATGCAGGCTCTGGGCAAAGACAGCTCTGACAGGGGGTTCAATGGCTTCGTGGGGTTCATGGTTCTGAGCAGAGTCTCAGTGGGGGGCTTGATGTCTAAGGGAGGTGTGGAAGGAAACTCCTAGTCCCACCCAGAAGGGGTCCGCCCACCCCCTCCACCAACTCAGCCGCCTGGGTGCCCGCCAGGCCGGCCGCTGCTCCCAGGACACGGCTCCTTGTGTCCCCTCGTGCAGACTCGGGGTCTGCTCGCCCCAGTGAGACCGAAATACTTAAGGGGGAGAATATTTCTTCTTCCACAGCAGCTCTCCCGAAGCCCCCTGGCACAGTTCCCAGTTCCAAAGGCAGCAGAGATCGCTCAGCTCGGGAGTCGATCCGTACCCAGAAGCCTTGCCCGTCCTCAGAGCTCTGAGCGACTTCACGAGTGGCCAGTGTTTCACGTCTGGGGCATGCTCAAGCATCTGATATGAAAAGCAGCACATGTTCAAAGTAGAAAACAAGAGCATCATACAGGAAGACAAAATCTACCCATAATCTACACTGAAGCAATTCCTGGAAAAGGTTGATGTATATTCTCCTATTACCCTTCCATTTGTGTTGTAACTTTTTGAAATTATCATCACAATGTCCATGCTGTTTCACAACCTGCTTAACATCTTCTGAAAATACCATAATGCGACTAGACAGTGTTTTGTGATTTCAGTGACTATAATACCTGGTGTATGGATTTAATGTCTTATTCAGTCAATGCCCAGTAGACGCTGTATGCCTGCTTCAGCTTTCAAACTTACAAGTAATGCCACGATAAATAAACTTGTATAAAAGCATTGTCTCATACTTCTTATAATACAGCCCTAGAAATGGAATTGCAGGGTAAAAAAACCAGACATTAGCGGCGTTCTTCAACTCATCGCTTAACTGCCCCTCGGAAGGGCCATGAGAACTTCCACCGTGACTGGATTTGCCAATGATTTGCAATAGGCTTGATTTCTTTGGAAGCTTCAGACATCAAAGAGGAGACAAGCAAGGAAATGAGTGGGCCCACTAACCTGGGTAAGAAAAACTCATCCAGAAGGTATATTTCTGGGTAGAGCAGAAATGATGTTTTTCACGAAGTTACCTTTATTCATCAAGAAACTGTTAACCCACGCCACACTCCCCCACGTCAATGTCCTCTCCCCCAGAGGCAGGTAAGTAGGTCAACACTTCAAGGAGCGTTCTTTCCAAGACCGGCACACAATGAAGAGTCCCCCAGTGACAGGACGGTGGAGGGATGGGGCGACGAGGTGCCCGAAGTTCAAGGCCCAGCCCACCCCACAGGAGCACGTAGCATACGCTGCCTTCTCTGACCTTAGGTCTGACTTGGAGTTGGGGCCATGGGGACAACGTACCCAGTGGGGTTCTGTGAGCATCAAACAAGACCATGTCACATGGTGTGTGTGTAGTCAGGCGCTGACTTTGTCGCTAAGACTGGGCGCTTGAAGGAAAAGCCCTGTTCTCCTGAGGGGAAGGTGTCCTTCCCTGGAGATGCCAGAAGAATAGAGCACCACTGTCCTGCCCTCTGTCCCCACGGCAACCGGAACACAGGCACCCTCATTAGCTCATTCCGTCAACATCGCAGAGACTGCACCAGATCTCATTTCTCCCACTCCTGAGAGAAAGGAAAGCACTTTCTCTTGAAATTCTGGCCCACAGGTTTTGCCCTCGACGTGGCCAACTCAAGGTGGTCCTTCATGTACTGGGAGTTTAGCTGCTCTACATTGTGGGAAGCCTAATTGGCTCTGTTGCTAGAGGAGCTACTGCCGCCATTTTCCTTTGCACTGGTGATCTCGGGAGAAGCTGGAAATAACAGTGTTCCAAAGTGAAATGAGGTGACGTTCTGGAACTAGCTTGGGCGAGTATAAAATGCTAAGCAAGAGAAGGTCTAACCCTCCCTTGTTTGTGATGAAAGGGCGAGCTGTGCAGGAGAGCTCATGTCCCCTCAGCAGCGTGTTTGGCACCAGCTAAGTAGACGTGTGTCCCCCCCAACACATGACCCGTCACATCAAGGCTTCACTTTCCCTCTTCACAGCACCTTTGAGTCACTGCGATTTCCTTTTTATCTGTGGGTTTGTGGTTGTCTTGGGCCCACTATACCGTGAGTTCTGCGGGTACGAAGGCGTATTCAGTCTTATTGCCTGGGCCCCGAGACAAAGGGAGCACCTTAGTTGAATGAATGATTCGAACATTCCCTTAAGACACCACCTCAGGGATGCTGCTTTGTCCCTCCGACACGTCAAGGGAAGCGCAGATAAGGCAGGGTGAGTAAAGGAGAAGGAGTGCCACTGGAATATAATTTACCTACATGAATGCAACAGCATCTTCTCTAAGAAATGCCCGCTCCCTTTTTCTAAACATGTAACTGCTAAAGAGATGACGGTTGTAGCATGTTCTGAGTCCCTACGGGCAGTAATCATTCCAAAAAGACTCTTAATTTGTACCGTAAGACACTCCTTGCTTTATAAGTACACATTCCCAATAAAGGTCATTTTTCCGCTCCTTCCCTAATCCCTGCCCCCCCCAATAAAAGTTAAAAGATGTGACTAACTCACAGCCAAAAATCACACTGTGTTCCATGCAGGTCAAGTCTCCCACCTAGACAGGAAATCCTTCCACAGGTCGACCGTCACCGCCCCCCTGCGCCTCCCTCTCCACCTGCACCTCTGCAGAGGCCATTGACAATAGTAAGGGGGGCAGGGGAGAAAAGGAGCCAGCGCCTCCTGGCGGAAGAGGCGGGAGCTGCAAACGCTAGGTCAGTCCTGGCTCTGCTTCCCTGCTGGGCTTCCACAGTGACTGAAGTTCCACAGGTGCGATCTGCTCTGCATCCACCTTCCTCTCCTTGCATGTCGAATGACTAACGCGGATGGAGAGGTCTACTTGAGTGACTGAATGTTCATGGAGGGCCCCGTGCGCCGGGGCTGTGGGGCACGGTCGGTTCTCTCTGCATCAGCCTCACAGCGGTGTTCTCCCTGTTACTCAAGGCGAGGACAAGGAATAAGTCAGCACTCAAGTCACGGTGTGGCGCTAACGGGTGGCTGACCACAAATTGAGCTCAATTTGTGGCTCAGATGAGGTATTTTAAAGTAATTTTTAAAAACTTTATGGAGGGGCCTCCCTGGTGGTGTAGAGGTCAAGTCTCAGGGCAATCACCTCTATGGCCTGAGTTCGATCCCCGGCCAGGGAGGGGACCCACACTGCACAGCAGACCCCCCTGCCTCACCTGCTGCTCCCCTCAGCAGTGTGTTTCAGTGGATCTGCCTGTTCTGCTCCCCGCTCTGTCTCTGCTCCCCACTCTGTCCTGCAACTCTGGCCTGTATCCCAGCTCCTTATTTATTTATACATAAATAATCTTTTAAAAAAATAAAATAATAAAGAATTCGATCTAAAATTATGTGTTGCCCACACACACAATTTACTTGACTAAACATCTACGCCAATTCATTTACAGTCCTGTTAGATCCATAACCCAGCTTGGGGGGAGAGGGGAGATGGGTTGGCGGTGACTCATGTCATTTTCTGGCTGTGCCACCTCCTACCCTGCTCTCTTCTGATTACCCAAGGGGAGGCGGGGCAGGAAATGCTCAAAGTTAAGGAACCCAACCTCCCTGTAGGGCCATTCCAGGCCAACAGTCCAAACTACATTACAACTCCTACCTCTTCGCTGCTTCTGCTTGGAGGAAATTACAGAGGTATTATACAGTAATTGCAGTTCTCACCAGATAACAGTTGTTTCTGATAACAGCGATGCGGTAGGGATTAGATAAAATAATAACTATAAAGAATTTATTGGTTCCTACTACATAATAAGCATTTAATGAATATTAGTCACCATTATTATTTCCATAGTTTAAATTATTCTTCTATATTCTAAATCTCTGTAATATACAGTTTCATTTACATGACGTGTTTTTTCTACTCGGGTTTATTTTCTCTGGCTAAATTCCCCAAAGTGAAATTCGCGAATCAAAGAGCATAAACACTCACGCTTCGTATGTATTGCCAAATTACATTCCCGAAGAATCGTGACAGTATGTGCCGTGAACTACCGTGGAGACCAGATTTTTATTACATCACGAGTGCTAGCTGTTACTGTTTTTTATAGTAATTGAAAGGATTTTTAGAGTAGATCTCTCTATAAATACTCATCTAGGGAATGAGATGCCTGGGTTTAGCTGGGAACAGGACAGAACCCAACGAACAACTTGGCTGTTTGCTGAACTCAAAAGCACAAAGGAGCCGCTAAGGTCCAGGAGGGAAGAGATAAGAAAACCAACAGACAAGAGTGTTCCCGCTGCCCCAGCTGGGACTGGGAATGCACACCGATCCCCCTCCAGGAAGGTAGGGGTGGGCCGTCGGGCAGGAGATCCCTGAGGCTACAGGGAGAACACAGAAAGAGTAAGTGACAGGGAGGAGTCTTTGCATGGAAGCTGCAGGTCAGCAGGTGCAGGAGGGGTGAAGGGAAGGGCCCCACCCCCAAAACTTCCCAGAGTGATTAGAAAAAACCCATTGGGACATTCAAGTCCCAATGTCCTCATAAGGAGGAGCTATCCCCGTATCGAAGAGACTATTGTACAGGGTGTGGAGAGAAAAACCAAGAAACTGAAATTGCTTAGTTTGGGGATTCCAAGAAATTCTACATCTGTGGGTCGTTTTGGGAAAAGTGATGTGTAGACACCTGTGCTGGGTTAGGCCAGAAAGCACAGTGTCCCAGGATCCCCTTTCGTTCAGGAGTCTGTGGGCCTCACCCTTCATTTCTGCTCCAGAGACACAAATTCTTACGTGCAGGTGAGTGAAAAGGTGACATCTGTGATGCCATATTGAAAAGGGGGCCTGGGAGCCACTGCAGGGAAATTGCAGGGGCTGTCTCTTTTGAACCAGGATGAAGACCTTTGGATTGGGTCAAAAAGCAATTGTTTTAACCATCTGTTATTCGAAATGCCATTGGTGAGTCCATTCATAGGTGGAATATAAAGAAACAAGATAAGGGAACAGACAAAACTAACCCTAAACAAACTCTAGAAATCTGACTGCAGAACTGAAGTCACCAGTGGGGAAGGGGAGTGTGGAGAACAAAGAGGACAGGGGTCCAGTGGACTCTGGTGCAGGGTGATGGATGATTTGGTGGTAGATGTGGTGTGCAACATACATCACAAGAGGTGAGAAGTCATACCCCAAATCATGTATGGGTTGTAAGCCAACATTATATAGATTTTAAAAAAATACAATTTTTATTTATTTTTTCCTTCTTTTTAAAGATTTACTTATTTCTGCTTACAAGAGCTGGGGTACAGGCCAGAGTCCAGGGAGGTGAGAGGATTCAGCAGAGCCAGAGCGGGGAGCAGAACAGGCAGATGGACTGAAACACACTGAGGGGAGCAGCAGGCGAGGCAGGAGAGCGCTGCTGTGCCACGTGGGTCCCCCCTGGCCGGGCATGGGACTCGCACTGTTGTGCTGTGGATGCCTCACAGTGTGGCGCTCAACCTGCTGTGCCACCAGGGAGGCCCAAAAATACATTTTTAAAAAAGAAAGAAAGCTCACCTGGATCACACTAATTTATGACCAGCAACTTTTATTGGCCAGAGCATTGACAGGTAACTAATTGTGTAGAGTCATGAATAGTTAAAACTCATTAACCCTAGTGACTCTTTAACAATTAATCCTCCTCTTCACATCCCATAAAATCCCCAATTTTACTCCATCATGGGGCATGTTTTAAGTTTTCTACCTGAATCTGTGTGTCCCAAATTGTAATGCTTTGATCCCAAGTTAATGAACTTTGCCTTTGTAACAGGCTCCTGAATTTTTAGGTTAGCAGGTGCATTTCTAGAATAGTGCAAAATATTTGGGATTGACTCAAACATTAGGGACTGGGGTCAAGCCCTCAGTGTAAGGAAGTGATTCTTCAGATTTAAAGGGCACAAGAACTGTGTGTGTGTGTGTGTGTGTGTGTGTGTGGATGGAGAAGGTGGGGTTGGCTATGTTGTTGGTTAAACAATTGCTTAGTTACCTCTCAGTGATTGTGTTTGGATAGGCTGGAGTCCAGAGATCTGTGCTTTGAATAAACGTTCCTGATGATTCTCCCTCATGGGGTCAGTGGTTGGTGACCCTAAAACCGGAGATGGACATTTACACAAGCTTGTGTGGACCTCCCAGGAGGGAGCTGGCCTTTTCCGAAAGCTCGGGGAGAGGAGGCGGTTCGAAGAGGGCATTCATGGCTGGCCCTCAGCATGTAGCTTGCTGAGTTCCAGCTACTAGAACATAACAGCCAGGCGTCCCAGCTGCTGTGTCTGAAATCCACAGCTGCCTTTGCACCTGTGCTCAGTGCCTGAGCACACCAGGGGCACGGAGGCAGCCCCAGACCTGGGACCCCGACAGTTCTTCAACTGCCCTGGCCCGGACACCCTGACCACCTTGCTAGAACTTTCTTAGACTGCAAGGTTGCGTAGGATGCTTCTCAATCTCTCTCTCCCTCTCCCTGTCTGGGGCCAGGCATGTGAAGCCTGACAGCTCTCCAGTCCTATTTGACTCTCCCCACCCCGTTTTTATGTCATATAGGCATTTCCCTGGCCCAACCCTTGCAATTTAATCCTGGTTCGCCATCTTCTTCGGGAAGGACCTGTACTAACACAGTGTCCCTGAAAACTCTCGTAAAATACCCATGTCTCGGACTCTACCAGGTCAGAAAGCAGCCTGTGCGTCCGTCAGGCCTATGGCTTGGTGTCTATAAAGGAGTCCAATGCATGTTGGTTCTTCTATTGAACATACTCTGTGCTCTCCATATTTATCACCTTTATTGTTTCTTGCCTGCCTCCCAACCCCATTCCAAGTTTCATTTTGTGGAGCAGGCATTTCTTCCTCTTTTATTCACTTATCTGTCCCGAGTGTCTAGTACAGTGCCTGGTACACAGAAGCATTAATAATCGAAGGCCAAATGAATGATGGTGAGTGGCTGATGCCGGGCGTGAGCTTCAGTGATTGCTAGCAGGTCTAGCCCACACTGAGCCCTGCCTGATGCCCACAGAATGCCCTCAACAGCCCCATGCACATGGACTGTGCTCTTCATTTCCTGTACACGAGGACACTACACCCCACAGATGAAGGGCCTTGCCTGTGCTGCACCCACCCAGCAGGCTGGAGTCCACATCCACTCCCCAGGCTTCTGACTCCAGGGCCCCCCTGGCTCCTGGCAGGGCGCGGCAGGGACTCCATCCAGGGAGGGGTGCTCCTTGCCCTGTTTCCTAGGGATCAAGATGGTGGGCCAGCACAGCTGCTGCTCTCCGCCTGAGCAGCGTCTGGGCCAGGCGCCTGTGCCACGGCCGGCCACTGCCAGCTGCTAAGTGTCTCAGGCTTGCAGGCTTGGCTCTCTGGTGATCAGCTGGGTCCAGATCACCCTGGATCTGCCACTCACACGCGTGCCGGGGAGGGCGAGAGAAAGGGAAGACGAGAAAGGGCAGTAAATGAGGGCAGGGAGAAGCAGGCGATTGAAATTCTAGACTTGCCGGGAGCCAAGTGGGCCGGGAGGCCGGTGCGACCGGCTGCGCTCCGCGGGCACCCAGTGGGCAGGAGTCCATCGCCCAGCTCTCCTGGGTGGGGCAGAAGGGCAGTCGGACTCTGTAGTTGTATTGTGATGGAGAAGGAGGAAACAAGAGCAGCTGATCCCCCCGGTCGGGAGTGCCCACGTGCGCACAGACGGGCCTTTGTGTCCTGGAGGCAGACAACGGGCCGCATTCTTCCCCCACCTCGGTGACGTCCTTCACGGACACGTCCCCAGAGCACATTTTCAAAGGATTAATCAGCTATGATCAGAGGACATGGCATTCCCTATGCTACCCCTCTGCGCCCGGGCTGCGCCTGCCCTGTCGTCCTGAGCACAGAGCAAGTGGCCGGCCCGGCACTGCCCTGGGCTGCTAACTGTGCTGCCTGCACAACCTCAGGGCTCAGGCCTCAGGCCTCCTAGACCTCTGCCTGCACAACTTCAGGCCTTCTAGACCGTAGCTTGCACAACCTCAGGGCTCAGGGCTCAGGCCTCCTAGACCGTTGCCTGCACAACCTCAGGGCTCAGGCCTCCTAGACCTCTGCCTGCACAACCTCAGGCCTCCTAGACTGTTGCCTGCACAAGCTCAGGGCTCAGGCCTCCTAGACCGTTGCCTGCACAACCTCAGGGCTCAGTCCTCAGGCCTCCTAGACCTCTGCCTGCACAACCTCAGGCCCCCTAGACTGTTGCCTGTACAACCTCAGGGCTCAGGGCTCTGGCCTCCTAGACCACTGCCTGCACAACCTCAGGCCTCCTAGACTGTTGCCTGCACAGCCTCAGGGCTCAGGCCTCCTAGACCGTTGTCTGCACAACCTCAGGCCTCCTAGACTGTTTTCTGCACAACCTCAGGGCTCAGGCCTCCTAGACCGTTGTCTGCACAACCTCAGGCCTCCTAGACTGTTGCCTGCACAACCTCAGGCCTCAGGCCTCCTAGACCGTTGCCTGCACAACCTCAGGGCCCAGGGCTCAGGCCACCTAGACCACTGCCTGCACAACCTCAGGCCTCCTAGACTGTTGCCTGCACAACCTCAGGCCTCAGGCCTCCTAGACCGTTGTCTGCACAACCTCAGGCCTCCTAGACTGTTGCCTGCACAACCTCAGGGTTCAGGCCTCCTAGACTGTTGCCTGCACAACCTCAGGGCTCAGGCCTCCTAGACCTCTGCCTGCACAACCTCAGGCCTCCTAGACCGTAGCCTGCACAACCTCGGGCTCAGGCCTCCTAGACCTCTGCCTGCACAACCTCAGGCCTCCTAGACCATTGCCTGCACAACCTCAGGCCTCCTAGACCGTTGCCTGCACAACCTCAGGGCTCAGGCCTCAGGCCTCCTGGACCTCTGCCTGAACAACCTCAGGCCTCCTAGACCGTTGCCTGCACAACCTCAGGCTCAGTCCTCAGGCCTCCTAGACCTCTGCCTGCACAACCTCAGGGTTCAGGCCTCCTAGACTGTTGCCTGCACAACCTCAGGGCTCAGGGCTCAGGCCACCTAGACCACTGCCTGCACAACCTTAGGCCTCCTAGACCATTGCCTGCACAACCTCAGGGCTCAGGCCTCCTAGACCATTGTCTGCACACCCTAGGCCTCCTAGACTGTTGTCTGCACAACCTCAGGGCTCAGGCCTCCTAGACCGTTGCCTGCACAACCTCAGGGTTCAGGGCTCAGGCCTCCTAGACCGTTGCCTGCACAACCTCAGGCCTCCTAGACTGTTGCCTGCACAACCTCAGGCCTCAGGCCTCCTAGACCTCTGCCTGCACAACCTCAGTCCTGTTGTGCAGGTCTATGGATTTTAACGTATGTTGAGATTTGTGCAACCGTCCCAAGCTGATTATAGAATTATGCCAACATCCAAAAACTCTCCCCGTCCTATGCCTTTAAAGTCGGCCCTCACCCTCTCTTACCCTGAAAACCACTCATCTGTTCTTCTCCGCAGGGTTCTTTGTACAATTGTCCTTTTAATGGAATGACCCACTGTGTCACCTCTTTTACATCAAACTCTATATCTTGCATGCAGGGGTGAAGAATAACGCAGAGATCCCAGGGACCCTACGCACACTTTCTCCCGAGAGCAATCACTGGCAAAACTCTAACAGCACCACAATGGAATACCAGCATGACGCAGGCGGGGTGCGGACACTCCCAAAGAGTAACTCTTCCTAGTGCCCATTTATGGCCACATCCACTCTCTCCCATTCCTACCCCACTTGGCAGCATTAATCTGTTCTCCATTTCGAAAATGTTGTCATTTCAAGAATGTTCTATTAAAGAAATCACACAGTATGTAACCTTTGGGATTGGCTTTTATCAACAGCATTATTCTCTGGTGAAGCATCCAGGCTGCTGTGTATGGCCAGGTCATTCCTATCCAGAGCTGAGTGCTATTCTATTGTGTGCATGTTCTATAACTCATTTAACCATGAGCTCCCTGGAGCATTTCCAGCTTTTGGCTTTCATGACTAAAGGTGCTATAAATATTTATAAACATTACTGTACAGCTTCTAGATGAACACTTGACTTCATTTCTCAGAGCCTTCCTAGGTTTATTTATTTTTTAAAAAATTTTTTATGTTTGTTTTATGTGCATCACTTCCAGGCTCCTTCTCTGGAGGAACGGGAAGTACCTCTACTCCATCTTCTTGGAAGCAGAAGTTACTATGCAGTCTGAGGGACTGGCTCCTTTGACTCAGCTAACACCTTTGAGAGTTATTTGTCTTACTGGGGGCAGCAATAGCTTGTTCAGTTTTATGGCTGACTATTCCATCAAATGTACCAGTTTGTTTATGCATTCATTTGCTGCATAGATTTTGTGATTTTTTCCCCCATTTTGGTGGGATTGTAATAGAGCTGCTATAAACATTCATGGACAGGTTTTTCCAAGAACTTAAGTTTTCCTTTCTCTACTGAAAACACACAAAGGTAGGACTGTTGGGGCCTCCCTGGTGGTGCAGTGGGTTAAGCAACACACTATGAAGCAGACCGCAGCCACCGCAGCACGAGTTCAATCCCTGCCTCTGGCCAGGGAGGGGACCCACAGGGCGCAGCAGACCTCTCCTGCCTCGCTCGCTGCTCCCCTTGGCAGTGTGTTTCAGTCAGTCTGCCTGTTCTGCTCCCCACTCTGTCTCTGGTGGATCCTCACACCATCCCTGCATCTCTGGCCTGTACCCCAGCTCTTGTGTGCATAAATAAATAAATCTTTAAAAAAAAAGTAGGACTGTTGGTTTGTATGGTAAGTGTATGTTTAAACTTTTAAGAAGCCTTCCAGCTGCACTACTTTGCATTCACCAACAATATAGCAACAGTTTCTGTTACTCCACATCCTTGACCACCATTGCTATTTTTAGTACTTTTAATTTAACCACGATGAAAGGTATATAGTGATATCAGTTTGTGGGTTCATTTGCATATCCCTAATACCAAATGATGTTTCACACTTTTCCATGTACTCAACTGTCACTTAGATCCTCTTCAGAGAATTCTCTGTTCAAGTCTTCTGGTACTTTTTTATTTAATCTGTTTTTTTTCCCCCTTCCTGTTGAAATCTGTGTGTTCTTTATATATTCTGGAATATATATTCCGAATATGTATATATAGAGAATATATATTCTTTACACATTCTGGAATCTATAAATATATAATTATATATATATATATAATATGATGCTTTATGTTGTTCCCCTAGGGCTACTTTTCAATGCTCCCCTGAGTTATAATCCAGGTTACTAGCTATCAAATTTTCTCTTTAATTTACTCCTCATTTTTCTGGAGCACGTTCTCTAGCTCCTTTAAAAAAAAACAAGCATATGTGAATTTTTAAATCCATGCATGTCTCATAATTAAATTATTCTGTTCCCATATTTGATTAGTAGTTGAGTCGTTGTGATTGTGGCTGGCACTGGGGGAGAGCCCACGGTAATACCTGCTGATCGTGCACTCAGTCAACAATTACTGTTGAGTTCCTACGGATGCCAGGTAACGCCTGGTGCCAAGCAACACTGGAGAAGTAAACATGTCACTGTTGCCTCCCCAGGAGTTCCCTGACTGTCTAGCAAGCAAGAGACACCGTTGGGTAGAGTCTTATTCCGAAGGAGAATAAATCTCACTGGAAAAGTACAAAGTGTCACGGTGTGCATGATAGGGGGGCCCAAGCTAATTCAGAGGGCCAAAGA
The DNA here is from genome assembly GCA_019455555.1 of Galemys pyrenaicus. Classification (NCBI taxonomy): domain Eukaryota; kingdom Metazoa; phylum Chordata; class Mammalia; order Eulipotyphla; family Talpidae; genus Galemys; species Galemys pyrenaicus. The sequence continues at coordinate 3,307,320 of JAGFMF010011645.1, read as the reverse complement.
AGTTTCTTTAAAAGTTATTATTTGAGCTGAAGCTTTATTTTTGTGATTTATTTATTTATGCATATAAGAACTGGGGTGTACGCCTTAAGTGTGGGGAGTGAGAGGATTCACCAGAGACAGAGGGGAGCAGAACAGGCAGATCTACTGAAGTACACTGCTGAGGGGAGCAGCAGGTGAGGCAGGAGAGGCCTGCTGCACCATGTGGGTCCCCTCCCTGGCCAGGGATCGAACTTGTGCTACAGTGGCTGTTGATAGCTTTATAGTGCTGAGACTTAACCCCTGCACCACCAGGGAGGCCCTAAGCTGAAACTTTAAAAAAGTGTATAGAACATCAGTAACACACACACATAGATGTGTGTATATATACACATAGCAAAATAAGCACCATATATATATACACACACACATATCCACAATATGTAGTAAATGTGTTTGTGTGTATGTATTTTGGGTATTATCATATTGGGTGCTTATTTTGTTATTCTCTCTTGCATCTTTATTGTTTAGTATCTCAGACTAAACTCTTACAGAACTTCATCCACAGATCCTCTTTATCCAAAGACCAACAGAGTTCAGAAAGATGGTTTTGATAATGATGATGATAGTGAAGTAGGAGGAGGAGGAGGACACAAGGGAAGGGAAAAAACAAATGGAGAGACATGAAAGGTGAAGTGGAAGGTATTTCTACTCGTGTCTTCTGGAAGGATCAATTATGATTGTGCTCCCAGCCCTCAGGTGCAGAGGTGGGAGACCCACTGGCCAGCGGGCAGCTTGAGCTGTGAGCGGAAGGTTGTGCTCCGGTGCCCAGGACACGGAGTCAGCCATGCACGCAGGGCCTGGCCAGCCCGGTGATGCTACCTCGGGGCTGGCTCTGTGCAGAGAAGGAGCCAGTATGGCCACAGACAGGCCCCAGCCGGCTTCCCTCTCCCCCTGTACTTCCCATCACTTCCCTGAGTCACCGCCCAGCCAAGACTGTTTCACAGACGCTATAGCAGCCCGGCCCCAGGGCTTGACGCCAAATTTGTCCCCTTCAGAAGATGCCGACATTTGCACCATCATCCTTCTTTGTTCTGATCATTTTATTAGGCTTTTAAAAATAATAAGTTCCTTCTAAGCGTCCTAACTACTCCTGATGTACTGACAGAAGTCGTTTTTCCAAGAGCCAGTGGAGACTGGGGGTGGGTGAGAGTGCTGTGGCCTCAGGCAAGGGGTGGCAGCAGGAGACCCCACCTGGAAGTAGGCAGCAGGAAGGACACCTGGGGAGGGGCCCTGGAGCCCTCCTCTCCCTGCAGCCCTGCAGCTGTCAGAACCCTGGCCCTTTTGAAAGCAGACGTCGGTGCTGACGTTACAGTTGCTCAGTGGGGCTGTGCCCTCCCTGTGTCGGCCTCCTGGACCAGTTTGCATGGGCAGTGGGGGTAGGAGGCAGCCCCACGCCAGCAAGCAGCCCGCGGCACCAGCCCTGCACCATCTGCCCGAGAGCCGCCTCGGGTTCCGCAGGTGAAGGGCTCAGACCCCCAAGACCACTCTCCACCCTCGGACGCTGGCCTCGAGTCCAGCGGCCATCTGGGCTTCTGACCCACTGGCTGCAGGCTGGAGGGCCCCACACTCCCCATCGTGCTTCAGGTGCCCGACACAAACCCAGGTTCTGGGCTACAATTCAGAGGCTTCTAGGACACCCTCCTCGTGCAGTGGATTAGTTCCCCAGCATGACCCAGAGCTGCAGAAAATGCATTTGCTCACAGGTACCTCCTATGACAAAGGACACTAAAATGAACAGCCAGAGGCGGGGTGGCGCCTCCTGCCTCTCCAGGCAGATCACTGCTCCCAAATCTTCACATGGCCCCCAACACAGAGCTCTGTGAACTCCACGCCTTTGGGCTTTTATGGCGATTCCATTATACAGACGTGAGTGACTAGCTCATGGGCCTTGAACTCCACCTCCAGAGCCTGCCCCCTCTCCCCCAGGCCTGGGGGGACCAGCCACATGATTGGCTCCCTGTCAGCCAGCACCAAGCCCCATCCTTAAGTGCCACCCTCAAATTGACTTCATTCACTTAACAAGAGACACCAGTACTGAAGGAATTCCAAGGGCCTGGGGAGCTGCGAGCCAGGAACTGGGATGAAGAGCATCTATTGGCGGGAAATGTGCTCAGTCATCCGAACGGCCAGACGTAAACTTCTTGTAAGCCTGCTGTGACACTGCCTGACTCCAAGCCCTCCTTCTGGGCCACCCCGTCGCTTGTCTTCGCCTCTGCACGTCCCAAAGAGCCCCGTCCAGGCCATGCTGCCAAGGGAGGAGCTGCAGGCTGAGAGGAAGAGCGGAGCGAGGCCCGGGCTGACCTTCCTCACTGGAAGGGGGATCTGGAGTTTCGCTCCCATTTTCCCCTCTTCCATCTCAAAGCTGACCTCTTTCACTTTGCTCACTGTATGTGATGAAAGAGATAGGAGCTAATTTTCAGCTCCATTTCAAGATTTGCCTCCGGCTAACTCCCGACCCGGGAGACTGATCCAGAATTTGAGGTCAAGGCTGTGCCCACGCCAGCCTGGGTATATCAGGGCAAAGGTTCCAGGAAGACGAACCAGGGCCTCCTGCCCAGCGGTGGCCTGTCCTCGGCTTGCAGAAGACTCTGCAGCGAAGCAACACCCCAGCCCAGCCAGCTCGAGGCCTGACCTCCAGCCAAGCCCAAGAGTAAGAAATTCAGAGGCGGCACTTAGGAGCGTGGGTCATGTCAGGAGGGCTGAGCTTCCTAAGGGACGGAGCTGAGAGTGAGCACGGGCCAGGGCTGCAGGTGTCGGTAGATTTCCGCTCGGCTGTGCTGTGCCGCTGGCTTGCTGTCAACTCAGGCCAGAAAACAAACCACACCCAGTAGCTCAGTTTGCCCAAATGAAAACGAGGGACACTGTCTTGCTTCAGGATGAGGCCCGAAGCTCAGCACAGTTTCTAGCTGTGTGTCTGAGCTCACTCTCGCAGATCCTCATCCGTCCACGTGTAGATGGCAGACATGGAGCTGACGCTAGCTGGGGAGTGCCGGGGATCGGACACAAGTTTAATTACTGTCGCTTCTCACCACTGTGCCTCTCCACTGCCCCTCTCCCACCACGTCTCTTGCTCCAAGGCAGGCTCCAGACCTGACTTGACAAAAGGCTGTTCCTGGCACCTAGTTTGTGAATTGGAAGAAGGGGGGGGAGGAGGGCCAATGTTTTTTCTGCACTGCTACCAGTGAATTCGCAAGCTTTGAATCTCTTGATGCAAATGACTCAGTGCTTGGAACAGAGTCAGGTAGCTACTTGGCATTGTCCAGAGACTTGCTGAGAGAATAAATGGCTTGACAAAGTCTATGTAGGAATTGGGGTGAAGTTATTAAAGAGGAGTGAATCAAACAAAAATATGAGGTTCCATTTTCCGTCTCACTTTGCTCCTATCTGTGGAGTCGACAGAAGCCAGAAACCTGGGTGTCTTCCTTGGGCTCCCGTCACCCCCTCCCACAGCCATGCATTAGGCTTCCTACCGGTCTAGTAAGGTCGCCTCCCCGCTCCCCGCCACCCCCAGCCTTTTGCTGGCCAGGGCCTTGCCTGCCGCGGCCACCGTCTCCTCATCCAACTTCCTCCTTCCGTCTCCAAAACCCAAGTCAGAGCCTGCCTCTCCCTTGCTTACCCCCCCAGGGGCACCACTCTCCCTAGAAGCAGGTCTCCAAATGCTGCTAATTGTGAATCATCTGGGAGAATTGAAAACTCAGCTCTCAGGTGGTGGGTCCTGGGGATGGTGGGTCCCGGGGCCGCCAGAGCTGCCCAGGTGGCCTGCCTGAGGAGCCCGGTCAGGGCCGCGCGGGTTTGCAGGCTGACCCCAGCGCTGTGCATGGTCGAGAAGGCCCTCCGCCAGGCCTGCAGCTCCTTCCGTGCCAGTGTCTCAGCCTGCCTCTTCCACTCTTGAATGTCACGCCCAGCAAAGCTGACCGCTGACCGCTCTCCCCGGGTCCCCCGGGTGACCCCAACCCTCGGCCCGAGTGTGCCTGGCTTCTTCCCACAGTGCCCTTCCCTGCTCGTCCCCGGTGAGGTTCCCTCGATCTTGCAGCTCCCTCAGCCAGCAAAGGCTTTCACAGAATGACTTTCACATATAAGGCTTGAAGAGGCCAGGCGAACCCACACTTTAGGAACCAGGAGGTGGTGGCGCACCGGGAGCTCGCGTGAGCGGTTCTAACAGGGTCCAGGAGCGGCTACCGGGGTGCTGGTGGCAGGCACATTCCAGTGTCCAGAATCTCACCAAACGCACCCAGGACTTGGGCAGCATTTTGCTCCTCTGCTCATACACCCCTCCGGGAGCCTTCGCGGGCACCGTCCTTAGAGCCAGTCCTGCACTTTCCTGTCACGTGTCTCTCCGCTTTGCTGCCGAACTCCCCGAGTTACCGAGTTACCGTCCCTTTGCTGACAGGTGCGTCTCCCCACCTAGGCTGTGGGCGGCTGGAGTCCAGGATGGGGAGTCCCCAGCACTTCCTAGTGCCTCGCCCAGGGCTCCGTGTCCGGAAAGAATGGATGAAAAATTGGAGAGAGGCCCTCCCTGGTGGCGCAGTGGGTTAAGCACCGCACTAGGAAGCAAAATGAGCCACTGCAGCACGAGTTCGATCCCTGCCGCCGGCCAGGGAGGGGACCCACATGGCGCAGCAGACCTCTCCTGCCTCGCCCGCTGCTCCCCTCAGCAGTGTGTTTCGGTCCATCTGCCTGTTCTGCTCCCCACTCTGTCTCTGGTGGATCATCTCACCCCCAGCACTTCTTGCCTGTACCCCGGTTCTTGCATGAATAAAAAAATAAATCTTAACGAAAAATTGGAGAGAGAACGCACTTGAGCACAACGCGGCATTTCACCTTGACCCCTTTGACCTTGCTGCCTACAGTGAGAACACCACACCCGCTCCTTGCTCCCAACCAGCCAGGGAGAGAAGCGGGACTGGCCCCTCCCTGGCCCGCCCCTCGGGCCTGGGGACTGCCCGTGCCCCCGGGTGGGCCGGACCCCAGGCCCTGCAGGCGCTGCTGGACTCTCCTGCCTCAGCCAGTAGCTGCTCCTCTGACCTCATTCCGGGCAACACCACCACCCCAAGGGCTGTGGGACGCCTGAGTCGGCATTTGCTCCCCGTTGTCCATTACCGCTCAGCTGGAGAAAACACGCGGCTGCCCCAGGAGGCCACAAAATAGCACCACACAGGAGCGCGACGGTCAGGAGGGTGAGGTTGCTTGCCAGCGAACAGCAGACTCACCCTCCACGAGGCGTCTCCGCCACTACCCTCCGCGGTCCACGGTGCTCAGCTTCTGCGCTGCCCGCCTCCCTGGCTGCCAGCAAGACTCACTTGGGGAAAGGCTGCGTGGAGCTCAGAGTGTGTTTGGGGGTGTCAGAAGCTGCTCAGGTGCAGCAAAGGGGCTCTGAGTAGGGACCCCAAGATATGGTGCTCAGCTCGAGCTCCACTGGGGGCCTAAGACAAGCTGCCCTAACTCCTGTCCTTGTGTCCTTATCTGTGACCTGGACATGAGCGGGCCGTTCCCAGAGATGCGGGCGCTCGGGAAGCTTGTGCACATGGCGAGGGCACGCGTGAGGTCACACCAGCACGCGTGAGGTCACACCAGCACACACGAGGTCACACCAGCACGCGTGGGGTCACGCCAGCACGCGTGAGGTCACACCAGCACACACGAGGTCACACCAGCACGCGTGAGGTCACACCAGCACGTGTGAGGTCACGCCAGCATGCGTGAGGTCACGCCAGCACGCGTGAGGTCACACCAGCACACACGAAGCCACGCCAGCATGCGTGAGGTCACGCCAGCACGCACGAAGCCACACCAGCACACGTGAGGTCATGCCAGCACACACAAGGTCACACCAGCAGAGCAGGAGCCACGGCAGTGCCAATGGAGCCACCTTTCCGAGAACAGTCGCCTTTCAAAGCCTGTACCTTGAAGGAATTTGAGGATGCTCAAGCTGGGGGGCTTTCTGAGAGGACTCCCCGATCAAAGAAAGGCTTGGATGGGGCTGGTTCGATTCCCTGCAGGTATCTATGCCGCAGGTGCCCGGGCAAGGGCAGCTGGGCAGAAAAACACAGATGCCGCTGTCTGCATGTCATGTCGCTGGGGCTGAATGAGGAAAGCGTGTTTTGAAAGGCTATTCATAGCTGAGAGCCTGCACCTATGAGGCCGACCAGGGGGCGGCACCTTAGGGCCCAGCGTGGAGCCAGCAAGGACAGGGGCCAGCACCTGTGGGGCCCAGCAGGGAGCCGAGCCTACCAACACCCACCGTCTCAGGGCATCCTGAGAAGCCTGGCCCCTCTGTTACCCAGGGAGGGACGCGTGTGCCCGAGGCATCCAGGTGAACTAGTGAGGCCACCTTAGATAGAGGACGAGGACCGAGGCCCGATGGGTGGAGCTGGCCAGTGCATCCTGTAAGCAACCGGACAAGCAGATGCCCCTCCCTGGCCAAGCAGCCCAGAGGCGTGGGCCCGTCTCTTCACCATGTGTCTCTAGTGATGTTAAGGGACCAGCAGCGTGGTGTCCTCACCTGCAATTAGGAATGACAAGGCCAGTCTTCCAGACAAGCAGCACACGTGAAAGGACAAAGCATCAGTGCTTGGAAAGTAAAAACTCCAAAAAATGGCAGTTATTTTAAAGTTCTGCTTCAGAGCTAATTTCATAACAAATGATCCTTTGCATGAAGAGCCAAACAGGGAAAACATAACCACGGTCAAGTTCCATTTCCAGCCTCTCAAGGTCCATCGGGGAAGAGAGACAGGCAGGTAGATTAAGGCTCATGGTCTTGTCACTCCATTCCGTGTGGGACAACGGAGGGTAGAAGCTGTTTATTAGGTTCATTCTGAGATTATCCAGTGAAGCCAGATCCTGCCAGCTGGGTGAAGGACAGGCCGGATTGCCCCAACTAAGCAACCCGCACCAGAAAGAGAGGCGTCTGACGCTTCAGCCTACCCCAAGAAGAGCCTTGATGCCATCGCAGCCCATGGGGGTCCCCTGGGGAGCCTCTTAATTCTTAATGAGAAAGAACTTCTTTCCGAGGCTGTCCATCCCTAAATAGCTCTCCATGCTTTCAAAAACATGGAAGTAAAAGACATTTGGCTCTTACATTTCAACCACAACACCAGCACCAAATCCCACCTACCAGCTTATAATCTTTTCACCTCAGTCAGTTTCATATTTAAGCTTGCAAGTTTCACCCCTTTATGGGATAATCAGAGGACAAAGGACAATGTCTTCACCAGGTGAACCCTGTGAAGGTGCTTCCACTCAAGATAGGAGAAGTCAAGATTATGTTACAGTGCACAGTCCAGAACGTTCACGAAGCAATTGACTGGTTCATTGCTTTATTCATTCACTTGTTGCACAAATGCATGCCCGGCACTTATTCCAGCAAGGCTCAAAGGTCAGAGATGATTACGACGTAGACCCTGTTCCTGAGAAGCTTCGAAGGCAGTGAAGATTATAAAAAGCTGACTATGACGTCAGGAGGGGTGACCTGCTGCTCTCGTGGGGCTGCCTGTGCAGGCAGCAGGGAGCCTCACCCAGCACACGGAAACCCTCCATCACGTACCAGTAAGCGAAGCCTGCTGGATCTGGTGACCAAGGCCCGCGGGTGGACTGTGGGTTCCAGACCTGCCCGGGGAAGAAGCTCTCCTGGTTCACGCCACACCTGCACCCGCTCCCGCAGCACAGACCCGCAGCACAGACCCTCACCTGAGGCTCCACCCTCAGCCATGCCTATCCAGAATCAGGCGTGGGCCTCTCCCAGCCCCCTCAGCTCTGCTTCCCTGAACTCAGACCAAGCATTGATTTTCCTGCACTGCCAACACGTCTCACTGCTTTGCAAAGCCGGCATCTTTTGGCCCAGCTAATAATCCCTCCAGGCTCTCAGTCTGCAGGAAAATTGGTTTGCTCCTGAGCTCTGTGTGACTAATCTTCTCCACCATCCATTAGAAGGGGATCTTGTCAATTTGGAACCTTCTTGAGCTCAGCTTAGGAAATAGAATAGAGCAAGAGAGACCAGAGGGCAAGAGACAGCAAAATACACAGCGACAGCAGGAGTTCGTGGAGAGACGAAGCAGCAGCAGCCCAACTGCCCCGTGGTACAAACACAGTGGCTTGATGACTTGATATGACAAGATCCTGGGGGGAGGGGTGCTGATTTTCTATACTCATAATGCCCAGGACTTGCCGGTTTTGAGGTTCCCAGTGTAAATCTGTTTGACAGCAAAGTGGAACCAAAGCAGAACCTTCAGAAGCTGTGACCTCATCAGCCAGGGCAGAGCGGCCCTGAGTGTTGAGGGGAGGGGGGGTGTCCTGAATGAACTGTACAAATCGGTTTCTGAACCCCAACGCCCACTCCAGACCAACAATATACAAGAACCACAAATCCTGTAAGGTCATCATCGAAGAGGGGCTCACTGGGACCTGCGGGTGCGTTCAGCTGCCAGGCTGGGTATAAAACCAGACATGTGAGCCTTGGGGGGTCTCTCTTCGTTCGGCGCCATCTCCCTTGATTCAGAGCCAGCTCTCAACACGCCCCCTGGGTTCCAGCTCAGAGAATCTGGTAGGATATTTATGGATTTGTATCCCTCTCTCCTCCTGGTGCTATTACTACTTTATTTCTCCTTCTTTTGGAAAATAAAACCCTTTATTAACCTTTGTTGCGTGTACCTGCAGTTGGAGCTTATTAAAAAAGCCTTTCGAGCGCATGGGTAAAGACCCAGTCAGGGAAACCCATTTTATATTCAGAGCTAATTTTATAATATATTAATATTGTCTAATATATTAATATATAATATATTATCATATGCCCTAATATAACAGTTGGATATTTACAGATTTGTCACCCTCGCTTCTCCCTGGGTCATTCATTATTTCCCCTCCTTTTGTAAATACAACTCTTTATGAACCTTTGTTGTTAACCTTTGGTGCCTGCAGTTGAGGTTTGTTCTAAGTGCCTTCCAAGCGCGGGCGAGGGCCCAGACAGGCAAACCCCTTTTATGTCAGGGGTACCCTGTAGCACGAGGTCAGAGCGCAGAACTGACAACACTGTGGGTGACTGCAACAGAGGGGGGCGGGGTTTGCAGCAGAAGACCCTGACTGGGGCTCCAGCTTCCCCAGAACCAGACACGAGGCCTTAGGTAAATCCCTCATGAAGCTCCAGCTTCTCATCTTTACCGTGGGAGCACTAACATCTACCTGGTGGAGATGGGCCAAAGGCAGACCAGGCAAGTTCTTTTCCAGAACACGGACATCAGCACAGAGATGGTTTCCCTGTTGAACTGTGTTGTGTTTTGTAGGCAACGGATCCAGAGTAGGGAAGCACACGCTCAGAAACCTGTTTTTCTTCTCTCCCTTTTTTCAGAGTGGAAGATCCCCCAGCCCTGAAGACTCCCGTCGCTACACCGATAATGAATCGCAGTCATAGTAACTGCTTCCTGAGACCTGCTCTGTGCCTGGTTCTCTTTACAGGCATGAGCGCGTGGCAGCCTCACAGCATTCCTCTGAGAGGATCCTCTTACAGTAAAGAGGGAAGGCGTCGGAGAGGAGAGTCCCGTAGTTCCAGGCCGAGGCAGGGACTGCACCCAGGGCTAAATCTCCCTGGGCTGGAGCGGGTTCTGTGACAAGGCAGGAGAACAGCTGATTCTGAACCTGTGACCCTCCAGGTCGCTGAGGTCACAGTCCCCAGGCCTCTCTCCCTCACCCTCGCCCCTGGGGCCGTGGGGTTGGAGGGAGCCATCCTGAGTAAATTACACAAATAAGTTGATGGACTCCAGCCCCCATTCCAGACCAATAATATCCCAAATCTACAAATCCCATAAAGTCCTCATCGAAGAGTAGCTCACTGGGACCTGAGAGTGAAAATAAGCAACCGAAGTTGGTATAAAACCTAACATATAAACCTTAGGGGCTCTCTCTGTTTAGAGCCAGCTCTCGCGTGCTGTGGGTTCCAGCTCAAAAAACTAGTAAAACATTTACGGATTCGTCTCCCTCTCTTCTCCTTGTGTTATTCATTCCTTTATTTTCCCTTCTTGGGCCTCCCTGGAGGTGCAGTGGGTTAAGCAACGCACTATGAAGCAAACCGCAGCCACTGCAGCACGAGTTCGATCCCTGCTGCCGGCCAGGGAGGGGACCCACATGGCACAGAGACCTCTCCTGCCTCCCCGCTGCTCCCCTCAGCAGTGTGCTTCAGTGGATCTGCCTGTTCTGCTCCCCGCTCTGTCTCAGGTGAGTCCTCTCACCTCCCTGGACTCTGGCCTGTACCATAGCTCTTGGGTGCATAAACAAATAAATCTTTATTTCCCCTTCTTTTGCAAATAAAACCCTTTATTAAGGGTTTTTGTGTGTGCCTATAGTTGAAACTTCTTATACATGCCTTTCAAGCATGGGTGAAAACCCAGCCGGGCAAACCCACTTTATACCAGGGCTGCCCCGGAACAGTGGCAGAGGAGGAGCGGAGAAGACCCGAAGCTTGCCTGATGTCCGGCTCTGACGCTGGCCGCAGGCAGTGCTGGCCGTGACCCCGGCAGCCACTTCCAGGAGCAGTCACTGTGGAAGCTCCACACTCAGCCGCCATCTCATCTGACCTTGTCCTGCTGAAAAGCCTCCCCCAATTTCAAATGGGCAAGCGGGTGGCGGAGACAGAAACCCACTCCCCGAGTCTCACGCCCTGACGCCACAGGCATCGCAGTTTCTGCCCCCTTCTTCGGACGTCTGGACACTGGGCTGCTCACAGGCCCTGGACAGACAGATGCTGCCGTGTGGCTGCCCAGCGCCCAGGAGATGGCCTCGGAGAGAGCTGGTCTCCGCGAGCTCGCCCGGTGGCTGGCCGTGCACCGGGGCCTGCGTCTGTCTCTCCGAATTGCTGAGATGCGCTGAATTCAGCATTGTCCCCCCTCCGTGTGGTTAAGTGTGGGTGCAGTGGCAGGAGTGAGGAGGCCCACACGGGCCACGGCAGCCCACAGCCCGCTCTTCAGCCAGGACAAACTCACCCAGCAGCAGACTCCTGAGGGTCTGCCAAGGCTTTGCTGGGAGGCCCCAGATGCCGCCCCTCCAGGCCAGACTGGCCGGGTGCCCTCGCTGCTCCCTGGGGGTGCCCTGTCCCCCGCGGTGCTGCGCTTATCTGATGGGCCGCTCGCCTCGGCTCATCCTCAGTGCGGCAGACCCGGCAGCAGGCTCTGAGCGGGGCAGGGCCGGGGACAGGAGGGAAGGGCCCTGGAGGGAACAGAGGGACGGAGAGAACTTCAGAACAGGCAGGTCAGGGAGAGGAAGCCGGGCAGCAAGCACAGAAGCGGGGCTGGTGTCCAGGCCAGGCCAGTCACAGGGCGGCCAGGCTGGACCCTTGAATGGGCAGACCCAGTCTGGGATGGAAACAGCCGATCCCAGGGCAGTGAGTCTGCACTCCGGCCGGGAGTGGGAGAGCAGGCCCGGGCCAAACACGGGTCCTGGCTGAGCAAGAGCTGAGAGGGCCCAACGCCAGAGGCCCGTGTGTGTGTGGGGGGCTGCAGAGAAGCGGGGGATGGTCAGGAAGCAAGGCCGACCAGAGACTCCCCTGAGAAGCTCTTGTTGGGGAACATGGGGCTGAGTAGCGTCCTGGGGTTCCTCCCACAGAATGGGGAGCACACCCCCACCCTCCTCTCCTTTTCTGCAGGAAGGCCACAGAGACCCCACCTTTGGCCCAGGAGCCCGAGACCCCCAGAGCCTGCAGGTGGGGATCCCCTTAACCATGGCCTACCCCAAAGGGACGTCTAGGCTCAAGCTTTGTGGCCACTCCCTCAGGAACAGCTGGTATTTCAGATCTGGAACTTTATCTCACACCCCTGCTCAGGCCAACAGAAATAATTCTGCAGTGATGGGAAAACAAACAAACAAAAACAGAGACTCACAGTACCAGAGGCCGGTTATTTTGGTCAAAACAAACACTCCTTGTTTACTGCTCACGGAATACAGCCCGGTCTGAAGTCAAATGACAACTCTGTCTTCAGCCTTGTTCCCTCTCAGCCTCCACACACAGACACGCCCTTGGCTGCCTCAGCCTCCACCTTCGTGCTGCTGTGTGCCCACGTGCGGCTCTGGCCGCCCGAGACTCCGGCATTCCCAAACCCACTCTCACCTAGATGAACCCTTGCCTGCCCCGCCCCCACACCCACTGCACACGTGCAGCAGCCCGGCTTTGGGCCCACAGAAGGCAGTGAGGTGCCAGCTGAGCTCCCGCAGCAGTCCGGCCATTCCGAAAAGTGCAGCACAAATGTTATGTCATCAAGCCTTAGCACCACCTCTGAGGTAGCTGCAGAAACCACCATTCTGTGAATAAGAATCTGAAATACGAGAGGCTAAAGAACATGCCTTAGGCCCTCTCCTGTGGCGCAAGGGGTTAAGGCACGACACTATGAGGCATCCGTAGCCACTGCAGCACCAGTTCGATCCCCGGCCAGTGGGTGACCCACATGGCGCAGCAGACCTCTCCTGTCTCACCCGCTGCTCCCCTCAGCAGTGTTTCAGTAGATACATCTGTTCTGCTCCCGCTCTGTCTTACTCCTCTCACCCCCTGCACCTCTGGTCTGTACCCAGTTCTTGTATGCATAAATAATCTTTTTTTTTTTTTTTTAATGAACATGCCTAAGATAACACAGCAAAAAGTGCCACTGTCCCAGTGCTGGCTTTCACTGGTGGCTCTAATTTTCCTAACGATCCTACTAAGCTAGATGGGGACAGTCTTTACGCAATTTTGGATGCCCACAAACCTACCTGGAACTTAGCAAGCAGTAATGAATAAATGAAACATTAATGAATAAATGTCAACGAATAAATGTAAAGATCGATGGATGAGTGCACTTTGATTTAACCACAAATCAAAGGGTTTGTCTTACGCTTTTGTATTTTGAACACAATTCTAAAGCAGTGGTCTCGTTGACTTGGTTACTGGGAGTGCCAGAGAAAAGAACATTTTGTGTTCGAGTATTTGATGATTGGACGGGGGTGTGTGAAAGAGGAAGTGGGTTCGTTGTGTGTCTCTGGGTCGTGGAACTAGGATCCAGAGTGGAACTAGTGTGTGCTCTGTACCTTGGGGCAATCTCCTGCAAGGGCAGCACAATGGAAACCGCTTAAAGAAGGAGTCTTTTATAAGTTTTTGTAAATGTATTGCTACGGCTTCTGTTAGAGACTTTAAAAAGGCCTGTGTAAGCAGGGATCCAGAAGTTTAAACTACGGCATCTTTTCAATCAATCCACTTCTGGTTCAAATCTCCCCTTAACACTGTCTCCATTAGTAATCTTTTTATTTATTTTATGATTTATGTTTCCATCAAAAAATAAGCAAATATCCCCCTCTTATGTAACAGAAAAAGTTCTATATATCATTTTCCAATTTGAGTTAACATCATTTCCTGGAGAGAACAGTATATAAGATTGGTCTCCACTCCTTTTTTATAGCTGTGTAATACTCCACGATGTGTCTATACCATAATTTATTTAACCACTCTCCTATTGATAGACATTTGTCTAGCTGTCATTCTCTCACTCTCTCAACAGGGATTCACCAAATGGTTGTAAGCATCCTATTTTTGCCAACATCTTGGGATAGACTCCGAGAAGTGCGCTTGCTGGCCAAAGGGCCAGTGAACACGTTACTTGGTTAGAGACTGCCAAGTTCTCTTCCTCAGGCATTGTCCTAGACTTCTCAATATCTGCCTCTTTTCCCACACGCTGCATCTTCACTCAGAGCCCCCATAAGAGTGGCCCCAATCACCCCTCAGACTTGCCAGCATCTGGGGCAAGCTGAAGAAGAGGGAGAAGCACAGAACCACGCCATGAAGACAGGTGGCAAGACCCTGGAGAGGAGACCTCTAGCTGCAGGAGCCCCCAAGACTTTGTGGGGTCAGGGGGCCTTGCGATCTGTCCCTGAGGTGAAAGCTGATTAGTAATAACTTCAACAATAGCATGTGACTGAGGAGAACGGGTAAGGCTGGTAATTGTACCCGATGCTTCTCTACATGCCCGGGCAGGGGTGTGGGGATTAGGGGAGGTGAAGAAGAGGTGAGCTTCAGACCCCAGGGCCTCAGTCCTTCTCCTGGGGGGATCCCGTCATTCCCCTAGGCTACACGTTCACACTCACAGTCAGTAAATTGGGCAGTGGCTCACAGAGGCCACTTATTTACAGCAGCAGCCACTTGCCCCTCAGCCCCGTGAAAACGGCGTGAAGAGAACAGCCCAGCAGACAATCTGTGCTGCCCTTCATGACAGTCTCCATGACTGACACCCCACGGCTGCCTGCCAGCTGCCAGGCTCCCGTCAGCACGCTGGGCGCGCAGCTGATGTCACTCAGGGGCGCTGGGGGTGGGGGCAGTGGGAGCCCAACCCTCCATCCCCACGTCCCCCGGGCACCAGGACAGCCCCGGAGGTCACCCCGTGAATCCTGAATTGAGAACACTTTCGTGACCAAGTCTGCAGCTCTTACGGGGAAAAATGGCCCTGGGCCCCCCAACAGGTACCTCTGCCGCCCCCTCCACATTCTGCAGCAAAAGGAGTCCAGGGCCAGCGGGAGCAGCCGCCCCACGCAGAGCTCCCGGGGAGCGCCTCCAGAGACAGCAAGCAGAGCGCCTTTCCAGCTGGCCTCCCGCCTGGGAGACCGAGGTCCTGAGGTCCGTTTCAGGCCCCATTGCTGATTTCACTATTTGCAGAGCAAATAGTTCTTAAATTGTCAAGTCATGGGGCCTCCCTGGTGGCGCAGCGGGTTGAGCGCCGCCCCGTGAAGCATGCGCGGCACTGCAGCGCGAGTTCGATCCCCGGCCACGGAGCTAACCCACAGGGCGCAGCAGACCTCTCCTGCCTCGCCCGCTGGCCCCCTCAGCAGTGTGTCTCTCCCTCCCCCCACCCCCCGGCTCTGGCTTGTACCCCAGCTCTTGTATGCTTGGGTAAATAAACCTTAATAAATAAATACATCGTCAAGTCATGCTCCACTGTAAAAGATAATGGTTCGGAGCAGCCAGGCCGCTTGTTCTGCTGGGGCTGTCGCCTGCCCTGGGGAGCTGGGAAGAAAAGGCACCAAGGGACTCCCCTTCCCACCTGCCCTCCCTGCTCCTTCCCTGCTGCCCCAGGCATTGCAGCCCATCGCCCGAGGGCAGTCACTGCAGCGGGGAGACTGACAACCCTGCATGCGGCAGCGCTGACTCTCTGACAGCAAGTGGGGCTGCACCCAGGAGGGAGGACGGCGTTGAAAACTCTCCTCCAGGCACGGAGCCCTGGCCACGCAGCCCTGGTGGGGGCACGGGGGTCCCAGGGGGTGGAGGCCCTGGTGAGAGCTCCTGCCCATTTGAGCCAGTCCAGCCCAGGTGCAGAGAAGGTGCCGTGCAGGGGCTGGGCAGAGGCTGGAGATGCTGGGCTTCCACCTTTAGGCCCCGCGCCAGGAGCCGGGTGAGTCACCCCAGCCTGGAAAAGCACCCCCTCCTGACGCTTGTTTGTTCTCCTCTGCTGGCGCAGAGCTCCTGATTCTCTCCCCAGGATCCTTTATCGTCTTCTGGCAATTTGACTTGGCGGCTTCCCAATGCTAGCCTGTTGGCCTCTCAAGAGGTCTCAGCTCAACCCACAGTGGCCCAGCACCCAGCAGGGCAGGCCGCCTCCCTCCCACCCACCGCAGCTCCCCCCTCACGTTCTCGACGCCCCTCCCCCCAGAGCACAGCTGGGGCCTGCAGAAGAGGCTGGTGCACTGAGACGGGAGATGGCATGTGCCCGCATATGCCCGCCCTACAGGCAGAGGAGGGCGCCCGTGGCGGAGCCCAGGCCTGCAGCGGTGGGCTTCCTGGCCCACCCAGCAGCCCCGCGAGGCTCTGAGATGGGGGTTGAGCTGGACTCAGTCCCGAATGCAAAGTCACCATGTCACTCTGTGTCGCAGCCTGTGGACACACTGTCGCCCCCAGACCCCTCCCGGAAGCTCTCCTGGGCTTCCGGGTCTCTCAGCGGTCACCTGCCGCCCCTCTGTACCTCTCTCCAGGCCTCAGGAGAGGTGGTTGCACCAGGGGCTCAGGGACCTCTACTCGCAGCAGACCCAGGGATCTGGCAAGTTATTCTCAGGGCAACAGCCCCTCCAGCTCCTGCTCATCCTCCGTCATAGTAAACAGCCTTCAGCCACGCACTGAAGCTAGCAGGGACGGCAGCTCACTGACGCATCGACATGGCGTCCTGGCCCCTCCGCCTGTGACTGGTGTCTGCCCAGGACAGTAAGTAACAGAACGTGAGCAGTTGCCAGGACAGAGGCAGCCTTGCGTCCTTCTGCCTTTTCCTACAGGCGAGAGCTAGCGGTGAAGCGGATGCCCAGTTACCTAAAGCGGGACCCTTGCTCCTTACTAGGCGCCCGCTCTGATTCAAGCCCTCGACAAACAGTAGCCCCTTTATTCATTTGTTATTTTTTTAAATATTTATTTATTATTTTTTAAGGTTTATTTATGCATATAAGCACTGGGGTGCAGGCAGAGGCGTGGGGGGTGAGAACATCCACCAGAGACAGAGCGGGGAGCAGAACAGGCAGACCAACTGAAATGCACTGCTGAGGGGAGCAGCGGGCGAGGCAGGGGAGGTCTGCTGCGCCCTGTGGGTCCCCTCTCTGGCCGGGGATCGAACTTGCACTGCTGTGCAGCGGATGCTTCACAGTGCATTGCTTAACCTGCTGCACCACCAGGGAGACCTGAAAGGTGTGTTCTTGGAGGGCAAGAAAACATAAAGGGAACAGGAGACCTGGCAGCAATGATACATTCTAGATGCCTGTGCAAATGCGAGATGTGGCCAAGATCTGTGGACAAAGCCTTGTGAATCTGCTCTATCTGAGCGCAGCGCCCTCGGGAGGCTGGGGAGTGGCCCTGCTCTCTTGTTTGTTCTAGGAAGAAAGCAAAGTATGAGGATGCTGGAATATATTTTCAGCATGTGAAATGTTTCTCAGGTAAGGAAAACATGTCCTCACATGGTAGCAACTAAAATATATCAGTAATATCATGTAATGATAAAATATAATAAGGGGGGAGGGAG
>JAGFMF010011645.1:3253672-3285316 GCA_019455555.1 Galemys pyrenaicus | reverse complement strand
CCCTGGCCGGCAGCAGGGATCGAACTCGTGCTGCAGTGGCTGCGATTTGCTTCGTAGTGCGTTGCTTAACCCACTGCGCCACCAGGGGAGGCCCGGCTTCTCTCTTTTCTTTCTGATCAAAATGTCCCAGGACTTTGGGGCTGTTCCAAATTCTGCTTAATGATGCTTTGCAATCTGGGGGGCAAAGAAAGAGCCCGCACCAGATGTCCCTACCGGGTGCTCCCTGGGAAATGCTGACCGACCGCTCCCTGCGCTCTCCGAACCTGCCCCGTGCCTTTCTGTCTTCTCTCACTCCAGTTTATTTATTCTTCTTATTGCGGTAATGCGGGAAACGCGGGGGGCCTCCCGACGGGGGGGGGGGGGCGGGGGGGGGGGGGGTGTCTCCACCCCGCACCCACCACCACAGCACCACGGTCCACGGTGCTTCCACTTGCTTGTCCCTTCGCCTCCTTTTACTGTGTCTGCAAGACCGGTCTCTCCTAGAGGCTCCCGGCCCCGGAGACTGTCCCTTCCCTTTCCCAGTCATGCAACAAGTGGCTTCGCGCCCCGTCTGCCTCCCGCTTTCACACCACCCGCAGCAGCAAACATCCCGCAGCCCCTGCCTTGGAGCCAGTGCAGCGGCCCAGCCCCTCCTCCCCTCCTCCAAGCCTCGTCCTGTGAACCCCACATTTGTGTCTGGATGTCAGGTGGAGCTGTTTACAAGGCTGTGGGCCCCGGGGGCTTATTTGCACAGAGCACCTAGCTAAGCGGAGCTGGTTTCAGCCCCGGGAGTCCCAAGGGGGCCTGGAGGCCTCCCCAGCAAGGATGCAATTAGGGCGCTGTGAAGCAGCACTGAGCCCCAGCCAGTTCTCAGCAGGTTCTGGGGTCTGAGACTCCCCGTGGGGCTGAGACCTGTTTGAAGGGGCCCTCTAGGCCATCGAAGACAGCCCCGCTGGGCACGGGCCTCTGGGTGTGGTGCGGCTGCTGCTGCCTGTGGCTGGGGCCTTGCCGCCGGCCTCCACCTGGCCTAAAGGGGTCTGAGGCTTGGTTGGGAACTGATTGCTCTTGTGAGGGCTGGAGTAAGGAGCCACGGCCGTCTGTCCTTGCGTTGGTGCAACTACCACCGCAGGCTCCCCACGGTGTGGCTACATGAAGGGGAGACCCGCCCAGCACAGAACATTGCTTTGTGTTGGGAGTGGTGGCAAGTTTTGCTCATGAATATTAAATACGTGATCTTAAATTTTCCTTCACAAACAAGTGGGGGTGCTGGAGGTGGTGCTGGTGGTGGAGGTGGTAGAGGGAAGGGCAGGGTGTTCTACACGGGCTCATGGGGCACAGCCAACCAGAACTGGGGGCCCTTGCTAGGAAGTCGAACTTGCGTGCATTTGGGTTTATTTGGAGTGACCGGCAGGGAGCACGTGAGGGCGTGGCCCTCACCCAGGTGCATACTGAGGGCAGTGGGGACTGGTCATTGCACTTACTGCCTCCCCCTGCCGGAAATATTTCCCTCCTCTCCTCCATTAGCTAGATTCCAGAGCACACATGCCCCTGCCCTCTCTGTCCTGGGACACGTTAGCTATTCCACTGCACCGTCCCAAGCAAATCTCGAACACGGTCTTTAACGCCGTCATTGCCCCTCACATCTCCCCACCTGGCTGTGAGCACGTCTAGGTCTGGGTTGACATATTATCATTGACCTCCATGTCCCCCGCGGCAAGCAAGTGCCTGTTCCACAGTAGAGGCTGCTGAATGCTTGCTGAATACACGAATGAATGCCTCTAACCGTCAGTGTCGGTTGATGAGACAGCAGGGAGCTGAACACATACAAATGAATCGATTTTCGAACAATCAGAGGAGGTCTGTGCTTCAGTGTATAAAATCCTGCAGCCTCTGCCCCCACCCCTATTCACACACCTCCCCTTCACCCAGCACCCACGTCCTGAGGACTCCAGGCCACCCTCCTCAGGCTCCAAAGGTGTTTCCTCAAGTGAGAAAAACATCAGAGGATCATATTGACATCATGAATGGCTTTACTCCATCCATGAAGATGAAGTCATCTTGAAGTTGCTGTGGGTAGGAATGCGGATTGCACAGGGAAGTGCCCATCAGGAAGCTGCTGAGAGCCAGGGTGAGACCCTAAGATGCACCCCAGGGTGAGATCCTAAGGTGCTCGGAGCTGGGGTGAGAGGGAGGGAGGGAGCTGCAGGTCAGGGCACTTAAGTCCAGGCCCAGGCTGTCTTTGTTGAAATTTTTTTTTAAAGATTTATTTATTTATGCATACAAGCACTGGGGTACAGGCCAGAGGTGTGGGGGTGGTGAGAGAATCCACCAGACAGAGCAGGATGCAGAACAGGCAGATTGACAGAAACACACTGCTGAGGGCAGCAGCGGGCGAGGAAGGAGAGGTCTGCTGTGCCATGTGGGTCCCCTTCCTGGCCGGCGGCAGGGATCGAACTAGTGCTGCAGTGGCTGCGGTTTGCTTCACAGTGCGTTGCTTAACCCACTGCGCCACCAGGGCGGGCCCAACTTTGTTGAAATTTTTGATAGTTCTTTGTTTTTTTAAATTAATTTTGATTTATGCAAAAAATTTTATAGTAGCCAACTAATTGTTTTCTTTAGAACTTGCTTAGCAATGTGGAAAACTGATGTCACCCAAAGCCTGTATGTGGATGTTTATAGCAGGTTATTTGTACTTGCTGCATCCTGGAAGCCCCCGAGATACCCTTCAGGAGGGAGCGTGGACAGGAAGCTGCGGTGTGTCCAGATCACCACAGATCCACAGATATTATTTATAATAATATAAATAATAATAATATATTAACAATAATAATCCAGATATTTAGTGTTGTAAAGTAACGAGTTATACAGTCATGGAAAGATGAGGGGGGGGGGATCTTAAAAGAATTTGACTAAGTCAAAGAAGCCATTCTGAATAGGAGACAAACTGTGATTCCAACTACAGTACATTCTAGAAAAGGCAGCACTCTGAGATGATGAGACTGCCAGGACTGGGAGAGAGGGGTAAATAAGTGGAGCTCAGAGGATGTTTAGGGCAATAAAACTACCATGTATATCACTGTAATACCTATTTTTTTAATGCTTATTTATTTTATGCATATATGAGCTGAGGTACAGGCCAGAGTCACAGGAGGGGAGAGGATTCACCAGACAGAATGGGGAGCAGAACAGGTAGATGGACTGAAGCACACTGCTGAGGGGAGCAGCAGGCGAGGCAGGAGAGGTCTGCAGCGCCATGTGGGTCCCCTCCCTGGCCGGCGGCAGGGATCGAACTTGTGCTGCAGTGACTGCGGTTTGCTTCATAGTGCATTGCTTAACCCACTGCATCACCAGCGAGGCCCTACCTATCTTTTTCTTTTTTAAGATTTATTTATTTATGCATGCAGGAGCTGGGGTGCAGGCCAGAGTCACAGGAGGTGAAAGGATTCCTCTTTCACAGGAGGTGAAAGAGACAGAGCGGGGAGCAGAACAGGCAGATCCACTGAAACAAACTGCTGAAGGGAGCAGCGGGCGAGGCAGGAGAGTTCTGGTGCGCCCGGTGGGTCCCCTCCCTGGCCGGGGATCGAACTCGCGCTGCTGTGCGGCAGATGCTTCCCGGTGCGCCCCGACCCGCTGCGCCGCCAAGGAGGCCCTGTAATCCTTACCATTACACGACCCAAAGGCCAGCAGGAGCGGCCCTACTGTAACCCACAGACTGCCTTGAGCCGGGGTCATCAGCAGTGACAGACGCAGCACTCTGGGGGGGATGCTGATAATGGGGCGTCAGTGCGTGAGCGGGTCCAGGGGTAGACGGGAAAACTCTGCCTTCTGCCCCGTTTGCTGTGAACTGAAAACTACACTTAAAAAGCCTATTAAAAAGGTTGCATTAGGGAATCTTTCAGATTACCGAGTTTCGCTGTTTTGTTTTGTTTTCTTAATTCCCCCTAACATTCTGTGCCCAGTCCCGTCACCCGCAGCCCCAGGGGTCCATCTTCCTGGGGCCGCCGAGGGCGAGCGAAGGCTTTTGCAGGCGCCGTCCTCCGCTCTCCCCGGCCCATCCAAACCGGAAGCCGCACTCTGCTCTCTGGCTCTCCTTCCTGCCCCCTTGGCCTCCGGGGCCTGCAGCACCCAGAACGTTCTGCACAGTGTTGTCAGCCTCACCCGCCCCACCCCAACATGCACACCTGGGCAGCACACCCTCCAGTCTGGCCTGCCCTCCTCCTCATGCCCTTCCGCTCAGCGCCGACCGACTCGACAGCGGAAGGAGCTGCCCTTGCCACAGAGATGCTGCCATGGGCAGGAGAGGACACGCTCGGCTGAATCACCAGCTCCCCGGGAAAGGGCCGCGCATCATCCGCAGCTGTCTCCCTCCCTCCCCACTTCCCTCGGGACCCCACAAAGAGGTGGCAGGAACAGAACCAGCTGCCTGCCCTGCAGCGCCCCACCCACTGCGAGCCCAGCACACACCCGAGTCTTCTGATGATGCCACACGTCACTGGGCTGCTCTCGTAGGACAGAAACGGGGGTCCCACCGATGACGTCATATGGACCAGTTGCACACCGAATCATGGCTGAAATTGAGACTTAAACCTAAGTTGTTCGATCCTCTGTTCTGCGTTCACTCCATGACTATATGACCTCTGCCCTCCACTGCCTCCTACTCTAACCTCACGCCTCAGGGTCACCTGATGACTTGATCACTTAGCATCACGAGCACGTCAGCCTTGGCCAGTATTGATATATATATCAATTTAAGGATTTTATTTGCTTATGCACACAAGAGCTGGGGTACAGGTCAGAGGTGTGGGGGGTGAGGAGTCACCAGAGAGAGAGTAGGGAGCAGAACAGGCGGATCGACTGAAACACACTGCTGAGGGGAGCAGTGGGGAGACAGGAGAGGTCTGCTGTGCCATGTGGGTCCCCTCCCTGGCGAGGGATCGAACTCATGCTGCAGTGGCTGCGGATGCTTCATGGTGTGGTGCTTAACCCCCCTGCACCATCTAGGAGGTCCCCAGTATTGATATTTTTAACTAGCAAACTTTTAGGCTTAAAAAATTCAAAACACTCTCTAGGTTCCTGTAGACACATGCAATGGCTGACAGAAAAATCCTCTCCCACTTTTTCTCCCTAGTCAGTTTACTCAGGAACATCTCTGCAGATCCTTTGCAAATTCCCACTTGTGACGCTGCCGCAGAAAGAAATGCAATGATGCACTTCCTCAGGCAGGCTCCTGCGTGCTCTGAAACGGATACGCACCACGCTCTATTTCCCAGCTGAACATCGTCAGAAGCTGGGAACATTCATTTTCCCCTCGCCACGCAGGAGTCCCTGAGCCCATGGGAGGGTGAAGCCCTGCAGAGAAGCCATTGTTTCCTGGCCCCTGCGGACAGCAGGAGAGCAGCTAAGTGGGGCGGCAGGCCTCCAGGACCAAGCACAAGAGCAATTAGGAGTGCAGTAATGGGAAGCAGTAAATTGCAGAAGATATCTGCGATCTACCCAATGGAAGTTGTGCCTTTTCTGGGAAATCGAAGTACTGAATGCTTGAGTGCCTAATGGGTCTGGAGGCCCCACAAATGCGTGTGGTTGCGTGCCAGAAGGACACAAATCAGTGTCACCACAGCCATCTTGCTCTCTAGCTGAGTTCTCCACTGCGAATGACCGGAAAGGCTCCCCGGTGTGCAGACCCAACGCAGCTCTGATTGGGAGCCCCGGGAATGCCCCTCCTTCCAGAGGCATCAATTACAACATACCCTTTTGGCAGACACTGACACCGGTGCCTTACATGTGTCCCCTTCAGAAATCCTCACTCCAACACCGACAGGGGAAAGGCACTGAGACCTTTATTTTAAAAGTGGAGAAAGTAAGTGGGACTGAGAAATTAAGATCGTGCCCACCAAGAGGTAGGCAAAGTCCCAACGGGTTTTTTCTCACTCGCAAGCCCACTTTGTGGGTGTCAGAGCCCCCATGATGCCAGGCATCCATCCCTCCCAGTCCCCTATCCGTCGCTTGTTCAGCACATGATGATATTAAGTGAGCATCTGCTTCGTGCCGGGCCTTTTGCTGGGCGCCCAGGCTTCACGGATGAGGGACGGCACTTCCTGGGGCTTGGGGTCTGATGGGTAAATGCCGGGGTTTCCACCTGAGCCTGAGCAGATCGGGCCCTGTACAAAGGCTATTCTAGCCCAAGGGGCCTGTGGGTGAAGAACCTCAGCTGGCGTCTGCCGGTCACACGCCACAGTAGAGGAGCGGAGCGCATGCCCGCCTCCCACTGCTGCCCCCAGGTCGTCCTCTGCACGCACTGCAGCAGCAGGAAACACGGGTCTGCACCAGGCACCTGGACAACAGCCAGGTCGATGGCGAACCCCAGGAAGAGAGGCCTGCTCCATGGGGCCGTAGACCGGGAGGAAATCCTGGCCAAGCCACTCACCCCCCCAGAAAGCACCGGGATGAATAAAACCTCCAGCAACTTGCAAGGACAGTCCTCTGAACAGAAGGCGGAGCCCACGGCCTGCTGGCTCTGGCCCACGGCCTTCTGCTCTCTATCGCTGGACCCTGAGCCAAGGCTTCCAGAGACACTCGTCTCAGGAGCCAGGCAGAAGTGACCACGCCATCAAGCCCGGAGGACAGTGATGAGGAAGAGGGCATCTCTGTGAACAGAATCGGAGATGAAAGGAGATCTGGAAAGAGGGATGAGCTCTTGGTGCGTGCCAACTTTGCACTTAGATCGTCTCACGGCTTGTATGGATGAGGCCTGAGGCGGGGTGCACGCTCCTACAAAACCCTAATATGGCTGCCTCTTACTCAGAGAGAAAAGTGACACCCAGCGGAATGAAGTCACTGGCACCATCACGGCCAAGGCACTGGCAAAGCTACAAAGTGCGAGGGTGGAGCGCTGGACCAAGAGACAGCGAGGGGACTGTGTGGGAGCGCAGGAGGAGGCCCACCCCAAGAGAAAGGTGAAGGAAGTGAGGTAAGGGGTGGAGCTGAGACAGGGCAGAGAGAGCTGGGAAAGCAGCAGCCAGCTCCCGAGGGCAGGTCCACCTGGCGATAAGACCGTCCCTGCAGGCGTCCTGTCTCAGCAGGCAGAGCAGAGAACGCAGGCACCAGAAGGGACCTTTGGCTCTGCCCAGCCCCTCCTCTTACAGCAGCGAAGTGGAAGCCCGGAGACATCTAGCGGCTTCCCAGACTGTCACCGATGCAGAGCTGTCCCTGTGGACGCCCGTGTCCCTGCGGCCCGTGTGCCCGGGCACGGGGCAGCATCGGCGCTGCGGCGGCCACGGGCGGGCTCTCTGGTCCCTGCCTTGCTGGCGGCCACCTTGGTCTGGGGCTAGAGCAAAATCTGCCCTGGTCTTGTGAGCTTAAGAGGAATGGAAAATTCCAGGTCAGTGGACCCGCTCCACGGGTCCGTCTTCACCTGCCCTGGCTCTGGTGGCTCCCAGGCCTCTGTCCCCACCACCAGTTAATATTTCACCCTGGTGAGACTTTAGGGAACCAAGGACATGGAGCGGACCTCGAGCGGCCAAAGGTGGGTGCTCCCCGCGTGGCTCGTAAATAAGGCGGGCACCAGCGTGCCCTGGACGGGAGCTCGGCCGCCCCCCCACACCGCAGTGGGGCTGTGCGTGGGGAGGGTCTGCTCCCCGCAATGGCCTGGCCTTTGAGGGGGGCTCACCTGACGTGCTGTCTCCTCGAGCTGTGAGTCACGCTCCTCGTTCATGAGCCACGAGTGCCAGGGACAAAGGAGCCTGCTTCTCCGGCCAGCCCGGGGATAGGTAAGGGCCTGGAGAGGCACCAAGGGGCGCGTGCCCCTTCCTGGCAGGGCGGCCAGCGAGCGCGTCATCTCAGCCCGATTCTTCTCTGTGTGGGAGTGCTGCCTCCTTGACCCTTCCACACTCCCCCCTCGTCCTGGACAAACACAGAGACTATCCACAGCCCCTCCCGGCCTTCGGGGAGGCCGAGCCCAGGCGGTGCTTTGGCAGGGGGGGTCGGCAGCCAGATGGCAGCCTGCACCCCAGCCTACCTGCTTCCCGGTCGCCACATCACAACCCTCTGTGCTGTGTACGAGTGGATGGGGTGGGGGGGGTCTGTTCCTTCTCGCCACCAGCACCCTGGGAAATAACACGCAGCCCCAGTCTCCCAGTTACGCAGTCAGCAAGGCCCTGGCATGGCGCTAAGAACTTGCCAGAAGCAGGGTCCAGCCCAAGCATGGGCACCCCTCATCCAGGGAGCCTGGAACGGGGCACCCAGATTCTAGCTAGAGACCCAGCCCCACGCCACAGTGGCCCTGATGGCGCAATCTTTCCTGGGCCCGTGAGAAAACCTCCAGCTCCCCAAAGCAAAGGGCACGGAGGAAGCCAAGCAATAGGGACAGCCTCGGTCTTGAGACTCCCCCTTCCCGACCCTGTGCTGCTCTCGGCTCTCCCAGGCCCGCAGACCCCCTGAGCTCTGCACAGCCGGCTGCAGGGGGCTGTGGACGCTCCCCCAGCCTGGTGTGGGGACTGGCCGGCAGCTCCTCCAGAACATGCTGTGCCTTTGCCTTTGCTCGCCACGCTGGGACACACCGTGTGCAAACAGCCTCACTGCGCCTGGCGCTAGACCTCACCTCCCTGGCAGGGACTCTTGTCTCTGCACCTCTGCAGGGCGCAGTGCGGGATATGACGTGACGCGTGACATCCACGCGGTCGGTCTGACGTGTCCAATTCGAGGTTAACTGTGAATGGCTTAACATCACAACGTGACCAGCACAGACGTGGCCACTAGGTGCATTAGAAATTTACGCCAGTGGATGCCCGACAGCAGATGTGACGGCCGTGTGGACGGATGCAAACTGTGCCTTCAAGAACCAGGGCCTCCCTGGTGGCGCAGCGGGTTGGGTGCCACACTGGGAAGCATCCGCGGCACAACAGCACGAGTTCGATCCCCGGCCAGGGAGGGGACCCACAGGGCGCAGCAGACCTCTCCTGCCTCGCCTGCTGCTCCCCTCAGCAGTGTGTTTCAGTCCGTCTGCCTG
Organism: Galemys pyrenaicus; assembly: GCA_019455555.1. Taxonomy (NCBI): domain Eukaryota; kingdom Metazoa; phylum Chordata; class Mammalia; order Eulipotyphla; family Talpidae; genus Galemys; species Galemys pyrenaicus. The sequence goes on along the minus strand of JAGFMF010011645.1, from coordinate 3,276,333 downwards.
TTCTGCTCCCCACTCTGTCTCTGGTGACTCCTCTCATCCCCGCACCTCTGGCCTGTACCCCAGCTCTTGAATGCATAAATAAAATCTTAAAAAAAAAAAAAAAAGTAGCAGCCTGTTTAGAAATGACAATCCTACAAACCCCTTTTCTCTTACCATTCCTCACACATGGCAAGCTTGTTGAGGAACAGGGAAAGGGCAGCGCCAGGCCTGCGCAGACACAGGAGGCAGCTGTGAGGGAGGAGAGCTGCCGCCAAAATTCCTCAGGAGCCAGGACAAGCCCCGAGCCCTGCCTTGGGGCACGGCTCAGCCATCCCTCCGTCTCCCGGGGAGGGTGCGCCTTCTGCTAAATCAATCCTTTGTTCTGCATTTTTGGCCACGTCCTGCAAGTCTGCGAGTCCTCAGAGGAAGCCCTGGTCGGTGGGCCTTGTGTGGTCCTGCAGGGAGGAGGCCCGTTCTCCATGAGTCACAGCGAGACAGGTGCTGCTGGAGGCCTGGCCTGGGACAGGGCCAGCAGGGAGCAGGCGCACCCTGCCGGGCTGGGATGGGAGGACTGGGCGGGGAAGGCCATCCGAGGAGGGGACCCCTGAAGGACGGTCAGAGGTCAGACGGGGCCAGACAGCATTGTAGGCCAGAGGTGGTAATAACGGCGAGGAAATCCGACCTCGCTCTGAGGCGGCCCCGCTACCTGCAGGTGACGCCGGGGTGGCGGAGCAATGCCAGACAGCCCTGGGCCAGGGGCCGTGCCTCTCCAAGCCCACTGCTTCTCTCCACGCTCGCTCACTCACTCGTCTCAAGGCCCTTCCCGTCTGAAAGCTGAGGCCTGGATTCCTTGCCTTGAGCCTAGAAGCTGGAGGTGGGTGACCCGGCGTTCCAGTGACATGCAGCGCAGGACTTGGAGCTGGGAGCTGGGCCCACAGGGCGGCAGGGGCCACCTGGGGGGGCTGGCAAGGGACCCGACCATCCCCCGAGCCGACCTGCTAAGTGTGGACGCCCAGGCTCACTCCCCCCTCGTGTGACCGAGAACCTTATCGTAATAAAGGCTATCCAAGTGCCAAGCGGTAACCTTACTGAAGTCACGCTGTTCCGGTCTTGGCAGCCCTGCTGGGTTTACCGCCGGCCCCTGCCGCGGTGTCCTTGGGTGGCCAAGGTCTCAGGGTCTGGGATGGGGAGGAATGCCTTCACGAGCTGGAACCCCCACCCCCACCCCCTCCAGGCTCACCTGGCCTTCTGGCATGACCTCCTATTTGTTGCAAATTAGAACTGAGAAATTTCCAGGCTCCCGGGTCCTGGGAGGAGGCAGCCATGCACCCTGCACACACACCATGACATGGGGTTTCCTCTGAATTACTGAAGCGCAGTGGGATTTCTAGCTCATGACTATGCTGTCAATTCAGTGTCGCAGGAGAGCCGGGGGGACGCGAGGGAGGAGCACACGGGGCTCAGAAGGAGAGCTGGAGGAGGGGAAGAGGGGAGACGAAGTCAGAGAGGGAATTGGGGAGAAAAAGGGCAAAGGGAAGGACAGAGAAAGCGGATAGGCAGCCGCGCTTCCTGCTAGTGCCATGTTGGGTCCAAGAGACCCAAGCTCACACTGGGCTCTCCTCAGGTCCTGAACCCCGTTGGTGAGAACTTGGATCGCGTTCCTGAGGAGAGACATCCACAAGCAGGGGCTAGCAGGCGGTCCTGCTTATGTTATGTTATGGGGGACAATGGGCCCCTGAAGATTGGAGGAAAAGTGTTGGCATATCCCCCAGAAAATATGCACAAAGACAAATGTTGCGTCCCATGTCGGGGGTTCACTAAATGTTCATAAAAAACAAAAATAAAACAACTCTGTGTTCAGAGTTGCTGAAACAACTCTGTTGTCCAGACACGGGCTTGGGAAGGGGGCAGTGCTGTCAGCCACGGAGCCCTGTGGGGGTGTGGCTCCCTTCTCCCACCTCAGACCCACCCCTCAGGCAGCTTTCCAGGAGACCTCACTTCTCCCTGGTCCCTTGGGCACGCCAAGGCACCCAGGTGCCCCTTCAGGAGCTGGGGCGCACTCGGGGATGCATGTGCTCTGGCTGCCGCCAGCACACGGATGGAGTGAGGGATGGCAGCCACGTTGCCAAGTGAGAGTGTGCATGTATGTCTGTGTGTGAGCACGAGTACATGTTTGCATGCATGTAAACGGGGACGTAGGGGGCTCGTGTGTATTTGTAAGCACATGTGTATGTGTGTAAGCATGCCACATGTGTGATGTGTGTCAACGCGGTCACATGTGTGCTCACGTGTGTGTGGTTCTATGCGACTTTGTCTCCTGGGAAGCCACCACCACATTTAAGAGCCATAGCTGTTCTATCACCACCAGGTTCCTTTTGCTACCTGTTTATAGCCACGCCCATTCCCCTACCCCCAACTCCCAGCAACCACTAATCTGGTCTTCATGGCCATCATTTTTTCATTTCAAGAACACGACATAAGTGAAATCAGACAGTATGTGAGCTTTTGAGACTGACTCCTTCATTCACCCATAATTGCCTTGAAATCCATCCAAGCTGCTGTGTTTTAATTGTTCCTTTTCACTACCGCATAGTATTCCATGATACAGGTATAAGCTTGTGAGTATATTTTTATGACTAAAATTAATTAACTATTCAATTCTTTGTTTACAGAAGACTCCCATGTGGCATTATGGGAGTCCTAAGGGTTCAGGAGGTCCCCCCCCTCAGGGAACTTTGGACCATAGATCATGTTATCTTAAAGAAAGACATCTGGGGAGGCCAGCCATGTGGCCTGCTGGCCTTCACCTGCAGGGACCCAAGTGCACGAGCAGGATGCGATGATGGGAATACCTTCAATCAACAGGGATGGCACAACCTCAACAGCCCCTCGTTCCCACCCTAAGGGCTGAGACTCTTCTGGGGTGGCATCATGGGAACCAGGAGCTGGGCTCCTTTCCCAAGCAAGGTAAACCACTGTTTCAGAATATATTGTTTCCAGTTCACAGAAGGGAGCTTGTCCATCGCCACCACCCACTGTAGCCTTCGGCTGTCTCCTTGCCTGCATGTGGCGTACATCCCAGCCCAGCCCGTGCCTGGCACACACTGGCGCTCCACGAGGCTGCAGGAGGTGGTCTCACTGTGACAGCAGGGCCAAGCCAAGGGGCTCACAAGGCCATCCAGTGTGGCGAGCAAGGCTTTGTTTCACTTCAAACCCTGCTCCCTGCGCTCCCTGAGGCAGGTGGGAGGCAGGACGCCTGGGGAGTGAGGTGAAGGACAACAGTCCCTTTCTCCCCCCTCACTTCCAGTTTGCCTGCCTCTCTCTCCTCCCTTCCCACACACCCTCTTCCTCCCAGCCTGGGACAGAACTCCCTGTTCTGGGTGGGTGGGGCTTCTTGCTGCAAAGCCAGTGCCGGGGTGGGGTGTGTGAAGAGGGCGTGCTGGGCAGGGTGGGTGGTGGCAGAGGTGAGGTAATTCAGGGGAATCTTCAGGCACAGACATGAGGGCAGGATTCACACTGCCCAGCAGAAGACTAGTGCGGCAGGGTCTGGGGCCTTCCCATCTGCCCCCCAGTTTCCACTCCTTCACTTCCAGCCTTGACGCCGTGTCCTGGGCCCCCTGTGAAGTGTGTTTGCCCATAATAGGCTGACCGAGGAGGCCCCGTCACAGGCACAGACGCGCCTAAGGAGTTGTTTCAGTCCAAGGGATTATTGGGCCACCCCCAGGAGCCCAAAGCTGACTGCTTCAAAAATGGGCAAAGCACCCCAGTTTCCAGGGCTGTCATTCCATGGCTCCATAACGGGATGGCGGGAAGCTGGCACCAGCACCCCTCTGTGTGCAGGACCCCCCCAGGTCATGCTCATCAGCTGCTGTGGTCTCTGTGGAAGATCTGGGCTCTGCTCACCCAGGAGGGGACATGGACACGATGAAGAAGGCAGCTCTCTAAAAGGAGGTGGGGCCCCCGATGGCGCAGGGGTTAAGTCTCAGCACTAGGAAGCTAGCCACAGCCACTGTGGCTCGAGTTCGATCCCCAGCCAGGGAGGGGACCCACAGGGCGCAGCAGACCTCTCCCGCCTCGCCCGCTGCTCCCCTCAGCAGTGTGTTTCAGTCCATCTGCCTGTTCTGCTCCCCTCTCTGTCTCTGGTGACTCCTCTCACCGCCCCCTACATTGCTAGCCTGTACCCCAGCTCTTGTGTGCATAAATCTTAAGAGAAAAGAGGCGAAGTGCCACAGCACAGAGAAAGGGCTGAGTCCCCACTCTCACACAGCATCACACTACAGGGCCTAGCGCGAGACCCGGGATTCCGAGCAGGACCGGGGAGCACCGCATCGCTTCATGGCTGCATGGCTGCATGGCTGCATCGCTGCATGGGGACGGGGCAGGCGGCTCAGGGGCTCTTGCTTGTCCAGCTTTGGCTTGCACTGGGGACTTGGAGATGAGACAGGAAGGAGACTCACGGAGGACAGACACGTAGAAACCGCCCAGCTTTCTGGAATCCGCCTTGCCACTGTGGTGTGCCCGCCAGTAATGTGCCTTAGACTTGTGGGGTGCTTCTGGACTCAGTGGCCCACTTTGGGCCAACCCTGTTTAGCTGAGTATTTGCCCAGAGGTGGGGGGTAGTTTAGAGCGGTATTAGGAAACTTTTATTAGAAATATCCTTTCTTCTCCTTCCTCTGTGAACACTAATCCTGCTAAATAGTCTGCTCCCTGCGCCTCTGAGTGCATGGGCAGCCAGATCCCTTTAGAGGATGCACCCCCTAATAATCTGGGGTGCGAACAGAAACCCTTCTTTGACATGAATGAAAACTCTCACCAGGCCCCCAAAATGGGGAGATTTGGAACTCTCCGAGACTCAGGAAGCAGCATTCTGTCTAGGATTTAGTTTATGTGCAAACTCCACTCCGCAAACCCAGTATTTCTCCCATAAACTCCATATCCATTTACCGTTTGCTGGTGGCTGAAAATAGTCCTATCTCCTGGCCTTTGTTCTGTAAGCTGACCTTAAAGTCACCTTAAGTGACTTTAGGAAAAATCCAACAAGTCTTAAGAGGCCTTCCTCTCACTCTGGAGTTAACGCAGCTCCAGCAACTCAGTTATGGGCTGGAGAGATGAGAGCCGTCAGTTTGTGGCTTGTGGGCAAACTTTACCCACCGAGTGTGGTAACTGATGGGGAGGGTAGGTTGCTCAGAAAATTTGAAACGCAAAGCCCACAGGGAGTCTATTTCCTGACCCCCACACGTCCTTCCTACCAGGCACCTGCCCTGTGGGTGGTGTCACCCACATCTAGACCTGCCCCCAGTCTGACGAGTCATCCCTTGCACGCTCATGTGCCCCTCACAGTGGCTTCTTGGACCACGCCACCTAAGCCAGCTCCCACGGGGCAGAGGGAACAGCCCAGCGTGGCCTCTGATGCAGGAAAGAGCAGGGCATTTTGAGGGGCTGGTTGAAGGCCGGCGTGACCACCACAGAGACTGTCGGGAAAGAAATGGCACAAGATAAGCTTGGCGAGGAGACGGTCGTCCATGCGGGGTCTGGGGCCATGGTGAGAGGTTTGCCCTTTATCCAATGTCAAGAGCAGAGAAGAAGAATGTGCAAATTTCTTCCATGGCACCGGTTTAAGTCAAGCTTTGTACTGATTCAAGTCATAGTTCAGGTTAATGTTTGCCAAGCGCGGCGCCCCGAGCTAGGCACTTGGCTAGGGGTCAAGCATCCAGAGGATTTAATGATGGCTTTGCAGAAAGCCCCCCCATCGGAGCTAAGGGAGGAGAGGGTACTGTGTCGTCCTGCTTGGCGCTGGGGGGGACAGCCAAGGGCTCCCCGGAAAAGCAGGCCCCCTTGGGCAGCTTTTCTCCTGCCTTGCATTTCCTGAAAAGCCCTGACCCACCTCACCCCGCCGCCACCCAGCAGCCCATCCGCCCCACCACCCTGCCACCTTCCTGGGGACAGGGCCCCACCCTCCTGGGAACACCGAGTTCTCTGCTTACTGCACTGGGGAGGGCCTGGCCTTTGTGCCAGATGTACAGCGCAGGTGGGGTGAGAGCGATGGAGACAGGAGGGAGGGAGGACAAATGCGGAAAGCGGGAGGGGAAGGAAAGGTCCAGCTGCAGGGCTTCCCCCTCCTGCGCTCTGGCTCTCACCTCTGATGAAAAGCAAAGGGAACAGGTTTGAAAAGTGAAATGAAGTCACGCCCTGTCTGGTGGTTTGGTCACCCTGTAATGCCACAACTCCCGCCTCGCCCTGCTCCTGCCTGGCCACACGGGCAGCAGAGAACGTGCCTCCTGGGTGCTGGGCAGGCACCCTGCAGGGACAGGGCCTGAGCGTCCTGGGGCATGGGCTGTCCAGACTAAAGGCAGGATGGACCCAGGCAGCTGGGACAGCTGGCGGACTTGGCGGGAGTCAGCCGTCCCGCAGTGTGAGCAGTCAGAAGTCCCAGCCCCACCTGGCCGCGGCTAGTGGCAGGTCGGAACAGAGTTTCTGCCTTGGAACACGAGACACGGATCTTGGTACTTAGCTCCCTCCTTGAAAGGCCTCTGGGCCATTTTCATGATGCCCCCAGGCCCGGCCCGGCCCTTAGGGAGGGCCGGCATGGTGTCAAGACTGACTGTTCCACGCGGTTGGCTGAGGGTGCCTTCATTATATCAAGCTCTGGAGCCTTTGCACTGTCTCGCTGGCAAAGGTCAGCTGAGGACAGGCCGATTAGCTTGCCCCTCTGGGCCTTTCTTCCAGCCTCTGGCTCAGAACAAAGGCGCCTCATTTTTTTTTTTTTTTTTTTGCTCTGGTGTCTACTGTTGAATGAGATAGCACTGCCACCTGCTGGCATCGGGCTGCGGTCAGGAGGTGAGCTGAAGCCTCAAGAGGAGGGAGAGGGGGTACCCCTAGGACCGCTGAGCACTAAGTCCACAGCACCCCCTCCCAGAGACCCTGGGCTTGACCTCTAGAGAGAAGCAGCTTGGAACAACCTCAGATGCACTCCAGTGCCTGCACTACCTCCATCGAGCATGGACACTCTCAGTTACGATTCCAGTTCTGGGCCCCATTGGGGGGCTAGAGCTGGCTGTCCAGAGGTGGTTCTTATATTTGGGAACTTTACAAGCTGGAACAGCAGCTTGACACAGGTCTTGGTGAGGGTATTTACACCAGGGAAATGGGCAAAGGCTACACATTAGGGCTCTCCTCCCCACTCCCCCACAGTGGGTTTGCCTGCACCCCACTGCAATAATTTCACATATTGTCTTCTGGGAGAGGGAAAGTAACCTGTTAGTAGGGGTCTTCTCAGAAAAAAAGAATATGGAATTGATGTCATGGAGAAACAGTCTGTTAAGAGGGAGGTCTTGGGAAATGAACTTTAACAAACTTTTAAAGAATCAAGGCCAAGGGAAGGGCCCAGAACCAGGTACATCTGATGAGTAACAGCCCTTCTGTCCGCTGACTGATGAGAAGGCACAGTTGGCGTCCCTCTTTGACCTCCGGCTTCCCCATCTGAAGGGTAACGGCAGCAGCTGCAAGTTGCCTGGTACCTGCTAACGCTTGTCAGCTATGGGAAGTCAGCGTCACAGCCGTGGAACTGCCTCGCCATGGCTCTACTGAAACCAGAGTCCCTATGGCTGTCCTCGACGAGGTTTGGAGGGGAGAGCTGGTTCTGCCAACCTGCCCAGCAGCTCTACCCAGACATGAGCCTCCCTTTCGGCCATTCACTTGTACTTGCTCCCCGCAGTGAGTGCAGAGGAGAAGGTGTCCCCCAGAACAGATTTAAGGTGAGGGGCCAACATAGCAGCACTTAAGTGTCAACATGGACACCTGAGGAGCAACCCAAAGAGCTTCTGTGAACTGGTCTCTGCTTGTTGAGAAGTCCAGGATCTAGGTTCAGAGAGTGCAGGGCTCACATCTGACTGTCTTACATGACTTGAATCCCCCTAAATTGTATTTAGCCAGCAGGAAAATTCTATTTTCCCAAAGTCTGACACTTCTGATCACTAATCGGGGAGTCATGTGGCTGCATTAGCCGCAGGAAAGGTGGAAAGTGTCTTTGTTGGGCACAGGAGGAGGCGGCCTGTATTTGGTTAAGCAGCAGGGATTCTATTTTTTTTAAGAAAAGACACGGACTGGGGTGAGCCCTCCGTTTCTATGCAGATCTGCTCATCTCTCGCCCGCTTCTGGACGCTTCTGGCCCACAGTCCGCAGGCTAAGCTGGGCAGGTGGCGGAGTCCCTTGCTATGCCCATCCCCTCCTGCCTTGGCTTGCTCTACCCCGTGGCCCAGCCCGCACGGGGGCCCATACCATCAGCTCTCTGGCACCTTCCCAAGTTCCCCACCCTTCCAGTTCCGGCTCACCACATGAAGTCCAGACACCACCATCTTCAGCCTGGGTTACTGTGAGAACCCCTCAGTGCTGTCTCCCCGCGGCTCCCCCTAAGCCCTGCAGCTGACGGCTGCCCTCCTGAGGCACGAGGCCCTCCGTGACCCATCCCAGCTCAAAAACACTCTGGGTTTTCCAGCTCCTGCCCCCAAATCCAAATCCCTTAGAGTCTGAAGCTTTCTGTCAACAAGCCTTTGCCTACATTTCTAAGCTCATCTCCATCACTCACTTGACACACCCCTAAAAATAGTGCTGCTTGCCACCCCGAAATATGACTGTGCGTTTCTGCTCCCCAATCCTTGCTCCACGGGCACGCTCTTCCTGTCCCCGCCCTGCTGCAAAGCTCAGGTCAGAGCACCCACCATCACCGCCAGGCCTCAGCCAGGCCAGGACGGCTGTCACCCCTCAGGTATGACCTAGGACGGTGCGCCCACGGGCCGGGATGCCCCTTAGTGCTGCTCCAGTGTAAGTTTCCACTGGGCCCAGGCCAGGCCTGCTGCTCAGAGTGCCCCCCCCGGCCCTCTGCCCGCCCCGGCGGTGACACGGAACGGGTGTGTGCAGAGGCAGCTGTGCGCCGCGAAGAGGGACGCTGGGAACTGGAGGAGAGGTTCAACAGCTCACGAGTGGACCAGGGGTCCTGCTGGAAACTGGGCAGCTGGGGGACCTCACACCCCACTCTGGCGATGTCCATTTGGGCTCCATTTGGACAAGTGTGGGCTGAGAGCTGGCACGAGGGGAGCCCTTCCGGGCTTGCCCGAGGTGACGAGGGGGGCAGGCAAAGGCTGCTGTCACCTCTTCACGTCTTTCTGAAGCGAAAAGACTGAATCACGAAAACAAAGCTGTTTTGTGTGGGGCGGGGCGTGGGGACGCGCAGTGATCTGGACAAAGCCCTAGTCCCAGAGCGGCAAGGTGGCCGGCCCAGGTCCCTGCCAGAGTCCCAGTGCCTGGCCTGCTGCTTCTCTGCACCACCGCACACTACACCGATTCCCAAGGTCACATAAAGGCAAGGTCACATCTTACAAGTACTTTCTGTGCGTGCGACCAAAGAAGACAGACACGAGTCGCTTTCCAGAGCTTACGTTCTGTCTGTGCCCGTCACTGAGATTTGCTCCTTCTCCGTGACCACCTCCTTTCCTTGGGGACCATCAAAATGGCTCTTCTGATTCTGCACACTCAAGGGGACCCTGCGCCCTCCCTCGAGTCTGTAACCGGCCGGATTTGATGCAAGAGAGAAGGCGCGGGGCCAGCCTGTGAAAGGGCCTTTGTCTGGGGACCATCAGGGGTCACTCAGTTTATCTCCTTCATTACTGGACCCTGGAGCCGTGAGGCCAAGCCCGGGGCAGGATGTTGATGGAAGGAGACAAGAAGCACCGTGTTCGTGTTCCTGCCGATCCGCTTTCACCTCCCCGAGCTGCTGAAGGTCATAGCTACGCTGGTCCCCCAGTGGCTCACTCCAGGAAGAGGCCATGTGACAAGGCCCGGGTCTCGTGGGACGGCTGCGGGCGGTGCCCAGACAGAGGTGGCATTGTTCGGAGAAGATTCGGGAAGTCAAACATCCGGAGACGAGTGGCCATGGACAGCCGGCCCACAAGACGAGAGAACCCTCCCCCTGTGACCGCACTGTGGGTGGCCTCCCACGGGCACCGAGGACCCTTCCGTCCTGGCCTGGAGGGTGGGGAGCAGCACTCCTGGGGCCCCCCAGCGCAGGGGCGCACCTGCCATGGAGCCTAGTTTCACCCACCGCCGCTCTTTCAGACCAACGCTACTTCATTTTACCGACAGGAAATTGAAACCCATGACAGCGAGAAGGTTTGCCAGGTCCAGGCGGCCGCAGGGCCTTGACTGACGTGCCTCCACGTCCTGACAGGCACCCCCGCGGTGCCCGCGGCCTGAGGCAGGCGCTGTCCGGTGACAGACAGGACAGGGCCCCGGCAGCTCTCCATCCCCCCAACATCTTCGTTCCCCTCTTTCTTGCCAGCCATCTGCCCTTCCAGGCCCTGGCAAATTCCACTGTCCCCATGGAAGTTTCCCGAGCGGGTCCCCAGCTCTCTCCTCCCTGTTGCCCACCGTATTCTGCACCTGGGTCCTCGCTCAGTTTTTGCAAGGCACGTAGCTCAGCTCTGTGCGCCAGTGTGCTCCGCCATGCCTGCACCCATGCTCCGCAGGGCACCAACAGCCCCCACCGCCAGTCCTGCCAGGCAGGTGTGGGCAGAAGTACCTCTGAGGTGAGGCTATGGGGGTCCCTGGGAGTCTCTTAAGTGGAGAAGCACAGGAGACTCTGGGGAGCTGGTTTCCACCTCTGTCTGTCTGCCTGGCCAAGCATCCCCTTTGCACCAGTCTGTAATGGCCCCCATCTTTTCTGGGGTTCAGAAGAGACACCATCACCCTGCACCTTGCGCTTACCTAAGTGTAGCCAGTTGTGGGGAGAAGGGGGCTGGAGCACCCTGACTGCTGTTCCTAGGGTGCCTCTGAGTGGCCCAGGCTTCCTGGCGGCCTGGTCTGCCCCCTAAGCCTCTCGCCAGGGCGGGGCTCTCACCCCAGCTCTCCCCAGGAGATGACCCCGTGGGCCACTGGCAGCACTGGCTGCTGGTGACTCAGTGGCCTTACAGCGCCCCGCTCTGGTCTCCCTCCCTCCCGGTGCTTCCTCCCCGCGCTGCCCAGGTCTGGGTGATGTTTAGCTCAGCTCTTTGAGGTGAGGTCGGGGGCCAGAGCGCTGGTGGGGCACGCGCGCCCCTCCCATCACCCCGCTGAGTCACGCCAGTACCACCTCCACCCGCGATGTGTCGCTTGCCTGTTTCCAAGCTGCCTCTTCTCTGGCCACGTCCAGGGGGTGGGGCGAGCCGGGAGCCGGTGGTGGGGTGAACCGGGAGCCGGTGGTGGAGCCGCCCTGCGGGCCTGGCCAGTGCATCCTCTCGCGGCTGCCACGGCGGCCTGAGGCGGGCGGGCTCCTGGAGCAGCAGGCGGGCTGGGCTGGCTCACGGTTGATCTGGGCAATGGAGAGAGCACCGTGGCGCCCCTGGCAGATCTGCCGGGCTCAGCGCTGAAGCAGAACCAGGCATGCCGGCAGGCGGGGGCCTGGGACCGAGAGGTGGGGCGGGCCAGGGGGCTGGCAGCAGCCGAGGTCCCCTCTGGCCTCCTCCCGTACCGCCCCCTCCTCTCCTCCACGCCCCTACCTGCCCCGGGGTCCGCGCTCCTAGGTGCGCAGCCCTGAGCGCGCTGGCGTCTCCCCAGGTGCTGCAGTCCCGGTGCCCGCGCGCTCTCGTTTGTCCAGGAAAACGTTATCGCGTGGGTTCAGGGCCTGGGAGGAAAGCGGAGCCACAGGTGGCGGCCGACAAGAGTCTGAGGCTCTCCATTTTCCTTAGGCTCCCCCACACGCGGAGGGGCTCCAAGGGCCGTCGCTCCTTGCCTCAAGCCGCTTGCCCCGTGGCCACCCGGAGCAGGTGGCCGCTCAGTGCCCACGGTCGGCGGGAGTGAGCATGCGACCCCGGTTCTGCTCCTGTCACATCAGCTGGACGTGAGCGGCGGCGCCCCCAGGGCAGGACTCGGCCTGGGAGGGCTGGGGAGCGCGGATCCACGCACCTGGGGCCCAGCGCCTCCACCCCACCCGCAGGAGGACCCAGGACAGGCGAAGGCCTTGCCCGAGGCCCAGCGGCCGGCCCAGCGGCCTGGCCCTATGACGAGGGCTCCACCTGGGCCGGGCCTCGCAGTGACGATGGACTTTGCTCCTCTGACACCTCGATTCAGACCGAGCCCTCCGCACGGTCATTTCTGGGTCACTAACCCCCTCTCAGGACGCCGAGTCCCCGCAGAAGTGCCCGCTGCCTGCAGCTCGGCCGGCCTCTGCTGTGTCGGGGCCACGCGGCTCGTCCGGGGTAAGCACTCGCGCCTCATGCGGGGCTGGGGAGCGCCCCTCGGCCCCCACAGAGGGCGCACGCCTCCCGGCCCCCTCGCTGCACCGCTCTTGAACCTGTTAGCTAGTAATTGTTGTTTTAGCAAACAGCTGATGCCTCATGGAAAATTTAGCGACTGCGCGTCCCCGTCTGTTTCTCTTGTAGTTTGCACATCGTCTCTTCTTTATTAGCAGGGGCACTTACCGGAAAACGAGGTCTCCGGCTGGGAATCGTGTCCCGAGGACACAATTGGTTGCTATGGAAACAGCTGCACCACCCCAGGCGGCAGGCCTGCGCTGGACCCGAGCCCCAGGAATTGGATGCATTGGGGGGCGGGGCGCGTCTCCCCTAGGACATGCTGGTCCTCCTGATCCTCTCCCTACCCAAACTGGGTGTGTTCACTTATTTGCACCCTGGTCACCCCGTTCTTTGACCCCCAACAGCACCGAGCGCTCGCCCTCCCTCTGGGGTGACCCTTCCCCCACCCCCTACATGCACTTCATGTGTTTGAGGGGAATCACTTGCTTTGTTTCTCATCATGCTTTATTTTTCTTGCTTCTGAGGCTCCTACACTTCATGGTCTCAATGGTACCCAGACACATCCCGGCCCTTGTGGGGCTCCCGCAGCCCAGGCCAGGCTGTGCCAACCGCAGGGCTTTGGTAACCATAGGGTCTGAGAAGTCTCAGGCTCTTCCGCCCTCCCGCCCCTGGTGTGATGATGGACACCTGCGGTGCTGCGCGGTGCCTGGGGCCTGGGTGGGCGTGTGCAAGTGGGTGCACCTGAGTTGGGACACGGGCTTGTATGGGCGGCGTCAGGAGGATGCCAGCAGCAAGTACCAATGAACAGCAGGAGAATAGAAGAGCAGCAAAGCAGCCGAGAGGGTGAGATGCACGGGGGCTGGGAGGCCTGCCAGCCTCCCGGCCCCCCAGCCCCCATGCCTGCCGTGTACCCGATGCCGCCTCTGACAATAAAAAGCATAAAAGCCACCGAGGGCTCCAAGACTCCTTCCTTTATCCCTGTCTGCTAGAACCATCCAGAACCTGCCCTGTGCCTCCTTCCTGCCACTACAGTAACTCCGCGCCCTGACAGGACTCAGCCCCAGCCGGCCCAGTCAGGCTGCGTGGTCTCCTTCCTGGGCGCAGGAAGTCGGAGCTGGAGGACACTGGACAGCTCGAGATCATCTTGAGCATCTGACAATGAAGGGAAAAATCCTAGAGCGTCAGTAGCCCAAGAAAATACCCTCTGATGATACAGGAAAAAAGAAGAAAGAAAAAACAGTGGTTTGTTATTTGGAAGTGTTTGACTTTTGTGGAGATTAACTCATTTTTTTTTCTTAAGATTTATTCATTTATGCGCACAAGAGCTGGGGTGCAGGCCAGAGGCGCGGCAGGTGAGAGGACTCAGAGACAGAGCAGGGAGCAGAACAGGCAGATGGACTGAAACACACTGCTGAGGGGAGCAGCGGGCGAGGCAGGAGAGGTCTGCTGAGCCCTGTGGGTCCCCTCCCTGGCCGGCAGCAGGGATCGAACTCGTGCTGCAGTGGCTGCGGTTTGCTTCCTAGGATGTTGCTCAACCCGCTGCGCCACCGGGGAGACCCCAGGTGAACTCATTTTTAAGTTTCCACTTGTCCTTTAGTCACCCCTGCCTGTCACTTGGGGCAAGCCCAGGTCAGCGACCCTCTGGTGGACGGCCAGAGCCCCGTCCCCTGGGTCTAGACGGCCAGTGGAGCTGCTCACCTGGGGCTCTCCTAGGGCAGCTTCAGGAGGTTCAGCTCACAGGCACAAGGTGTGGGGAGGAGCCTCCCCCTTGTCCAGAGCTGGGGCAGTGGCTCGGGAACCCCACATTTCTGTGTAGCAGAGAGCTGCTACCTCTACCCTGCCTGCAAGGAGAAGAGGGTACCCCTGGGGCGCCCCCCCTGGGGGAAGACCCCGATCTCTGTCTGCTTCCACAGATCAGGGCCTCCCCACGCCAACACGCTGTAGAGAAGAGGCCACGCTCGTGCACAGGAGGGGCCTGACTCGGCCGCTTTGGATGCACAACCACTTGGGGCAATGCTGTCATGGTGGGAAGCCCAAGACTGGCCACTGGGCAGCTTCCAAATATGCCTTCAGCGACCAGGCCAGAATCCTTGTCTTTTCCGAGGAAATAATAGCAGCGGCTCTTCCCAGGAGAGAGGAGGGAAAACAAAGCTCAGATCCCAGAGCCTCAGGAATAGCCAGGAGCTAATTAGCCCAAGCACGTCCTGGGCTAAGAAAACAGCCTGCAGGCCGGGGAGCAAGGCACAGGCGCCTTCTGCAGTTGTGACCCTCAGACTCCCTCCCGCTCAGGCCCAGGCCTCAGGGCCACCGGGGGCTCCTTTACAGCACAGCAAGAAAGAAGGGGACGCATGGTAGAGGAGTGGGGGTGCAGACGTGCAGCAGGAGAGGAAGGGGACTGGGCTCTGAGCCCCTGAACCAAGCTGGCCTGGAGCCGGCCGACTGCATTATGGGAGAGATTGAAAGGTTAATAGGAAACCAGCTGATACTGAAAAGGAACAATTAGGGAGGTTAAGGGGCTTAATATTAGATTAATGGTTGCTGGAGGATAAAGTTCAGTTTCCAGGAAAGAAATATGACTCAGAGAAGTCTCTTGAGTTGATGGTCTTTGCTCTGGTTTTGTTGATTTTTTTCCTTCCCAGTAATTCAGAGCAAATTACCATTCATTCAGAATTATGCTTGCTTCCCCTCCCTCCCCCTCCGCTCCCTTTTCCTCTTTCTGCTTCCTTCTCCTCTCCCTCTCACCATCTCTCCAGCTTGCCTTAACCCAACTTGTCCCACCCACTAGGGTTCCCTGAGATCTGTGCTGCAGGCGCTATCCTGGAGCTATTCCAGGCCTCCAAGCAGCCTTAAGACAGACTGCCCAACCCAGAGGACACTCAGACAAGGAGCGGATGGACGCGTCCTTGCAGGCTGAGGAACTGGGCTAGTCCTGGCTGCCCAACCCTCAGGCCGTCGCTTCCCCCAGACCTTCTGCCGGTGCAGCTCCCAGCCTCCCACCCCAGCCTGGCCCATCAGGCCCCTGCGTCTGTGGAGGCTAAGTCCCTTCGCATGCCTGGCACCTTGTCGTGGGGCCAGTGAAAGGGAGTGGGGAGGGGAGAGCAGGAGGAAGTCTGAACAGCATCAGCCGCGCCAAGCCCACTCTCCCCCACCCCCTCTCCCAGCAGCAGACAGCTCTGAGGACAGGACCCCAGGCCTCTCCCCCGAAGGCATCCGTCAGTCAGCTTCCTGCTTCCTGTGGACACTTCAGGGGTCCGGTCAGGTACCTGCAGCCTCTGCCCATCTGTGTGACTGAGCCTGGAGCAAAGGAGTGTCCTGGCTCTGGCGGCAGGTGTCCGGCTTGATGGTCTTCCTGTCAGGCGCTCCAGCTCCCCAAGTGACCGGAAGTCCTGGGGCTCCCCCGACTGTGCTGGTGAGCGCACAGCCTCACATACTGGAAACAATCCAGGAAATGCAAGCCCCTGTCTTCTTTGCTCACTTCCCAGTGGACTCTTCGGCCCTCCTTACACCTGTGTGAAGCAGACACCCACGTGCCAGGCGGCACACCTCCCCTTGTCCAGCCGAGTCCAGCATCAGAGACCCGCATCCTCGCCTGGACCTGACCGCGCAGGGGCGCGGGCTCTGCCTGTTCTGTGGCCATGTACCCGGCAGGCCCCACCGCCCAGGCCCCGCTGAGACGCTGCGGGGGATCTGCCCACCGCTGCGAAGAGCCAGAGCAAATGCTTCAATCTCTGTGAGGCACATAAGGCCTGGGCTCTGTCGTCTGTTTGTTTTTCTTTGTTTTCTCACAACACTTTAGAAATACAAAAACTGGGGCCTCCCTGGTGGCGCAAGGGGTTGAGTTCTGCACTGTGGGGCTTTCACAGCCACTGCAGTGGGAGTTACAGCCCAGCCAGGGAGGTGCCCCACATGGCGCAGCAGACCTCTCCTGCCTCCCCGCTGCTCCCCTCAGCAGTGTGTTTCAGTCCACCTGCCTGTTCTGCTCCCCGCTCTGTCTCTGGTGAATCCTCTCACCACCCCCACCACCTCTTGCCCGTACCCCAGCTCTTGTATGCATAAGTAAATAAAATCTTAAAAAAAAAATACAAAAACCATTCTCGGCTCACAGGCCTTACAATAACCGCTGTAACAGTGGGCAGAGCACGGCCCATAGGAAAACCCCAGCCCACCACCTGTTCTTGTAAAACAGCTTTATTGGCACACGGCCTTTCACAGTAGCTTATTGTGTGTGGTCTGGGGCTGCTTCCACACCACAGAGCAGAACGGAGCCGCTGCAACACAAACAGGCCAGCAGGGCCTGCCCTTTTTATTTTCTGGTCCTTCATGGAAAAACTAGCCAAGCCCTGTTCTAAAGCACAGATGTCAGTGACTCACTCGCAATCTGAGTTTAGCGTTTAGTGCATTCCAACCGCGTACTTAAAACGGGTTCTGTGGTTAGTATGGTTTCCTTCCTCAGATAAGGAAGCTGTAGGGTCAGAGAATGATCAGATCTTTCCACCCACCCACCACTGATGATGGACACCTGCGGTGCTGCGAGCATTCCAGGGTGGGCACGCGCAAGTGGGCGCACCTGTGTTGGACACGGGCATAAATGGGCGGCGTCATGAGGACGCCAGAACTGCGAGGACCAACTGACCAACAGAATCAACAGGACTGACAGTACTGAGCGAGAGCAGCAGAGAGAGAGAGAGAGAAGCAGCCGAGAGGGTGAGATGCACTGGGGGCTGGGAGGCCTGCCAGCCTCCCGGCCCCCCGGCACCCCTGCCTGCCATGTACCTGGCCACCTCTACTAAATAAAGCACGAAAAGCCACTGAGGGCTCCAAGACGCTCCTTCCCTGACCTGTCTGCCCAGAACCATCCCGAACCCTGCTCCAGCACCACTTTACTGCCGCTGCAGAAGCCCAGGAGCAGAATGGGTAAGGCTTGCCCAGGACCACGCGACTGGCAAGACGGAGAAGCGAAGCCCAAAGGCGGGGCGCAGACCTGTAAGCCCCCGGCTTTTGGCCGGCTGAAGCAGCTCCTGAAGGAAGGGCTCCCTGAAGACCGGCTGCTCCCGGTCAGCTCCACAAGGCCTCGGTGCCTGTGTCCGGGGCACCGGCTGGAAGGCTACTGGGCGGACCTGCGTGGAGACCCGGTATGCATGCGGAGAACACGCCCCAGCGCTCTGTGTGCACGGGAAAGGCTATTTTGACAGGCCAGTGGCTGGCAGGAGAGCAGGCAAGCCCTTGCCAGGTAGCCATGCGCCTGTGAGTGGTACTAAGAGGCGACAATCCTCCCAGTGGCCTGCACTGGCCTTGCCACCCGCTGGTCTCCAGGGCTGCCATTTCCTCCAGATTGGGGGAGCGAGGTCATCGTTGGTGTGCGAGAGACCCCCAGTGGCCATTAACGGTACTGCCGCGAAGAGCCGCTCTGTAGACACCGCAGGTGCGGTCCACTCACCACCTGGGCAGGGCGGGCGCAGAGTGGGCTGTCCTTGATGGACTGCCCAGGACAATCCCCCAGCCCTCCTGGGCACACTGGTCTGCGCATGCTCTAACGATGCTTCCATTGCGTGGCGTGTGCTAGGAGCGCTTCCTTGGGGTGGAGCGCAGCCGAGCTTCATCAAGCTGTTTTTACTTGCTCCAGTCCAGCTTTGTGGGTCCCGCAGCACTCACTGCCAGTTTCGTTGTTATTGTTTGTGGCTTTTAAGATTTTGAGTTGGAAACCAAAGTTGTAAATTAGGATTTTCACTCATCTAGAAAATACAACACTTTTTTTTTCTGTCGTCTGTTTATTTTTCTTTGTTTTCTCACAACACTTTAGAAATACAAAAACCATTCTCAGCTCACAGACCTTACAATAGCAGACTATAAAGGGGGGCCCAGAGGAAAGCCCCCGCCTGCTACTGGTTTTGTAAAATAAAGTTGTGTTGTAACACTTGTTCCAGTGAACACTCGCTCTGAGCTCTTTGGCTAAAGCTGAGGAGCTGCTGCCCCTTGGGACAGACAAGGATGCCCCAGTTTGCCGCAGTCCCTGCCACCCCCTATTGCATACCCTGCTAGTGTTGCTGCTGCTGCTTCCCTGGTTCCTGTGGAGGCTTTACAGTTACGTCTCACACACACCATAACTGCAAGAGCTGCCATCACAGGACAGGTGTGCTACACTCGGTACGTCCGTTCGCCCACTTCACCCACGGCGAGTTACAGCTGCAGAAACTGGGGCTCAGCGTCCCTAGGCAGCTCCCGGCGGTCAAACAGCAAGAATCTGCACGATGCACTTAACTGCCCCGGTCGGACCAGCAGCAGGAGCTGGCTGCAGGGCCTTGACGAGGAGAAAGTTGTATCGGTTGAAATGTAGAAGTCTTTGAGTCACAGAGCTGGGCTGACTTCAGTTTTTGGCACATTCTCTCTCCTGCAACGGGCTCCCCTCATTGTTTTAAGGGGTGTGAGTGGCTTAGTTAAGACCCCAAACAATTGCTAGGTTTCCCTTTTTCTACCCAGATTGTGGTCAGGAGCGGCTACCTTCAATCACAGTTACAAAGCAGGCGTCAGACACTGAAAATCTCCTCTTTCTTCCTCGGACGCCTGTGCTGGGCCCTCTGGTTCAGGTGCCGTGTGGGGCAGGGGGCAGGGGCCGTGCTGTGCTCTGTCTAGGCTTGAGCTTGAGACCTCACCTCAACGTCCAGATCTGCCCCCTCATCGTTGTCTGTCCACCGAGCGATTCCCATCCATCCCCATCTCTGGCCAAACAGCCTGCTGAGCTCCAGCTTTTCAAGCTTTTGCTCAGTGATTGACAAGTGAGTCAGATAAAAGGATGGGAGCCAACTCAAGGGGCTCCCGCCTACTCCCAGCGGGCCCCACAATGAGTGCCCACCCCAGCATGTAAAACCATTCAGGGCTTTACATCAAAACCCTCAGCAAGTCATGCTCCACCCCCCCACCCGCTTTCTTCCTCTTCCTCCAACCCCCACCCCACCCACACGCCCTCTGGCTGAGCCTGGAGCGGCAGCTTTATCGAGCATCCCCAGCCACCAGAGGCTTCCACCAGTCTACTCTCTTTGCATTCTTAGTGCCCACGGCCTAATTGGCATTTGTTGAAGTGGTGGCTAAGGGAGGAATTTCTAAGGACTTTCGATGATTAAAATGGAGAGACTCTAAATGAGTTGCTCAGGACACAGCCAGTTAGTGACACAGGAGAAAGTTGGACCCAAGTTTCCAAGGCACGTCTGGGCCATGCGGTCATCCCCTCCTCCGGGCCTCTGTGGGTCACTGCGCCCCGATGGATCATCACACCCAGGAAGTGGGCTGGCGGCCCGCCTGGCCTGGCCCCGCCTGAGGTGAGGAAGGATGTGGCTGCAGTGGGGACGCTCGGCCACAGGCAGGGGCAGCCAGGCTGGGGGTCCCAGCAGGCCTGTGGGTCCCGCAAAGATGTCCCAAGCACACGACCCCTGGGGCACTCGGACTGGGCACAAGGCACACAACCCTGAGAAAACAGGCCACAAGAAGAAGAAAAGCAGCCAGCGGCTGTGCCTCAGCTTGCGCACGGGATGGCATTTGGGTGCCAATGCCAGACCTGCAAAGGCAGGCTGTCCCGCGTTCACAGGCCCAGAGACAAGCGCCCAGAGGCACACAGCGAAGGCGCAGCCACAGTGAGACCCGGATTTAAATGCAATGAGTCAGATGGCTGAGCAGATTCTTGCTCTATGACACAACACGGTCTCAAAAAAATAAACCGCTCCAGAACTTACTAAAGTGCAGAGTTATGAGAAACCGCCCAAGAGCCGGAAGGAGCTAAACGGACCTCACCATGGAAGGCTCAGCTGAAGACCGGGGCCCACCGAGTTGGAGGGCCTGGGCTTGAGGAGCAAGGGCCAGCTGGGCTGGAAGCACAGAGGGCGGGACCACCGGCCCATGGCAGCAAGCACAAGGTAGGGACAGCCCAGGCGAGGAGGCTGGCACTAGGTGGCGCTCACGGCACTGCCTTCCTCCTCGGGTTTTTTAAGCAAACGGATTTCTTGCTTCCACTTTCTGTGAAAACATGAATTTCTCGGCCATCAAATTCCCAGATGAGGGAGGCAGTGGTGGGCCAGTGGATGGCTGTCCAGCGCAGGACGAGGCAGTGACACACCCTTGTCCTCAGCTGTGTCTCTGACACCCGATCCCCCCAGGAAGGGACCCCAGAGGGGAGGAGAAGCCCTGGGTTTAGGGGTGGTGGGCAGTCGAACACCCACACTCAGCGCTCAGGCGCCTCAAGGGGGGCGGGGGGCGGGGGGGGGGCCCTTGCCTTCTGACAGCTTCCTCCCCTCTCAAGGAGGTGCTCAGTGCCGGGGCCTTGAAGGCCTCTCAGACTTTATGGTTTTGTATTTCTCCAGCTTAAGCCCCAGGATACATACAGCGAGGTAAGAAAAAGGACAATGGTGTTCAAGAGTCATCCAGGAGGCCTCCCTGGTGGTGCAAGAGGTTAAGTCTCAGCGCTATGAAGCATCCGCAGCCACTGCAGCAGGAGTTTGATCCCCAGCCAGGGAGGGGACCCACAGGGCACAGCAGACCTCTCCTGCCTCACCCGCTGCTCCCCTCAGCAGTATGTTTCAGTCCATCTGCCTGTTCTGCTCCCCGCTCTGTCTCTGGTGACTCCTCTTACCCCCCTCCCTGCACCTCTGGCCTGTACCCCAGCTCTTGTATGCACAAATAAATACATCTTTAAAAAAAAAAAATCGCCCAGGAGATGACTTAACTGGTAGCAGGAGGATAACTAAATACAATGAAATACTGTGTGAAAACTATCAAGTCTGCGTGTGCTTTGCGCTTTGAGATTTTCTCACATTGTCACAGGAAAAATGTAACTGCAGACCTGAGTCGGTGGGCGTGGCAGCACACGCAGGCATGGGTCTGGGCGTCAGGCCTGGGTGGTGAGGGCAAGGCTTGGGTAGAAGGTGACCTCTCCAGCGCAGCCGCGCCCTCCCTGCAGAAGGGGAGCAGCGCACCCACACAGGGTGGCAGCGCGGGAGCACAGCGCCTCAGAGGCGCTTCTGCATGAGTGACCGCCCTTCCTCCCACGCACCGCACCCTGCCTGTCCAGAGGAGGGGCCAGTCCGGAGAACGTGGGCTTTGGGCTGAACTCAGACTCGCCCAGCTGCCAGCGTGCTCTGCCGGCCCATCTCACACGCGTGGGTCACGGCGCCACGTGGGACAGCGGGGTGCCCAGGGGACGGAGGAGGAGTCTGAAGATCAGGGCTGGCTTCAGCCCTAATTCAGAGATCTGAGATTTGCACCTCCATCTGCTGAATCTGGCCCTGGGAGTCTTTTCACAGCTCCCAGAGCCACTGAAGAGCAGATGTTGCGGGAGAAATCCCCTGAAGAGTGAGCCAGTCGCTGGGGAGGCTCTGTTTCATGTCCCAGGGGCCCTAAGAAAGGGCCTAGCCTGTCTCTGGTTGGACGTCTCACGGCCCACCGGGCCAGGGGGCCCCCAACACTTCCTGTGGTTTCCTCAAGGTTTCTGCCATTCCGCTGCAACTGTGACGAAGGCTGCTCCCCAACAGAACCTCGGGGCTCCTCGCGCTTGGGAGGAAGTCGCTCACCCCTGTGCAGGGGGGAGAGAGGGAGGGAGGAAGTAGCTCACCCCTGTGCAAGGGGAGAAAGGGAGAGAGGAAGTAGCTCACCCCTGTGCAGGGGGCGGAGTAGGGTTCCCCACTCAGCTTGAGCTTGCAGGCCCTGCAGCCCTCTTCCCCAGAGGCCACACACGGTGTCCAGTGGGCAGCTCAGACCCCACGATGGTCCTGCCTGTGCTGCAGAGACCCCTGCACGTCACTCCCAAGTCAGCCAGGCCCCCGGAAGAGGCCACCAAGAGCCAACCACTGAGAATTCAGGGGCGACAGGGCTGGTCCTTCTTTCCAGGGACTGAGCCTAGCAGCTTCTTAAATATTTACTCATCCCCCATGTCCCTCAGGCAACATTTGTTTTAGTCAGGTTATCAGCCAAGGGTGTGGTGTCACGTAGGGTGGGGGTCACGCCCTGCCGGTGCTGGCGTCTGGGACAGTTTTCTCATGCTCCTGCCGGCCCCCTCCCCCAGTCCCAGCTCAGGGCCCTGGACATGTTTACAGCTGAAACCTGGTTCCTCAGGAAACCACCTCCCGCCCCCAAGCCCCACACCCCCGGCCTCGGCTTCCTTGACTTTTCTCACTTGCCTTGTAATCCCTGCCCTGAGCCCACCTTAGATCCCCAGCGCAGGCCTGCCTGAGCCCCTGGTGCCGTGAAATTAAAACAATATATATAATTACATTCATGCATGAATATAAAAGTGTGCACACAGACGAGTAGAAGAAAATTTCAGGGCCTCCCCGGTGGCGCAGTGGGTTAAGCAACACACTATGAAGCAAACCGCAGCCACTGCAGCACGAGTTCGATCCCTGCTGCCGGCCAGGG
>JAGFMF010011645.1:3229187-3246328 GCA_019455555.1 Galemys pyrenaicus | reverse complement strand
CCCCAGTGCTTGTATGCATAAATAAAAAAATCTTAAAAAAAAAAAAAAAAAACCAAAGGACACCATTATTACTCTCAACGCTTAGGAAATTTTAAGGATTTTGGGACCTGTGAACCAGGAACTGTGCCTAAAGACCGAATAGATGTGTCTGAGAAATATATTTTGGTCATCTGAATGACCAAGTAAGTATTTGTTATGAATCATACAGCACACAAGGGAGTGAGGGCTCAGGAGCTAAGGCCTCTGCGTGGAGCCCAGGAGCACAGGAACTCAGTGGCTGGCCTAACTGTGGGGTTTGTTAGCCACTTCCTTAAGCAGGAGTGGCTGCTGTCTGCACGTGTGCAGGACTTTAGGGGCTTTAAAAATTGTTTTCTCTGCTGTTTACCACTCAGTGTGACAGCTGATAACACAAGTTCATGAGAGAAGGCAGTCTCCATGGCCCACCACACTGACACACCTGCATTGGGAAGCAGTGTCCGGTCTTTTGGAAAGAAACAGAGGACCCATGTGTTTTATCTGCTGCCAACACCCAAGGACCCAAAGGTGTAAAGTGCCTTGTCTATCTTCTCCCTCACTGCACTCTGACCCTGCAATAAATTACTCCTCCTTTATTTTTTAAAAAACATGTATTTATTTATGCATACAAGAGCTGGAGTGTAGGCCAGAGGTAGAAAGAGTAAGAGGAGTCACTAGAGACAGAGTGGGGAGCAGAATAGGCAGTTCCACTGAAACACACTGCTGAGGGGAGCAGCGGGAGAGGCAGGAGAGGTCTGCTGTGCCGTGTAGGTCCCTTTCCTGATCGGATCAAGCTGTTACAGGGCAATTTTAATATAAAATGGGTTTATTTGACTGGGTTTTTACTTGCACACTTGAAAGGCACTTATAATAAACACTAACTGCAGGCACACGCGATAAAGGCTAATAAAGAGTTTTATTTAAAAAAAAAGAAAAGGATAAAAAGTAGTAATAACACAAGAAGAGAGGGATATAAATCTGTAAATATTTAACCAGATTCTTAGAGTTGGAACCCAACAGCACGTTGAGAGCTGGCTTCAACCAAGGGAGATGGCTCTGAATGAAAAGAGCTCCCAAGGCTCACCATTCTGGTTTTATACCCAGCTTGGCTGCTTAACTCCACCCTCAGGTCCCTGGGATCCCCTCTTCGATAATCATCTTACTGGATTTGTGGTTTTGGAATATTGGTGGTTTGGAGTGGAGGTGGAGTCCATAAACTTATTTGTGCAATCCATTCAGGATTACCCTTCCGTGTAACAAAACCACAGTGGCTGGCAATAGCTTCATAGCACTGAAACTTAACCCTTGTACTGCCAGGGAAACCCCTAGTCCTTTAAAACAAGACAAGTGAAGTATAGGTTTCAAGTAAAAAGTCTTCATTGCCTGAGGTCTGTGGCAATTTTAGTTTTCAATTTATTTATTTTTTTTTAGTTTTCAATTTAAAAGGAAAAAAATATCTACTTAGTTACATATCTACACATTTACATTTATTTACAAAACAGCACCGAAAGCAGAAAGCAGCACATCTTGTGTTAGTAATAGAAAAGTCCATGTGTGATGTTACATTTCTTCTAAGGCTTTAGGTTTCTTCAAGGATGTTATTATAATGTATGGTACATTGAATAAATTAATTTTTACACATTTGCTTTCATCGGCTGTATCAAGATCGCCTAAAAAAAAAATTCATATTAGTAAAATGCAGTTAAGCTGGATTTGCATCCCAGTCCTTCCCCTGATTAGCAATGGGAGTTCACTTCTCTGAGTCTCCCATTCATTGCCTCTAAGCAAGTGGCAATGACAGCCACCCTTGAGAAGGTTCTAGGGGGTGAGAGATGGGAAGGGGCCAACACACACCTTAATCGACTTAATTAAGTATATCTATTGTTAGCATATCTGCTGATGCTACTATTCAAGGAAGCCAGCAGATATGTAAAATCTGATTCCCCAAATGATGCTCACTGACATCAGTTCTGGTTCTAGGGCATATACACAACTTACCCACTGGACACGCTGAAGGGGCCTTTCAAGATTATGTACGTAAGCGTACATATGCAGTAGTACCTACAAAAGAAAACATTTTCATCTCAATTAAAGAACTGAAAAGAGAAGCTGAAATCTAGAGTTAGCTACCTGAATCCTTAAAACTTAACCACAGTCTCAAGCTAGTATGTCCCACTCTCCTAAAGACAAATTAGCTTGAGTTGGTCCAAAGAGTTATTTGTAAATTGGTGATATGTCAGAAAATCAAAAACTGCTGATAAATGGTTAAACCCTTGTCCAGAAGGCCGAAGATGAAGGGAAGGCTACAACAGTGTGAAACAGTGCTACCCAGGAGGGACATAAGGGGTGTCACCTAAGGATTTAAAATTTTTAGTAGCTGCATTACAAAAGTATGAAAGAACAGGTAAATCCATCTTCATTATATATTATATGAAAAATATTATCATTTGAGCATGTAATCAATATAAACATAAGTGAGCTGTTTCACAGTCCTTTTATACCCAGCCCTATAAACCCAGAGATATCTTATAATGACTATGCATCTCATTCTGGATCCCCACATTTCAAGGGCTCATGAAGCACATGTGACCCATAGCCACCATTTCCCATGCCCATGTGCACTCGTCTCCTCTCCACAGAGAAGCCACAGGGGTGGTCCAGCAGCCAGGTACACGGGCTCTACTGAGCTCATCAGGCATCTCAGCTACAGCCAGCAGTGGCAGCTGTTGCAAACACTTCACCGTTTACCAATGAATGGCTTTCAGGTTGAGATGTGAAGTAATGATTTTTTTAGAACAAATATTTGTCCAGTTTATATGGTGCAACCAGTCCTATCTATGGCAATTTTCTCCCCACTGAACTTTTCCTTTTTAAGTTAAATCAGTCAGTTTGGGGAGTTCTGTGGGTGTGCGGTGCTACCTCCGTTAGGTGCAGATTTTCCACAATAGCACTGAGTGAAAATGATTTCAGTTTCTAAGGACCCATCTGTTAAGGAGATGATTAACTATCTTACTTCTAATTTGGGGATTAAAAAATAACTTTTAAAAAAGAACATTTGAACTCCCTAAAATTTTACTCATTGGTAATGATGCCTCCATACTTTTCAGCTGATTTCTAGAACCTGTCAGATGTATACCTATTTACTACCTTGAGCTCTTCATGATATTTGCACCTGTGATGGAAATGGTACCCCTGGGAAATCATATTCTAGAACCAACACATTCCCCAAATAGTCCAGATCAGCAATGACTGACAGTATCTGGACAGAGAAGTTCTGTATCTGGGCTGTCCAGTATGGTAGCCACTAGCTCTTGAGCATTTGAAAGGTAGTTAGTGCAACTGAGGAACTCAAATTTAACTTTCATCCCATTATAATTCACTGAATTTTATATTTAAATCACACCTGTTGGTAGCACCTACTGTCCTGAGCAAGGTCTAAGGAAACTGAAATCCAGTTTGCAAAGCCGGTTCATGACATGTGAAATGACATGCACCAGAGACACCGTCATCCTGTGGAGAGCTGAGCCTTTAGCATTCCCCATGGGAGTGACAAATTCATCTCACAATTTTTCTTTTGTGAAGGCTGCTATGGAAGCTGTTTGGGCTTTGAGAACATCAGCTCCTCATTTACCATCAGGTCACTGAATTTTGGGATGAGAGAAGGGGGTTCTTTTCATCAGGCTGGGAACAGCTCACCAGTTCCCTAGGGCATAGGGGTTGCTTTCTAGGTTAGCCCAAGATCTCTGGGGACCCAGGAGGTTCCAGCTGGCAACACATGTAATGGCAGAATTAACTACTGCCCGCTCCGTGTCACACAGCTCAACAAAAGCACTAACCTATCTGGGACCTTCTCCCGGGCTATATAAGGCATGGGAATTTTGACAATGGAGTCGAGAGAGAAAGGAATGTTTGCAAAATCTGACTTAGAGATGAGATGTTCAACTGTAAGTTGGAGCCAACCATTGACAGAAGAAGGCTGTGGCTCACTCAGCCAGCAGGTCCATTAGGCTATGTAAAGCTCTTGTGGCTTAAGGATTCACTCTTCTCTTAGTGCAGAATCTTTTCAAAGAAACTGGCACACGCCAGTAAAACATAAAAGGTTTTCCTTCTTTTAAAATGTGTGAAACTTCAAACTTTGTTTTCATTCCAACTATTCATTTACTGTTCTTTGAAAAAAAAAATCAAATTTGAAAAAAAATTTTTTTTAAAGAGAGTATACATACCTATAAGAGACATCATTATTATAGACAGAAGCAGCAACCACCTGTGTCTTGGATGACAAATTACTAAAAAAGAAAAGAAATACAATTGGTTGAATTGAATTGATCAAAATACAGATGCAGTTAATCCTCTGTATTTGCAATTGACCTGCTTGCTGAAATCAATTTTATTCCCCCAAATCAACACTCTCATGCTCACTTGCGCATGTGCAAGAGAGAAGTGAAAAACTACATGCCTGGTGCCACATCCCCAGCGGACGTAGGGCTCGCCCACTTGCTGCTGCTCTCACACGACAACAAACCTCTGACTCAGGGCCATGTTTTCCACATTCCGTGCTGTTTGCTGGCTATTTCACTGTTCATTGCCCCCATGCCCAGGGTCCCTGAGCACCAGCCTGCTGTGACGTGCCTCCCAGAGAAATATGTCAGCCAAGCCTCCTTCAGGAGTGAGCACAGTGCCGTGAGCTTGACGTTCATGAACCAAAAATCAGGTGTCTTTAAACAGAAACACACAAAGCAAAGTTCTACACGGACTTCTGGCCACAAGCGTGGTACCCAGAGCTGGCACACACCTGGCTGTTTCTGCAATGCCACAGCGTGGCATCGCTAACCCCATGCTCACACAGACTTATGGCTCTAAGGACCGAGAATAAAGAGAATGGATGGTATTTCTATACAAACTTATCTGCACATGGTGGCTACACCTCAGGTCCAGTGATTTATGAAAAGATGCAAATATTCCACAGAAGTCTTATTTGAGGCCAGCGCGCCCTGCAGGGGAAGCAGAACCAGGCCCTGGGTGTTTGCTGCTTAAACCGGCAGTTGGGCCACGAGCCTCAGCTGTGTCTGCCACGAGGCAGCAGACACTGTGAAGTGATGCCCTGCAGCCTGGCTCAATCATGACAGCAGAGTTGGGGGAGAGCTTCAACCTTTCACTGCCTCAGTTTCCTCCTGTGGTAACGCTAAACAATACTGATGAATATACCCAGCTCATGAAGCCATCAGCCTCTGTCCAGATCATACAATTCGGAACAGTATCAGCTACTCTCAGTAAGCCATCGAGGAGATGCTATGGTTATCTCGACCAACATCCTTTGACACAATCACTGCAGGCCGAGGCACCAAGCTCGCACCCTAGCGCCAGCTGAAATAGACTGCCAGGCTATTAACTGGGGGTGCCTCCCCAAATGTATCAAACATACGCTCTTTAAGAACACAATGAACAACACCGTAAAGACCTGAGAATAGTTTAAAGCAGGAATTCTGGAGCCAGAATTGGAATTCTGGCGTGATTTCGAAACCAAGCTCTGCTGCTTACCAGCTGCGAATCTTGGGCAAGCAAGTTAAAGGCTGTGTTGTTGTCCCGTATAAAGCAGGGCTGATTACTAATACCCACCTCCGGTAGTGATGTGAGCGTCCACTGAACACAAGCATCAGAATGATGCTCGTCAAAGTGCTAAACAACGGTGACTTTCTAGCTGTTCCTGGGCATTTGAGAGAACCGAAACTCATTCTAGATTTCAAATTTGTGGACCGTCTCTGAGCTACTCCATCTGTGGTTAGAAGCCCACAAATTGCCATCGGCCCATGACCCCCGCCTGTGGGCAGTCTCTAGCATGACAGTTTACACGTTTACCTGGGAAACAGGTAGAAGCATCGATGGATGAGTTTCTTCTGAACAACTTATTCTCGGCGACACACTTTATTTCCCCTCGGGCGTCATTCCGGTTAAAATGTAGTTCACGCGCTGTAGTGTTTTTGCACTGTGCTGCCAAGCACTGCCACGTGAAGCTGATCAGATCCTCGTGAGTGTGGTAAGGCGCCCCGAGCTCACAGCTCAGTACGACCTCTTCATCAGTCAGTGTGCAATTTAGTGTCAGAGGTGGGAGAGGTTCTGGAAAACGATACGATATTTCGTACAGCAAAGAGTAATAATGAAACTCCTATCTCTACATTTACGAAGCGCTGCCAACTTCCAGATAAGCAGGCCATCTCCCTGAGCCCCGCGGGTCACAATTCTGGGCCAGAGCCACCTGCTCACATTCAGAACACGCACAGGCCCCAAGTCTCTTAGCCTCAACTCTGAAGTCAAAAAGAGTTTTCACAAGGTCACAGCAAAGTCATTTAGCTGCAAATCCTGATCAGAACGGATGGGGATCGGACTGGGGCGTGTTTTATAGTATTTTCCTTTTTCATCAACTTCAAATATTCATGATCCTGTTTAACTAAAGCACCCACATGAGGCCTCCCTGGTGGTACGGGGGGTTAATCACCACTTTATGAAGCTATCCACAGCCACTGCAGCACAAGTTCGATCCCCAGCCAGGGAGGGGACCCACATGGTGCAGCAGACCTCTCCTGCCCCACCCGCTGCTCCCCTCAACAGTGTGTTTCAGTCAGTCTGCCTGTTCCGTTCCCCACTATGTCTCTGGGGAATCCTTTCACCTCCCTCATGCCTCTAGCCTATACCCCAGCTCTTGTATGCATAAGTATATCTTAAAAAATTAAATTAAAAAAAAATCCACACTCTTGAGTATAGGGTGGTGTCTGACTAAGTAGGGGCGTATTTAACATACACAGAGGGAACATTTAATATTTTTTTAATCAGTCCCTTCCTTACTTGCTGGTTCATACGCTGTCTTCATCTCTACCTTCCCCAGAGCTAATTATAAGGGACAGTGGCTCCCGCCCACCAGTGCCCATGCAGGCCTCCCTCTCAACAAACTTGTCCCTCTCAGGGCAGCTCTTTCTGCCTGCTTGTGTCTGCACGAGCGTTCCTTACCCTTCTTTCCCTTTTATAATAAATCTGTCCTTTTGGATATAAAAAACAGATTTGAGAAAAGGGCCGTGGGAACTATGACCAAAAAAATGGCCATCATAACATTTGGATAGTTGAGCTTCAACACATATAAATATCTACTCAAGAGGTAATTAAAGTAAATTAAGAATCACCAAGATGAAGGGATGCTGTGCTGTCACTGAAAACAATGTTCTCTAAGACAAAGAAATGCTTAAATTCTGATCAGTAATATAAGAAGTAAAAATGTTCGAATCCTCTTGCTCCTTCTGCAGCCTTTCTCTCTCAGTTATACAATGTGCCCGGCCTGCCTTGCTGGGGGTCCAGTCACACATGACTTCCCTTTCTAACTGGGGCGTCCTCAGATTTTAAGTCTCATCTGATTCGCATGCCTCCTTATATACTGCCTTAAAGCTTTCCCTCGGCTAAGGGCAGTTTTGATTCTTTTGTAAGCAATGGAAACCTTTCTCCAAGTTACATCTTAAGCAGCAGACCAAAATACCAATCGAATAAGGAATTGCTCTAGTTGACTCAAAATTGGAGAGCCCTTTCCCCTTCCCCTCCTCAGCTCCTCAGAGTCCTCCTCTCTCCTCCAGCCCCCCAGAGCAGCAGAGACCCTTCCCAGGAAACCCACATGTCTCCAGAACACGCAAGTAAAGAATGGTCTGCTTCTGCAGCTAGGGGCAGAAAACTGTGCTTTCTATTTTACTATAGAGTTCCACAGAAGAATTTCTCAAATATTAATTTGCATAAGAATCACCTTAGGGGTGTGTTAAACATGCAGCTTCCTGGGCTGCCAGGTGACTGATGTGTGTGCCCCAGGTGTTTGGTTACATTCCAGTTTATTGCTACCGCTCAGTCAACATCTAGTCTTTGATCAGACACTCTCTAAACTAAGCAGAGGTGCATCCAGTACCCCCAGGGACTATACTCCTAGGTTCGGGAAGGGTGAAGAGTGGGTATTATTCACCTCCTAACAACAGCCCCTGACAAAATACAAGGCACAGAACTGGTTCTTCAGTTTGGAGGACAGATATAGGGATGAACAGACAGATGGATAAACTCAGGGAGGGACTCTTCAAATTACTCTGTGAGATGTAAGTTCTTCAATCAGCTCAGCTCCAGAAAGGAACAGCTTGGCAGTGAAGAGTGTGGGCTTGGCTTCACATCCTCACCTCCCAGCAAAAGTCACTTGATCTTCAACAACTTACTTAATCACCCTGAGCCTGGATTTCCTCTACTGTATCTGCCTTATTGACTGTGAGGAGGAGTCAACGAGCCCATACCCTAACAGACTAATACACAGTGCCTGGCACAGCAAAGTACTTACGCTGGCTGCGCAGGGGCACAAGGCCTGAAAGGCAGCACCCCCAGAGGCTGCAGTTTGATGAGAAGAGTTGCTGGCAGAGAGCTCAGAGGTGTGGCCCCTGCATGGCCTTGGGCCAAGAGGTGTGGCCTGGCGGACCTTGGGCCTCAGCCCTCTTAGGACCCTGAGTCCTTTTAAGAAATCATCCAGGGCCTCCCTGGTGGCACAGGGGTTAAGTACCACACTGTGAAGCATCCACACCACTGCAGCACAAGTTCCATCCCTGTCCAGGGAGGGGACCCACATGGTACTGCAGACCTCTCCTGCCTCCCTGTTGCTCCCCTCAACAGTGTATTTCAGTAGATCGCCTGTTCTGTTCCCCCACACACCTCTGGCCTGTACCCCAGTTCTTATATGCATAAATAAATAAATCTTTAAAAAAAAAGAAATCATCCAATCAAGGTTGCATCTTCTACAGGTGGAGAAACCCAATGCTAAAGCTGTCTCATTTTCATCTGTAAAATGTAACGAAAGCTTTCCAAGGACACTGTGAAGGTCAAGTGGAACGTGAAGCAAGGCCCAACGTGTGGAAGTGCGTGCCACAAGCCCCTCCAGACAGAGATGCTTGTCTGGAGCCTCGTCACCTCACTGCAGCCTGACAGCAAGCCTGGCCCAGCATCTGCCTTCCCGCGCTGCTCAGAGCTCCCACACCTCGGGTCCTTCCCTCGCTCCCTCCTTGCCCATAGACTTAGCAGAGCTATTTCTAACAAATATTCCTTACATGTGCACCTTAAGCAGCATTAAACTAGTGAGAAATGTGCCCACTTTACCCTTAAGGTAACTTAGTCACTTCTCATCAATGAATTCAGCTCACTACTCTCAAAGAAATGAGAACTTCTTATAGGTATCTGATGATAACTTACAGAAACATGTGCCTATGTTATTAACTTAATAAAAAGTCATATACCAGTTCAAACCATTTAAGGAGAGGGCAGTACATTCTACTTATAGAACACTACCATCTTCAATGCAATAAAAGTAAGTGAGAGGATGTGAAAGAATAAATATTAATGGTGGAAATTTTAAGGGGACTTTGGGGCGGGAAGAAAGTCAGATGTCAATTTATACACAGGAGGAAGTGAATTGCCGCAATGTAAATGGTGCTAGGAAATCCCCATTTACAACTTCCTGTCTCTTAAAGGCATTTCCGAAGGTTACCACATCACTTAAGCACTAAGACAACCTAAGGAAGTACACCTTCCTCATTTCTAAAAAAAAAAAGAACTGACTGCTTTGGTACATCGTATGAAAGTGTGAGTCATCAGATGACTCTTTATTTTTTTTTTAAGATGTATTTACTTATGCATACAAGAACTGGGGTACAGACCAGAAGTGTGAGGGTGAGAGGACCCATCAGAGACAGAGTGGGGAGCAGAACAGGCAGATGGACTGAAACACACTGCTGAGGGGAGCAGCGGGCGAGGCAGGAGAGGTCTGCTGCACCCTGTGGGTCAGCTCCCTCGCCAGGGATTGAACTCGCGCTGCTGTGGCTGCGGTTTGCTTCACAGTGCGCTGCTTAACCCACTGCGCCATTCTATTCCAAACATCTACCAACACTCACCTGATGATCACCTAACCTTTACCTGGAAATGAAATTTAAAGCCCCGACACACGGAAGGTCCCCCCCGGGGTGAACGCAGGCAGAGAAGGCAAGAGGCCCAAGGCTGAGCCTTGACATCTCTAGCGCCGAGAGGTCGGGAGATGAAAGCCGGGCCAAGGAAGCAAGAAGAACGCTTAGACTCTAAAGGACCCAAACGCGTGCGGTCCTACGGAGCAGCACCTTGATGGGCACTGGGCATGGGAGCCATGAGTGCGAGGACAGCACTGGCTGGGGATGCGGCCTCTGTGTGCTGGGGGGGCGGGGGTGTAAAAAGTAAACAGAAGGAAAGATGCTCCCAGGAGCAGGTGCAGACGCGTCAGGAAGATGCCCGTTCACTGGGACTGAAAGCAGAGGGTAGCTGAGCACAGAGGGGCTTGAGAGGGCTCAGGACACCCCTGCTTGTATTCTGAGGGGTGCCCCGGCTCGTGGGGAAATCACAAGGAGAGCGTGGACAGACTGACCAGCGTGCTGTCCCCACGTACCGGGGAGGGGCGGGCAGGGGAGTAGCATCTCCGTGCACGTGGGGAGGGAGCAGGTTCAGAACGGCCCGACGGGAAGGGGGAAGACAGCCACAGGCTCAGCCGCATGTGGGGCGGCGTGTCCAGGGCTCCCCTGCACGCCTTTACCGCCGCGAGGCAAGCCCCGAATTTCCAGCTCCCGAAGGAGGTGGACATGTGGAGTTCAAAGTCTGAGGAGACAAAGACCTCTGGAAAAGCGAGGTCACATTAGATTGAGTGATGACCACGAGTTTAAGGTGTGGGGACCCTGTGGGGGCGGGGTGATGTGTTTTCCGACGGCCACAGGTGGGTGAGAACAGAACAGGTAGAGCGCGGGATTCAACTAGGTCGAGAGCGAGTCACGTGCGTGTGAGCAATGGAGACGAGGCAGGTAGGCAGGGTAAGCCGAGGGGGTTGGAGGAGTTGGCAGGGCAGGAACTTCAGAGTTGACCCCAGAAGAGGGCAGCATGGGGCAGAGGAGGGGGACTCTGGGGGCAAACAAGGGGTAATTGGAATTACTGGTGCTGAAGCCCTAGGTTATAGCCCCGGGAAGAGGCAGGCAGATCGGGGCAAAAGACCATTCCGGGAGGAGGACCAGGGCTAAGGAACTGGGAAATGAGAAAGGACTTTTATTTCAGTATTACTGAAAACACCAAGGATGATGACAGTGTGACTGTCAGAAAGGTGCAGAAGCGCGAGGCGCCGGGTGATCTAGGAGCACCGCACAGGTGGCTGACCAGGAAGGGCTTAGGAGCTGCAGAAAGGAGAACGGAGGCTTCAGTGGGGAGCAGAGGGCGCCTGCCCTGGCGCCAGGCCCAGCGTAAAGGGATACAGTTGAACAAGGACCCAGCTCTTGCAGGGGCTGCCCTGGCCAGCAGGAACTCTACAGCACATCTATCAGTTCTGAGCTCCCTGCTGCTACCCCATCGCTTTCCAGAACATTCCTAGCAAGACAAGTGATGGTGCGGGCAGTCACTCTGCCCCTGGTGCAGCTCCTGCCACCTCAGTCATCTCCCTTTCTCACCCAGAAGGTGACAAGGAGCTGGGGTGGCTCCTGCATGCCAGAAAGGGGGCACCAGCCACCCATGTGCCAGCCAGTTCTCTCCTCGTGGACCATTCGTTTGTCTTAGTCTCTTAAATAGTTGGGACTTTGTCATTTTAAGCAAACCACGTTCTTCAGTACTTACCAATCACTTTAAGAGTAAACTTGGCGTGATCCTTAATACTTGTGGATTCCACTTCATACTCATCTTCGTCTGACGATGTTAAATTGGAGATGGTGAGTTCGCCCGAGTTAGTGTTTAAGTAAGACCGATTTATAAAGGGCGGGTAAGATTTGGGCTCTGAGAGCAGCTCATCCCATTCGATGAGTTTATCCTTTCCTTTTTTCCACAGGATATCTTTAATGGGTACATGATGATTTACAATGGACAAAGTTACATTCTGATGCATGGCTCCAAATACTTCCATATATTGGGCCTGGGGCTCACAGACGATGAGACCTAGAAGGGGGAAAAAAATGGTTAGGAACCAACACATGATTTTAGTGAAAATACAAAAGCATCTTCCAAGATGCCCTTTCAGGGAGAAACAAATTATGCAGCAGTTATTTTGTGCTGTGCTAAACTGATAAACTCCCAGCAGGAAGCAGGACACGGGCAGCCACGTAGAAGCTTGCTCTTTACCAGGGAACGAGGGCCACAGAAATCCAAGGAACGAGTCAAGCTTATGGCGCCCCAGCTACGTGTGAGCGGCTGTGGACGCTCTGAGCATGAGGCAGCAAGCACGACAGGCGCCATGCTGGTCCCCGGGGCACCCCAGGTGGGAGAGTGATGGAGAGGACGCAGAGCAGCGCGAGAGCCTCCAAGCCAAGGGACTTCCCGGAAATCAGGCTCGAACAGCCCAGGACGGCAAATCACTGAAGGAGAAAGGAATCTGCCAGCTGCGCACCGGTAGGAGGGAGAGGAGACAGTGATACAAACACAGGAAACTCCCAAGGCAGTCGGGGAACAAACACACAGCTGGTACTGAGGAAACAAAAGCCATTCCGAATGGCCAGAATGAAGGCGCAAGGGGGTGGCCGGTGAGGATGACGCAGACAGGGGTCCCACTTGGATGTGTGTGAGTGGGGGGCTGAGGGGCGTCTGGCAAGATGAATGGGGTTGGGCTTATCCTGACAGCAAAGTGAAAGCGCAAGGCCTTCCCGCAAGACCGACATGGCCTAATTTAAACGTCTGCAGGCTGACTGCTTGCCGAGGGGACGGTGGTCGAGACGGGCGAGCGTGGAGCCAGAAGAGGTCAGCGCTGGAGCAAGGAGAGCGGCGGACGGGACTGGACAGGCTGGCTGAGGGTATCTGCAGAGAGGACAGACAAGGGGGCAGATTCACGAGACGGAGAGGTAAGTCGGCAGGGTTGGGCGACTGGCTGGGGCTCAGGGGCGGGGCAGGTCAGGCTTTTTCTCGGCTGACAGAGCTGCCACCAGCTGAGACCAGAAGCATGACTGGAAGCAAGAGGAGAACTAGGACTCGAGGGCAGAGCTAGGCCCGGATCGGTCACCTCTCAGGGGCCTACCGTTAATTTGTCCTCACCCTCACTCTGTAGCTTGAGATTCACCATGGGGGGATATTCACAGCCACAAACGCTGACTCATACCTCAGATCAGAGGCCCCTGTGTCCCCCTATCAGTGGGTTGTTACACTTCTATTACCACCCCCAGATTCTTGACACCCCAAAGTGGGTATAAGCGCCAGACTCGACCCCCTTATTGAGAGAAGATCAGTCATTTAGGCAAAGACATTAAAGATAATTTAGGGCCTTCCCGGTGGCGCAGTGGGTTAAGCAACACACTATGAAGCAAACCGCAGCCACTGTAGCACGAGTTCGATCCCTGCTGCCGGCCAGGGAGGGGACCCACATGGTGCAGCAGACCTCTCCTGCTGTGCCCGCTGCTCCCCTCAGCAGTGTACTTCCGTTGATCTACCTGTTCTGCTCCCGCTCTCTGTGGTGAATCCTCACCCCTCCCCCCACCTCTGGCCTGTACCCCAGTGCTTGTACGCATAAATAAATAAATCTTTAAAAATAAATAAAAACTTTTAAATTAAAAAAAAATAAATAAAGATAATTTAATACTCGATGCAAGTTTTGCCTACCGGCATCCGGGCTAATTGAACGAGTCCAGGAAAACTCAGGAACGGTAAATAGGCCACTGCAGTCAGTTGTGTTTAAGTTGTGTTCAGCGATTTCAAATGAGAAGCAAATCTCCTCGTCTCTTGCCAGGATTTTTAGAACCATCCGCCCCCTGAAGAAAGGTGGCCGTAGAAAGCGGACAACCACCACCCTCCCCACCAGCACCCGCTGCTGCCCAGCCCCCCCCCCCCTCGCGCAGAACAGGGCGTGCAGGGGCAGCCCCGGGCCGGGACCCAGCACACGCCTGGAGGCACCAGCTGCCTGGTGGGTGAACAGACCACTCAGGAAGGGGAGGTTTCCGGGCTGCTCTGAAGGCAGAGGTGGAGCTGTGGGCCCACAGCAGCAAGGGTGGAGGAGGGAAGGGAGCCCCAGCGGTGAAAAAACCACAGTAAGTTTGAGCTGAAAGAAAGTGCAAAAGCTGATGTACTGACTCCCATCGACAAGTGAAATGACAAGGCGTGAAGGAAAGTGAAAAAACAGTCACTGAAAGCCCGCGCCCGGCAGGAGTGTTCACCTGCTGCAGTCTCCGTACAGGTCATGCCTGCAGGAAGGGGAGGTCCAGGGCCTCCCTGGGGGCGCAGGGGTTGAGTCGCAGCACTATGAAGTTATTGGCAGTCTCTGTGGCCTGAGTTCGATCCCCGGCCAGGCAGGGGACCCACATGGCGCAGCAGACCTCTCCTGCCTCATCTGCACCTCCCCTCAGCAGTGTGTTTCAGTCTGTCTGCCTGTTCTGCTCCCCGCTCTGTCTTTGGGGAATCCGCTCATCCCCCGCACCTCTGGCCTGCACGTGGGTGAGAGACACGTGGGAGGGGACAGAGGCAGCCTTTATATTGACTTGTGCTCTGATTTTGTGCCTTTCCTTCCAGACGAGCCTGCCCCCTTCTGCCCCTTTTCCGGGGTCCCCGCCAGAAGGTGCCTTGGACTTGAGGCAGACCTCAGTGGTCCCAATTTCAGCCAACCCTGTTTGGCTGGGCATTTACCCACGAGGGGATGGGCAACTCAGGGTGTTTCACTGGCAGCTACTTTAACTACATTCTTTCTCTTCTCCTATGCTCACTACTTCTGTTGAAGTTCTTTTCTACTAAAGTCTTCACACACTAAGAGTATGGTTAGTCTTCATACTCTATACTTCGTACTTTGTCTGCAGATGGCAGAACCCATTTAGGCAAGTTGGGGGCCCTGGGGTGCCCCTCATTCTGTCTGCTAACACCTTTCAGCCATACCCACGTATGACGCTGCTGTGAACCCATTTTACAAACGTGGACACGAGACGCACGCCAACCGCCAGGTCACCTGCCAGCTGCCGGCAGCGTGGGACCAGAGGGTCTGACTCCCGCTTCATCCTTGCAGCAGCAAGGATCAGGACTGCACCGAGAAACGCTCGTGGGCACCCATTCTGCACAGGAGCCCCCAGAAGAGGACTGAGCCCCTGCCCTCCTGGAGTTCCTTTTTTTAGGATTTATTTATTTATTTATGCAGACAAGAGCTGGGGTGCAGGCCAGAGGTGCGGGAGGTGAGAGGATTCACCAGAGACAGAGTGGGGAGCAGAACAGGCAGATGGACTGAAACACACTGCCGAGGGGAGCAGCGGGGAGACAGGAGAGGTCTGCTGCGCCATGTGGATCAACCCCTGACCGGGGATCGAACTCGTGCTGCAGTGGACAGCTTCATAGTGCTGCACCTTAACTATCTGCCACCAGGGAGGCCCCTGGAGTTTCTTTCTATTAGGGGTGTCAGACAGAATAAAGACAAACAGCCAAGCGCCACTGCGATGAGCGCAGCCCAGGAGAACGGGGGGCGTCACAAAGAGCACTCGCTGGGCGGGGAGGTGTGAGGAAGCCCCCACGTCCTGACCAGGCAGCAGTGAACTCTGCAGCTAGGGAGAGACATTGAACAGGCGACAGAGGTGGGAACCGGGCCGCATGCGCAGGCGAACTGGAGATGAGAAAGTCACTGGTTTTACCCTGAGCCATATATGACAAACTTTATTCCAAAAATGTGTTTAAAAGCAAAAAATGTCTTTACAATTTTAAAGTGATATGGATACATATAATTGCACACAAACGCAGAATGATCAAAGAGGTATCTTGCAAACTTTTTTTCTTTTGGGCTTGAGTGTCTTAACCTCCACCCCCTAAACCCACTCATGTTCTATAACTGACATTAACAATTCAGAATATGGCCTCCCTGGTGGCGCAGTGGGTTAAGCAAGGAGCTATGAAGCAGACTGCAGCCACTGCAGCACGAGTTCAATCCCTGCCCCAGGCCAGGGAGGGGACCCACATGGCGCAGCAGGGTGTCTGGTGGATCCTCTGAGCCCCTCTCCGACCTCTGGCCTGTACCCCAGCTCTTGTATGCATAAATAAATCAATCTTAAAAAAAAATAATTCAGAATAGATCCTCCAGTACTTTTCTCCCTGCTCATAGCGCTAAAACAAGACAAAGGTGTATCTCATGAAGCATGCAAGTTAGGGACCTGCCAGCTTATTTAGCAAAAATGAACCCGAGCACACGCCTTTGCACTTGCCTTTCTCTTCGATGATTCCTCATAAAAGCCCGAGCAAGCCCACAGCTATGGCTGGGCTCTACCTCTCTTTAATGGCAACACGTTACTCCAGGGTCTGAATGAGCCATAACCGATCAGCATCCCAGCACAGCCTCTCACCCCGGCTGCTTCCATTTCAGTAACAGCCATACCCACCCCGAATCACATCACATCTCTATTTATGGCCCCTTATCTAAAGACACTGTCCAAAGGGCAGGGCGAGGTGTTGCGGAATCAGTGGGCAAATACACTTTAAAACTTCAGCAGAAGCTGCACCGAAGTGGATTCCGCAATCTACCCGCCGTCAGGAACGCCTGCATTGATTTTCCCTGGGCTCCCGCCACATTCAGTGATTCTCTGGGCACAGGCCACAGTGAAATAAATAACATTTCACTGTTATTTGAATGCGTTTTCCTGACCTCCCGAAGTGGAAGCATCTATGGTTTGCTGATTACTGGGATGTTTTCTGAAAACTGTCTTTTTATAGCCTTGGCCATTTTTTTTTCCTATCAGTTTTTTCTATTTTTCTTCTTTTTTTGGTTAAGATTTAAGAGTTCCTTGCACATTAGACATTTTTTGTTGTCTGAGTTAAAATGTTCCCCCAAGATGGGTGATGGCGTCATTCTCCCTGATAGGGAGTTGGCTGAGGGGGGGGGCAGGCGTGGGCTGAAGGGCTCTCAGTTTGGGGGAGCTCAAGTGTGACCGGCTTTCATCTTGTAACAGGGTGGTCCCAGGAAAAGCGGAAGTTCCAAAAATCCTGGTTCCGCCCTAAGTGGGTGGAGCTGAGGAGGATAAGATTTCTGCAGAGAAGAGAGGAGGAAGAAAGAAAGATGGAGAACAGCAAGGAGACCTGGAGGAGGCACGTGGAGCAGAGGGACATGTGAAGAAACTGTGCTTGCTTTTTGGTCTTGGACT
>JAGFMF010011645.1:3214984-3228649 GCA_019455555.1 Galemys pyrenaicus | reverse complement strand
TTTGTATGTTTGTCTTAATGCGGCGGATGGCAGAACCCATTCAGAGAGGGCAGGCTTGGGGGTTCTGGGTGCTCCTCTCCCTGCCCTGTAACAATCTCAGCGGGCTGCTGTGTGCCCCAGGCGGTGCTCCCGGGGGAGGACCCTGACCTAGGAAGCACCATGTTTGCAGAAGCCACGTCTGTCATTCAGTCAAGTCTTTCTGTGGACTCCCAAGATGAACCTAAAGTCAGCTGCTGTTTTAATTCCCAGTGAAAATGAACGAATGGTCGCGTGACTGAATGAATGAGTCTATAGCAGCCAAGGGAGCAGCAGACAGGAGCGAGCCCAGCAGGCAGCGGCTGCTTTGCTGCAAGAGTAAGCGGCCGGCGCAGGGATGCAGGGACGCTGACCTCCCACCCGGCGGCGGCAGGGAAAGTCCAGGCAGGACAGGTGACTGTCAAGGCCCACACGGGCCCCTCAGCGGTAAAGGGGACGTCGAAGGCTTGCCACAGAAGGCCCTTCTGAGGTGGGAGCAGGTTGAGAGTCCGCACAACGGCAGACGTGAGTCGGCTTTCAGTAGTGCCTTCCCTCTTTTCTCTCGGTGAGTCAGGTCTCTGTGAAGACATTTGCTCCAGAAGACAGTCCCTGCAGGTGACCGGGCCATGGAGTGATTGTTTACTCTTTAAAAGCAGGGGGAGGGGGATGGATCCATGATTGCCTGGAGAGAGACGCCCCGCTAGTCCAACCCTTTTGTAACTGTTGGAAGTTTATTCTGTTTTAAAGAAAACAGAATGGTCTTTTCTCTTTAAAGCTACGAGGGCAGGGCGTCCCTGGTGGTACAGTGGGTTGAGCAATGCCCTATGAAGCAAACCACAGCCACTCAGCACAAGTTTGGTCCCTGCAGCCAGCTAGAGAGGGGACCCACATGGCACAGCAGCCCTCTCCTGCTCTCCTGTCTCACCCACTGCTCCCCTCAGCCGTGTATTTCAGTCCATCTGCCTGTTCTGCTCCTTGCTCTGTCTCTGGTGAATCCTCTCACCGCCCTGGACTCTGGCTTGTACCCCAGCTCTTGCATGTATAAATAAATCTTTAAAAAAAAAATAAAGCTATGAGGGCACCGAATACCTAAGGGGTTCACATGTCTGAAAAACAGCCCCTATTCTAGTTGAAATAGATTTCAACTATTCTCTTGCAGTGTCCTTACAAAACATCATCACCCCCTATTTTGGTCATTCCTATATAGCTTGATGTGAGAAGTGGAACCAAATACTTTGAGGGTACCTTCTGATTTTTTATTTAGTAACCGTGGTGACTACGACAGTCAGGCTAATGAAAAGGGAACCTATTCTCAGTCGCACATTCCTCTGCACAATGTTTTGTATGCTGGGATTTAGATGACCACTGTGTTTAGTTATTAAGCAAACACATCATACTGAAAGTCTGCTGGGTGCTGCCGGATCAACTGCACAGATCTGGACTCAGTGAACACACTTCAGAGCCGTTGAGCAGTTGTGATTTTTAACCCCACTTTACAGGTGAGGAATCTGAGGCACACGGACTGGACTTGAACCCAGGCTGACTCCAGAATGCTGTTCCATGGAGTTAAGGATACTGAGGCAGTGACACGACGCAGGATTCTCAGGATGCGATTTCTAGAATGTACTGGAATTGAAGTTGGAATGAAAATGAAATGGCTCCAGGTGTGAGTCAAGCACCCCCTGAGGGTGTGAGATGAGGCACAAACTCGGTGCTCCCCAAGGCACTGCATGTCGGGCTGCAGAGGTCCTTGGAGAGAACAAGCGTCTGTGCCCTCCTCGCCCTTCACACACACGAGGAGCCCGGAAAGACCTGACCGAGTGAGAGGGTGAGGAAGCCGACTCCCCGGATGTTACCTGGGAGCCCGATGCAGGCCCAAGTTTGGCGATGGTGGTGGTGTTTTTACAGCAACTGTAGATGTCACAAAAAGAAATGAGACAGTCGGAAGGACTACAACTTCGTATTTGTCACCCATAACGGCAAGTAAAATGTGAGATGGGGTGGGGGCCAGGTGCAAGGGAGAAAGAAAAGCCAGAACAAAAAACAAAATAAAGAGACAAAAAGAGAAAAGCAAGGGGCCTCCCTGGTGGCACAGTGGGTTAAATAACGCACTATGAAGCAAGTTGCAGCCACAGCAGCACAAGTTCGATTCCTGCCCCCGGCCGGGGAAGGGACCCACAGGGCGCATCAGACCTCTCCTGCCTCGCCCGCTGCTCCCCTCAGCAGTGTGTTTGGGTTAGTCTGCCTGTTCTGTTCCCCACTGTGTCTCTGGTGGATTCTCTCACCTCCCAGAGCTCTGGCCTGTACCCCAGTGCTTGTGTGCATAAATGAATAAATCTTAAAAAAAGAAAAAGAAAGCAAAGCCCATGAGTCACCAAGAAGCTGTGAGAACTCTGGATGACAGCGGCGAAGGAAGCATGAAGGAGGGCACAGCAAGGTGGCCAATGTGGCACCCCAGGGGCCAAGTGTGACACTAAAGGGAGCGGTGGGGACTGTGGTTTACTGGTGACCTGTGCACCTCTCCAGGGAGAGAGTGCTAAGATCCTACCCATGTGGGGGGAGGGGGGGACTGACACAGCTCACTTTTCAAAAACGTTACATATTCAAGTGTATTGTGCAAATGTGATTTTTTTTTTAAGATTTATTCATTTATGCATACAAGCACTGGGGTACAGGCCAGAGGTGTGGGGGGTGAGAGGATTCACCACAGACAGAGCGGGGAGCAGAACAGCAGATCAACGGAGGTACACTGCTGAGGGGAGCAGCGGGCGAGGCAGGAGAGGTCTGCTGCGCCATGTGGGGCCCCTCCCTGGCCAGCTGCAGGGATCGAACTCGCGCTGCAGTGGCTGCGGTTTGCTTCCTGGTGTGGTGCTTAACCCACTGCGCCACCCGGGAGGCCCCCAAACTTGATTCTTAAAAATTGGCAACTAATTTCAATCTGAGCTGAGGGCACCCCCAGTCGAGCTACCTCTCCAGGCTGTCCCCCACATTCCAGCACATGGCGCTCTACTCACTCAGCACTTGTGAAGTGAATTAACTCAGTGGATTTACATACTGTGAAGGGCGGTGCACAAGCCAGGGCTTTCTGACCCTCTACAGCTGCTCCCACTCTGAACTGACCCCAAACTGCTGTAGGAACTGATGGAAAACCCATGACTCAGCAGGAAGAGGTAGTGCAGTTTCGCTCTAGTCAAAGAAAGCAACAGCCTGGAACCCCTCAAATGAAGCAAAGCACAACCCTTCCCTTCCCACCCACTGCCCCTGCCCCAAGGAGGGTCTGCTGGCTCCCCATCCCCCCGTGCCTGTTGCAAGGTTCCCTGCTTCCCCTTTGCATCTGCCTAGGTTGCACCTAGAAACTTAAGGGTGCAGGGCACTCACCCGAGAAGCTCACGCTCCCTCAGATGTCATCACTGATACTAACACCTGTGCAGTCTCAGCTTTTTCTTAGAAACCAAAGAAAAGACACTTTTTCTCTCTATATAAATATTATTAGGGTCTCACGTGACCTGCAGAGTTAGCAGTTAAAAGTAAAACTCCATGCGATGAATAAAAGAAAAAAATCCCCTAGAAGTTTCAGTACACAAATAACACAACCGTGGAGTTTCCCCACATAACTGAATCCTAACTGCGATTCAGGTCAGCCAGGCCTGGTGGCGTTTTTGCACCCAAACCCATGAGCAGGTGGACTTCTCCGGCAGTGGACTTGAGACTGCGACCTTTGCCCCTCGCTTGCATCTCAGCACTTCAGGACGCCCCAGGTGCCGGGGCACTGGGAGGCAGAGTTTCATCTAAGTGCATAATTACAGAGCAGTGGACGGTGCTCCTCCTCCGAAATGCCGGACCAGAAAGTCTGCCCTAGAAGCTCCCTAATTAGTCAGACTGCATAACCCAGGTTGATGGGCGAGATACAGGAATCAGATAGGGAAGAACAAAACAGTCTTTCCCTCGAGGAAGTCCAGAGCAGTTACTTCTGGAACCCAGCTCCTAGTAAGTCCAACCGCACGAGCCTGGCCCCGCGGAGCCCACGTGCCAGCAGTAGGGCAGGAGCACACCCCTGGTTAGGTGCCAGCGGCTTGTTCCGACAGGCAGATACGTATGTACACACGTGTATGTGGATAGACAAAATGACAGATGAGTAGAGGCAGGCTCGCTTAATCCTCAAATCGATGCAGCAGATCTTACTATTCCTTATCCGTCACAAATATTTACTGAGTCTGGCCTCTGGCTCCAGCACTGGAACAAGCAGTGGGGGTAGGGCGGTGACCAAAACAGAGGGATCTGGCTCCCCGGGGCAGTTTATGCTACAGTGAGGGGAGGAACAGCTGTTTACTGCTGCTGAGAAAAATGCAGCGGGAGAGGGGGGTGAGTACCCAAGGAGGGGAGAGCATGTGAGCAGGTCCTGGAAAAGGGGAGATTGGGCTTAAAAATATGAGGGTGAGCACCCCAAAGGGTAAGACCACAGGTCACAGATGAGGCGACCGGGGCGCAGCAGGCCCTGAGGCCCACTGAGAACAGGCTGGTGTCCCCGCACGGGCAGCCGGCCCTAGAGTCTACCCCATGCGGTGTAAGATACCTGGTGCCGGCCCTGTGGCCGCACCTTTCTGCAGCCCAGGCAGGGGTGGCCACAGCGCTGTTGCTCGAGACAGAAGCCTGCTGGGGTTACACCAGCACCACCTCCCAACTCCTCCTATTCAGGCCGAGGCTGCAGCACCTGCCTCCCAGCTGGGGGCAGAACCTCCCAGAAGCTGCCTCATACGTGCGCTCTGCTGCCAAGATGCTCCTGGACTCCAGCACGAGCTCGCCCAGAACTAAGA
The DNA here is from genome assembly GCA_019455555.1 of Galemys pyrenaicus. Classification (NCBI taxonomy): domain Eukaryota; kingdom Metazoa; phylum Chordata; class Mammalia; order Eulipotyphla; family Talpidae; genus Galemys; species Galemys pyrenaicus. The sequence continues at coordinate 3,223,820 of JAGFMF010011645.1, read as the reverse complement.
TGTCGAGTCTCTAAGTCAAGCTCCATTTGAGGTCTCCCATCTCCCCTTAAGCTGAAAAGGCCACGTTTTTATTCCTCGTCCTCGACTCAACGTCCTCCTTCCCTGAGCATTTCCCTCTGCCTGTGCAGTGCCATTCAGCAGCCGCCAGCCAAGCGCGCAAGTACAGGAGCTGGTTAGTCCCGACAGGTGTGCACGGAGGGCGGCTCACACACCAGACTCTGAAGCCTCAGTAGGAAAAGGGAACTCTAAATCCCACATATGTTTATATTGACACAGGTCAAAGGAAAATACTAAATAAACATAATATTATTAATAATTAAATAAAATAGAACATTAAAACTAATTGTCCTGTTTCCTATTTTGAGCCACCCCTGCCTTAGGTGAGTCTTGTCTTGGACACGTGTATCTGGGACACACAGGATGCTTTGGGGTCGGTCCTACTAGAATATTTAGGGGTCTGTGAATTCCTTAAAATCTGTTCTTGAAAGTCCGATTCAAGGTATTTCAATTCAACTCACTATTGACCACATCACTTAAATTTCTTTACAGAGCCTCCCTAGTGGCCTACGGCTTAGTCTCAGAGGTGTCACCATTATGACCTAAGTTCAATCCCAGGCCAGGGAGCAGCCCCCAGGGAGCAGCTGACCTTTCCTGCCTCCCCGCTGCTCCCCTCAGCAGTGTGTTTCAGTCCATCTGCCTGTTCTGCTCTCCACTCTGTCTCTGGTGAGTCATCTCAGCCCCCCCACCTCTGGCCTACACCCCAGTTCTTCTATGCACAAATAAATCTTAAAAAATTAAATTTCTTTACAACCCCTCTTATTTTCCCGTTCCCAGTTGAGAAACTCTACTGTAACAAATTTATGGCACAGTCTATTATTCATTAATCTGAATTAGTATCTTCTGAATGTGTATGTTAAAGTTCATTTTTCCCTAGTTTTTAACAATAAACCAGAAAACATCCAAGAAAACTACACACCAGTGAGTCTGCTGGAAATTCAGACACTGTCTCCACAGACATTTTGGGGAACACAGTGCAAAGGAAGTGAAGGCGAACAGGACCCAAAACAGGTTCATTTCCTGAGAAGAGGCCTGTTAAAATAATTTGGTTCCCTCAGCTGAATGCTTGGCTGGAACAACAGACCTAGATCAAAGGAGAACTAAGACCTCTCAGGGGGTGCAGGGACTGATTTCTGTGCCGTGGACAGGAGGTTCCGTACTCACTGGGCCCCTTTTCAGAGGACAAGGAGCGCAAGGCACTGTGAGGCTGGGGAGCCGAGGTCAAAGGGCGCAGGAGAGAGGGCTGAGGATGGAAAGAGACCAAAGGAGAGGCCTCCACCTCCCTGCAGTAACTGGAGAAATTCTCCTTTGAGGCTGGGGGACGTTACCTCTGAGCGTCAACTCCAACGAGGAGCTGCTAAGTGGCGAGAGCCTTTTCTGGGGACCCTCCACTGCCTGTGATTTACAAATATCAATTTCATCCTCTGCGAGCATATAATAAAAGGTGTTTTCTGGTTTCAGTTTCAACCCTGAGCTAGCTAATTTACGGCTGGAATCTCTGGGGCTGTGAGTTAAGCAAGTTTCAAGAAGCCTTAGCACTTGAGAAGGAGTAACAGGAGTACCCAGAAGACAGAAGCACAAGGGGCTGGAGTGTGCCCCAAGCTTTCTGTGTGGTGTTTTAAGGTTTTCTTTGACAAGAAGAAGCTTCAATCAGGGTAGAAGTCAGATGAAATGATGAGCTTACTGTTAATTGTTATGACTATTAAGCTACTGGGATTATGCAAAATTATTTAGGATTGAAGCATGGGGGATACAGTGAATATAACTATGGCAAAATGATAATAAATAAATATGCAAAAAACCCCAATTCTGAATTCTATGGCCCCCCAAAGGTTTTCCCATCCTGTTGGAGATGACGATACTGAATAGCATCTTCTGTGACCAGGCACTGTGCCAGCTTACAGAGAATCTCATGAGATTTGGCAAAACCACACTGGACAAACACGTGTTTTGAAATCAAGTACGGCTGCAGCAATCTTTCTTGTTTTTTAAGATTTCTTATTTTTTTGCATAGAAGAACTGGGGTACAGGCCAGAGGTGTGGGGTGTGAGAGGAGTCACCAAAGACAGAGCTGGGAGCAGAACAGGCAGATTCACTGAAACACACTGCTGAGAGGAGCAATGGGGAAGCAGGAGAGGTCTGCTGCGCCCTGTGGGTCAGCTCCCTGGCCGGGGACCATAGTTTCATTGTGCTGAGACTTAACCCTTGCGCCACCAGGGAGGCCCCAGCTGCACCAATCTTCAAAAAAGCTGCTCGTGGCATGTTTCCTGGAAACACGCGGGCTGAGTCCACCGAGAGCCTGGGTCCTCACATGCTCTGCCACTGAGCTGCGTGAACTTGGACACGGTACTTACCCTGACTTTTGTTCCCCTCATCATAGTTCCAACTGAGTCAAACTGGTGTGACAATTAAATGAAAACAAAATCTAAACGACTAAGTCCAGCTCCTAACCCAGCATAGGTGCTTCATCGATGAGAGCAATTATTATTTATTTATGCCCCATTATAAAACTGGACCTAGTTTCCCCATAGTACATACAACACTACTTTGGCTTGGTTTCTTGTTTTTAAAACACACACAACAGGGCCTCCCTGGTGGCGCAGCGGGTTGAGCACCGCACTGTGAAGCTTCTGTGGCACAGCAGCATGAGCAGCACGAGTTCGATCCCCGGCCAGGGAGTGACCCAAATGGCGCAGCAGACCTCCCCTGCCTCGCCAGCTCCTCCCCTCAGCAGTGTGTTTCAGTCATTCTGCCTCTTCTGCTCCCCACTCTGTCTCTGGTGAGTCCTCTCACCTCCCTTGCCTCTGACCTGTACCCCAGCTCTTGTATGCATAAGTAAATAAATCTTTTAAACATACACACACACAACACAGAAACAAATCTCACAAAGTAATGAGACATAACTTAATAACTTAAAATGGAGACAGGCTGAGCCAATACTTGATCATCTAATGGGTAGATTTAGCAGCCCTGTTAAAAAACACAAACAAGTCAATGGAAGGAATTTTTTAAAAAGTAATGTGTGTGGAGGGTGAGTGGAACATACACATATAGAAAGAAAGAAAATATAAAGAAAAAATACAAAGAAGTAAATGCCTTGATTACTACGTACAAGAAACTAAAATCCAGTTGGGGAGAGGGCTGGCAAGATTAAGGATCTAGAAAAGGTCAACAGTAGCAGAATAAGGCAGACTGCTGAAATGAGCTAAGTGACTTAATAGTTCCTATTTCTAGCCTGTTATTCTACCAATAGCCCAGTGTCAAGTTCTGCCCTCTCACTTCAAGGTGGGTAATTCCCACTTTCCCGCTCCACCCGCCAGACACGTGTTAAGTACCTTATTCCTGCAGCCTTCTAACTAGTCTGCCCTTTTCCCCTTTAAAAACCCCCCGCCCATTCGGCCTTCCTGGTGGCGCAGTGGGTTAAGCATCGCTCTGTCAGGCTGTCCATAGCCACTGCATGCCGGCTGGGGTGGGAGACCCACGTGGCGCAGCAGACCTCTCCTGGCGCACCTGCTGCTCCCCTCAGCAGTGGGTTTCAGTGGATCTGCCTGTTCTGCTCCCCACTGTGTCTCTGGTGAATCCTCTCACCCCCCTCCCCATACCTCTGGCCTACACCCCAGTTCTTCTATGCATAAATAAATAAATCTTTTTTTAAAAAAATCCTTCCACCCATTCTCTACCAGGCAGCTAGAATAATCCTTTTAAATACTCCTGTCATCATAATTCCACTGCTGTTCAAAGCCCTCCAGAACTTTCCATTTTATAGGGAGTAAACAAGTGAGTCTTTAAAAACTTTATCTCTGGGACCCAAGCCTTACCACTCTGACGCCATTTCCTACTGTTCTCAAACACAGTGGGACCATGAACTTCCTTATATGCTCAAAGGCCGTCTCAGAACTCTTGCTGCCTGCCTGCCTACCACCCCCCATACCCCCAAACAGTCCCTCGAACTGCCTGCTCAATTCTTTAAGTCTATTCTCAACTGTCTGCCTTTGAAAGAAACGCTCTGCTCCCTGTCATGGGATACAAAATTCTAACCACAGAGAGTGGTTAAGGGAAACATCCTATATCCTCATCACAGAGGGAGGAGGAGCTGAAAAGGTAAATAAACAAAAGTGATTGTAGTGAACTGGTGTTGAATGACAAACCAGTCCACGGGTAAGTGCGAAAACCAAGATGCAAAGAGCACACAGGTCATGTTACCCTCCTTTCAGAAAATAAGAAATAAAACACACTCTTTGGGGCCTCCCTGCTGGTGCAGCGGGTTGAGCACTGCACTGTGACGCATCCAAGGTACAGCAGCACGAGTTCAATCCCCGGCCTGGGAGGGGACCCACATGGTGCAGCAGACCCCTCCTGCTGTGCCCGCTGCTCCCCTCAGCTGTGTGTTTCAGTAGATCCGCCTGTTCTGCTCCCCGTTCTGTGTCTGGTGAGTCCTCTCACTTCCAGCGCCTCTGGCCTGTACCCCAGCTCTTGTATGCATAAATATATAAATCTTTAAAAAAATAACCAAAACACTCTTTACACAAAAAGAAGCAAGAAGGATAAAACAAAACAAAAAAAATGAAGCAACTGTTTTCCTGGTAGAGGCGAGGGTATGTCTGTTTTCATGCTGGTTTGATTTGAGCCAAGTTAACAGTTTATGTATTTACACATCAAATCAAGGGGGGAAACCCTACAATCGAATAGAAACAGAGACAAAGTGATGCAAGTCTACATCAAATTATACCATAACCACACAAAAGGGGAAAAAGAGAATCCAAATCACTGTAGAATTTTAAGCACGATAAACCCTCATTCACTGGCAAATAAGGAAAAATAAAAAGAACTCCAAAGAAATCTTGAACTTTATTTAGTAAGCTTGTGTGCGTCTAGGTATTGGTAGAGTCATTATGAAACAATTTTGCGTTTAATGTAGATTAGGAAATCATGATGCTACTGAGGATGGAGCGAGCTCTCTCTGTGGGGAACAATGAAGAAAGAGGAAGTAGAACCAAATAGCAGGATGGGCCCAGCCATGTCAGGGGAAGCTGGTGACTTTGTAAATACTTGTTTCCAAGCTCTGAAAATGGCAACCTTGACTCTAAGCCCTCACTTAAAGCCATAGGGACAGACGGCTAATGGCCCCAAGGAAGAGGCAGGAAAGGAGCAAGTGGGTGTGGGACACTGTCTGGGCAGAGAGTAAGGACGTGGATGTGATGGTCACATGGCAGGCGGATACTCAGTGGGGTGTGAGGAGGCCCCCACAGCCAAACCCGTTATCACTGCGCATCAGAACAAACAATGACAAGAACCATCTTCCAAACCACCCCCGAGTCCATACCAAAGACTGCAAAAAGTTTTTTGTTGCTAAAGAGGTCAATGCTAAATGAACAATGATGTAAAATATGCATGAAAAAAAGACCAAAAAAAGAATGTCAATACTCTTTAAAACACATCGCCAGAAATTGTTGCCATCTACAAATATTTCAGTGACAGTGAATGTGGGACTTAACTCATCGCTGGTGCTAAAGTTTGGTCAGCGGAAAGACGGTAGGGCGACCAGTCACACAACCTCAAGGTGTGTTGTTTCCGACTTCACAAGGCGGAAAATGTGTCTTTAAAGTGAGAAATCTGTTGCCCTCACTTCAACCAAGTCACAGAAATTCACAGCACAACGGACCAAGCACAAGTGTGCTTCCTGATGAGATGCGCTGAGTTCTTGAAAATTTGCAAAGAAATACTAATGGCTTCCCTCCCCTCTGCCTTCCTAATCTCCACATCAGTAAATGTCAGGCCTTACCACCACCCCACATGTCTATATCTGCTCTATTCACTGTCTCTTCCTCCCACCCACGCGAGTTTCACTAAGGCAGGAGTAGATTTCCCTGCTGCGTACTGGCGCCTTGTACAGTGCCCGGCATACAGCTCAGTATCTGCTGAACAGGCCGTGTTCACAGTAATTCTGTGAATTCTTAGTAGGCACTCTCAACCTTTCTCTCCCAGATACGGAGCACTCAGAAACTCCCCCTGCAGACCCTTTCCTACACTTCTGGACCTGTCACCTTCAACCCCTCCCCCGGGTGGGTCGCACACCTGGGAGAACTACAGCTGTCACTCGGATGCAGAAGGCTGCAGGTGAGAGGCTGATCCCACAGACCGTGCAGAGGTGCTCGCGGAGGGCCACCCCACTCCCCGGAAGGAAGTCAGGACCCGCCATTCAGGCTGGAGGCGATTCTGCTCAGGGTTGTCGGGAGGGTAGGAGGCAAAAAGCACATGGTGGGGTGCAGACTTCCCGAAGTGAACGAACCTGGCATTTCTAGACACCAGTTCGTTCCTTTAAAAGCAAAGGGAGGGGCCTCCCCCGGTGGCGCAGTGGGTTAAGCAACGCACTACAAAGCAAACCAAACCGCAGCCACTGCAACACGAGTTCGATCCCTGCTGCCGGCCAGGGAGGGGACCCACATGGCACAGCAGACCTCTCCTGCTGTGCCCGCTGCTGCCCTCGGCAGTATACTTCCGTTGATCTGCCTGTTCTGCTCCCCGCTCTCTGTGGTGAATCCTCTCACCCCCCACACCTCTGGCCTGTGCCCCAGTGCTTGTATGCATAAATAAATACATCTTTAAAAAAAATAACATACAAGCGAAGGGAGGCAAGGGGCGCCGCCGCTGGCTGCTTGGGAACTCCGAAGTGCAGCGGTCGTCTGCGCTCCCACCGTGTCCCCTTCTCAGCTTCCCGCCCCACGCTGGCCCACCGGCGCGGGGCCATTCCCCTCCACACGCAAGGCCCGCGCAGGCGGCGGCGGAGGCGGGGCGCCAGCACCCCAGCAGTGCCTGCGCCCAAGTGCCGGTTGCGCCGGGCTCCCGCGCGGAGGCCGCTCGGCGCTGTTAGGTCCGCCCAAGTTCTCGGCCGGAAAGAAAGTAACCGAGCAGTCTGCGGATTCCAGAGAAAAGACTCACCCGGGGAGCGCCGGGGGGGGGGGGCCGGGGCCGGGGCCGGGGGCCGGGCCTGTGGAGCTGTCAGAGGGCCCCCAGAGGGAAATCTGGGGTGCGTGCGCTAGGNGGGGGGGGGGGGGGGCCGGGGCCGGGGCCGGGGGCCGGGCCTGTGGAGCTGTCAGAGGGCCCCCAGAGGGAAATCTGGGGTGCGTGCGCTAGGGTCCCACCTATTTCTTCCCCCAAAAGATCCCGATGGCCGAGGGCCAGGTTCCTCCCGGCGCCCCAAAAGAGGGGCTCGAGGGGTAACTCAGTCTCTCGACAGCAGGCTCGCGCGACTCCCGCCCCGCCCTGGACCTTACAGCCGCCGGCCCCGCCCGTCCACCGCACCCTGGCCCGGGGCGCCGGCGCCCGCCAGTCCCCGCGGCGGGCTGGGGGAGGCCTCCACTCACCAAATAAAAACACGAGGATCCCCAGGTGCCTGGGGGAAGCCATGACGCTCGCGGGCCAGGCCTGCGAGGAGCGCGGTGCACGGGCCACCTCCGCGGGCTACAAGGGGGCAGCCCCGAGTGACACCGCCCGCCCCGCGCGCGCCAAGTTGCACTTCCCTAATGGTGGCGCGCACGCGCAGCAGCCCTCCTCCGAGGCGGTGCCGGGCCGGCACAGCCTCTTCCCAGGGCGTGCACTTCCTCCCTGCGGCCTCAGCTCCCCACCCACGTGCTCTCCCAGGCCAGCTCTTGGCTGTGGAGAAGCTCAGTCTCCTGCCGATGCCGCACCCCACGTGCTGGGTCAGGGGCTGAGGGGGCTGTCAATCCCCCAAAGCGGCGCCCTACTCCGATGGCTGGCGCCCGAGGCCACAGTGAAGCCGCCAGAGGAGAGGAGGCGCCCGCTCTGCTCTTCTCTCCTCTCCAGCAGCCGGAGCCTGCGTTCGTGCCTCTTGTGACTCAGGTGTGGGGCCCTGGCAGACCAGCTCCAGCAGCTCTTCCTCGGATGTTAGAACAAGACGAAACCCTAACTTTCAGACAACCGCTGGGATGGGTGGGGAGCCTGGTGCACCTCACCCCCTTTTCCTTAAACTCACCCCGTCCACCCCTCTGCCAGAACTGGAATTCCTAGTCTTGGTGCTTCCCTTCTCAGTTTCTGTGGGTTCCCCCTTAGGCCAGGAGGAGTAGGCCTTCCCCCAGTTTGTCTCTGCTAAGTGGCAGCTGTACTTTGGAACTCCCCAACTTACTGATCAGTCTTCTAGACCGCCTACCCCCTGTCCCCCCCACCCCCAAGCCTTCGGGAGCCAGTCAGACCTCTATAACAAGCTGGTCCCCAGGAAATGAGGAGGTTCTAGGTTCCCTGCCCCGCCTTAGGGAGGGTGGAGCTGAGCTGAGAGGAGACTGGGGATGGAAGGAGAAGGAGTTTGGAGAACTGGAGGGGGCACGTGGGGCAAACACACCTGGAGAAACTGCACTTGCTTCTTGGCCCTGGACTGACTGGAACAGATGTGGGTGAGAGACCCCTGGGGGGGGGGGTCTCAGCTTTTATCTTGATTTTGTTGCTCTTTGCCTCCCAGACCCATCTGGCTGTTTCTGACCCTATTCTATAGGTCAGAAGGTACTTTAGACTGTGGCAGGCTTCCGGGCCTTGCTTTGGGCCAATCCTGTTTGGCTGGACATTTACCCAGGAGGGAATGGGTAACCTTGGGTGCTTGATTTAGTAATTCTACTGTCTTTTCTGTATTGCACACTAATGGTATTAAAGTTCCTTTCCATTAAAGGTCTTGTATCTTTTTTTTTTTTTAAAGATTTATTTATTTATGCATACAAGCACTGGGGTACAGGCCAGAGGTGTGGGGGGGTGAGAGGATTCACCACAGAGA
>JAGFMF010011645.1:3171194-3213616 GCA_019455555.1 Galemys pyrenaicus | reverse complement strand
GCAGGAGAGGTCTGCTGCACCATGTGGGTCCCCTCCCTGGCCGGCAGCAGGGATCGAACTCGTGCTGCAGTGGCTGCTGTTTGCTTCATAGTGCGCTGCTCAACCCACTGCGCCACCGGGGAGGCCCCTGGTCTTGTATCTTTTGTCTTGATGCGGCAGGTGGCACAACTACTAGAGCGAGCAGGTTTTGGGGTTCTGGGGTGCTCTCTCTCCTTGCCCTGTAACAACTCTACTTCGGGAAGGGGCCCCTTGTCTTCAGAGAAGCCCAAGAGCTGGCCCAGCCCAGCCCAGGCAGTTAGGGGAACCCTAGCCAAGACCAGGATGCCCCGCCCACCTCACAGGCCAGGAGGGTGTCAGCTGTCAAGCAGCTGTGCAGCAGGGGAAATGGGATTTATTGTGGCTCTGCCCATCCCGACATGGGCCCCCATCCACGCAAGTCTTGGCCTATACTTAAAAAAATCACGAACTCTCTTAAAAGAGCCATACAATCTTGAAAGGCATTTCAGGGACCAAACTCCTGTACTAGGAAGCACGTAACCTTAAGACACCCCCTACCATCTGTAGATACTGGGGACACATGACAAGCGTAGTGTTTACCCCAAGCTGTTAGGAAATCGGGGTCCTCCTCTGCCCGGGTGGCAGGGCCTCAGGCAACTTGAGAAGGTAGGCTGGCTTCTGACTTCCCCAAGTCTCTGAGCTGAGGCTATATAACCCTTCGTGTCCCAGGTCCTGAGCTGAGTGCGCTACTTGAATTAAAGGGATTTTTGCCACTGTCCCTTTTTCTGCAGATGAGGAAACTGAGGCCCAGGGCAAGGAAGTACCCGTCTAACACACACAGAGTAGCAGAATTGCAAGCAAAGTCCAACCCAGCCCAGCCCAAGTTCAACGTGTCACACTTACCTTTCACCTGCCGGGATGCCACTTTGGGACTAGCAGCAACAATCAGCCCCCTAAAAGCAGGACTGAGGGGGGCGGTGCCCAGTTTCCTGGGGTGGGAAGTACCTCCTAGGTCATCGTCTCCGGACATCAGATGAGGACCGACTCGCTAGTCTTCCTTGGTGGATGCCCCTGACCACAAAGCAGTGGTCATTAAGAGAAATGTATCTCTAAGAGCCCTAAGGTGCCAGGCCCGGCAGGCTCCCTGAATCAACGTGGTGCAGGCCTGGACTGCAGTGTCAGGCGCTTGGGCAGAAGCTCTATTCATACTCTGAGGACTCGCCACCAGGCTCACAGTATGTTTCATTCTCAGCCGGTGTTGAGAGACCAGCTCTACCTGCTTGTCAATGCAGGTATCATCAAGTAGGTGGGAGGTGCTGCCCTTCCGCTCAGCTCTCTCTGGTCCTGGTTCTTGCCAGAGCCCAAAGACCGGGAGTCCCCGCACCTAGGACAAAGCATGGCCTCTAATCTTGCTCAGCGTGGGAAGTGTTCATGCATCTATGTAAACATTGGGCCGATTTGCATTAAGGGTGCAGAGGAAGAAACTTCTTTCGTTTTAGTTCCCCTTTTAAAATGCTTCCTAGCAGAGAGTGTATTTGAGGAAAAACAGGCCAACATAATGCATAAAGCCTGACATGGACCCATTTCGGGTACCCAAGGGATAGACAGCGCCACTTCAACTCCTGGCCAAGCCGGCAGCTGCAGGAGGTTGATAAGGAGGCAGCTAATGGGGCTGGGGCCCAGAAGAGAACGCGCAGTGTAGTCTCAGGAAGGCTGAGGTTTGAAAAAGAAGGAAAAAAGGAAGCCCTTCCCTCAGCTCCTCACTCGCTATCTAGTGCCTCTTGCATATTTTCCTGAGGATTTCTAAGAATTACAGATGGACTCTGACTGGTCATTTTATCACGGCTGCGCTTTAATCATTGTCATTCTTTTCAACTTGCAGATGTGATGGACTCCGAAACACCCAGCCTTTGAGTTGTGCAGGGACCAGAGACCGGGATGCAATATGCTGAGCAGGCGCCAGCCCTTGCTCAATCCTCTATCCCGAGAGTGCTCCTCCACCCCGAGAATGCTCTCTGCAGCCTTCATGGCCGGGCAACAGCACTCACTGCAGAACCTGCTATGGTCTTGCTCCAGAGGCCCTTGGTGGCCATGCAGAAGGATGCCCCTGCCATGTTCCTGCTCCCCTTCTCCGTCACCTTCCTCTCACCCCATCCTTCCTGCCTTCCCCACCCCCCAACCCCCAGAAAAAGGGAAGCTAGAGGTTATAAGGCCTGCATCTGCAGCTACTCATCAGTGCTGGCATGTCTATGTATGACGCCTTTTGGCAGCTGGCTGTGGTGGCGAGAAAAAAGTGTGTTGTGTCAGTTGTACAAAGGCCCCACTTAGGCTGGGGGAGGGAGGAGGGGCGTATCTCCAGACCCCCCAGGGCGCCATCCCAAAGAAGAGGAGGAAGGACAGTGGACTCCAGTTAATGCAAACAGCCATATTTTCAACATAATTTACTACAGGTCTCTGAAATGTATATAAAACATTTTAGTGCAACATCTTACAAATAGTGTTCCTTTAAAAAAAGCAAACAAAAACAAATCAACAGCTCTCTACATCATGCATGGATAGTTTTCTTACCCCACCTTTTTTTTCCTTCAATAATCAACGCAGAGAAACCATTGTTTGAAAAGAATATGAAAATTTGCTACAGAAACACCCTGGTGAAAGAGGGTGCGCATCTCCGTGTCCTGGAACGGGCCTAGCACAGTGTGGGTTTTCATCAACGCCACCTCATAGATGCAGATCCAGTCAAGAGAGTGGTGGCAGAGTTCCTCTCTTGTCCCCAAGGATTAAAGCTCCGTAGGCAACGTGCGATGAGGTCTCGGGCCACTGGAGGGCACCATTACCATTCATCTGACAACCACATTTCCATAGAAATGGCCAAAGAAAGCAGGTCCTGGGGATTTTCATAGAAAGCTTGGAACAGCTCACCTTCACAAGGTATCCCCCAGGCCGATAGAAAATACACAGGAAAAAAAAAACAATTATTAAAATACTGGCTCCGGTTTCTTTTTTTTTAATCTTTCAAATTTCCTGCAGCTGCTTCACCTATTTTTCTACAGCTGTGAACCAATTCAAACTCAAATCTTAGTTACATACCCGGTCCCAGGCAGCCCTCTGGCATCTTTCCGATGAGAGTACAAGTCAGTCATCTTCCCTCACTGACTCAGTTTCTAAGTTAGGGTTAAGGCAATTTCCACCCCGCAAACGGGTGAACAATGCCTGCCTTCCCTACCACCGAGCAGATTCTGCATCTCAGAAGTGTCGATGCAGCATAACTGGTGCTGAGCATGGAGGTGGCGGTGGGATGAGAGTGGCTGTAAAGAGCATCCTGGGCTATCTGGGCAGGAAAGGAGGCAGCTTACACAGTCTGTCGGAAACGGACCAAGCAGCCACCTGCTTCCCTGCTTCCTCGGCAGGTGCAGCCAAGCACCTGCCGAGCACCCAGCCACCTGCAGACCCCGCTAAGAACCAGCAGCACTACTCGGCCTGGGAACCCTTCAGCCTCCTCCAGTCCGTTCAGTCTCAGAACCAGATTTCGCAGTCATCTCTCCATCCATGAAATTCCAGAATCCCTGGCGGCTTTTTCTAAATTGGCAACTCCTTTGGGATTCAAGATGCAAGTTCACAGAGAAAGGAGGATGGCACTCTTCGCCAGTAAAACACGGGAAAGCCAGGACACAAACATCTCCGTGGAGGACAATCAATGGTGCTCAGGGGAGCACCATCTAGTGTGAAATAAGAGGGTGACACTGGCCCTTGTTGGGTTCTAAGTGGAATTAAAAAAAAAAAATCCTAACAATGAACAATTGCCTAAAGCCCCAAAATGTAAGAAAGGGAAGGGCTCAGGTGAAACGCAGACAACGCATGGGATGGCTTTCTCAGAGAGGGAAGCCGGAAGGACCAGCGGCTGCCCCAGATGTCCCGGGCTGGTGTTCCATGGCAGTGAGATGAGGGGAGAGGTAGGGGGAGCCTAAAACAGACGTCAGCATCTTCATGGAAAATCAAATTGGAAGAAAGAAGAAAAACCTACTTTGGGTAGCAATTGTCCCTCCCCATCCTGCAGCACCAGGCCCTGGAGACCCCATCCCTGGCTGCTCCTCTCCTCGAGAAACACAGCTGTCGGCCAGCCTGGGCCCTCTTCAGGGCACAGGGTGGCTGTGGGCCCCCTGTGGTCAGCTCAGGACAGTCCCCTTGCAGCCCTGTGGCCACTTAACTTTCAGAGTTTGCCAAAGCACCTTAAAATAGACGCCCGCTGGTTCAGCAAGGGAGGCTGCACCTGAAGCACAGACCAAGCCAACAGCCAATTCCTCCCCTTCACTGGCTTGGGTTCATCTGAAAGTCATCGCTGCTAAAAGCAGCCCTCTGCCTGCTTCCACTTGGAAAGTGTGTGCTGTTTGTACTTCTGGACTTTTTCTCCAAGATAGTTTTTTTTTTTTTTTTTTGGCAAAATTGAGATGACACCTTTTTTTGGGCCCCGACAGATCGGCTGGCTGGGGACCATCCACTCCTAGGGGAGTGGATGCAGGATTTCTCTTAGACACACATAGCTCTTTGAAGCAAAATTCAGTTCTTTCATCTTGACTAAGAAGTGGTTCCAACAACTCCAGCTGAGGGAAAAGATAAGATAGAAATTGGGCCCACGCTACACATAATTTTCAAGTCTTGTTAAGAAAGTAAAAAATGTTTGCATGTATTTTGATCCACGGTGGCATTTTCAAGTGTAAAAACAAAACGTCTTGGAAGAGATCCCTTTGCATTATAAAGTTCGTCCTTCTTTTTGCCATCAGTTGTAAGAGAAGTTGTTCCACAACATTATGGAATCCAAAAAGAGTAAACCAGAGGGACTGAAAAAGTCCATTACAAAGAATAAGAACCCCTGTAACATCTATCTGAGAACACCAGAGAAACCAGTGAGTAGATGGGGCACCTGGAGCTACTCACTACAATACCGAAAACAAAACCAGAAACCTAATTCCGCAGATGACAACATCTCCTTGGAGACAGCCAACCACCGGAGAGCGCCGGCAGAGGCCGTCTGTGACCGCGGGGCTCTGCCCGCCCTCAAGTCTGCCATCCTCTGAGCACTGCAGAACGGGAGCTGCCAGCTGGCCGGCCACAGCGCAGGAGGCGGCAAAGGAGAATCTCGGCTCCTCCGAGGCTGACATCCACGGAGACCCCTTAGTCTATGGCCCCCGGGTGGATGCTGAGCACAGGGGGCTCCAGGCAGGTCGGGGAGTAGTTGAGGTGTGGCTCTTTGATCCATAAGAGGGGCACCCCATTCTTCCCATCGGAGTTCTTGCTGGAGTTCCGGCTCTTGAAGCGCACCAGCAGGATCGTGATGATGAGGATGCCAAAGATGGGGAAGGGGTAGAAGAAGACGAAGTAGAAGAGTGCGTCGTTGGAGCAGATGATGGACTGCAGGGTGGCGCCTGGAAGGGACCACGAGGGAGACAAGACAAGAGGCTGAGAACCTGAGCGTCTGCTTCCGAAGGCCTCGCCCAACCCGAGGGAAGCTACTTAGTAGACTCCTCCAACCTGCCCTTCTTTCCGCTGCTACCCTTGAATCCCTTTGTGCAACAGCACCTCTTCCAACTCAGTTCTGGCTTCTTTGCCTTGCAGCTGCACCCTTGCAGCCTCTGTTCCTCTCCATCTCCACAGCCCTCCAGTCTCTGCAGCCCTTGTCTTTGTACCCCTCCATCTCCACAGTCCTCCAGTCTTGGAGGGCGATGCTCCCAAGCCCTCATGGTGAGCTGGCATCGCTGCCTGGGAAGCCGGTGACGCAGCACGGTTTATGCGCTCAACTGCAGTGAGGACGGCAAGACGTGGGCCCCAGTCTGGTCTCACTTTCCTGCACGGCTACAGTTACACTCGCCCTCTGCATGGAGTTCTGCTCCAGAAGCCCTTCTTTGGGAATATGAACGTTCTCTGCCTGACAGCTCCGCAAGAGTAGTTTTACTAGAAATAATGCTTCTTTAATTAACACGGTCAACTAAAATATCATGGTGGGCCCAAGATGCCCACGGGGTGTCTGTGGCTGCAGAGAACACGATGTGCTCCCCTGGACGAGGAGGGGAAGAAGCCAGTCCCCGCCCTGGTTCAGGTCTGCCCTGGACTTGTGAGATCGCAGCAAGAGCGGTCTCTGGAGGCTGCAGGATAGTCTGTTTTTGAAATGCAATACATAGGGGTCGCCACAGGGGTCAGGGGGAGCGTGGTCTCCATGCCAATTCAGGAGTGTTTGGGGGTCTTTTCCTGCCGTCTATTCTAGCAGCGGCACAGCTGCTGCTAATCAGTATTAGTAAGAAAACTGAACATGCACGTACACCCGTTAGCTCTGTAAAGGATAGGACATTGCTGACAGTCAACTGCTTTGACCTATAAAATCTCAACGTCACGAGTCAATCTGAAGCAATATAAACAAGGCGGTTATAGAAAAGCGAAAGCAAGTGAAACTCAAAATTTCAAAATTATCTGGTAAAATATTTTGACTGAAAACAAGGTGCCATTTTCATGTCTGCATTATAGGCTAATTCTGCTAATAACTAACAGTCTCAGATAGCCCACATTTTGACAGAAGCCAACCAAGAGGACCTGGTTAGAACAGATAATTCAAGGTCAGCAAGTATTTCCTCTGCTTTGTTCATAGAGTCGTCTGGTACGCTCTAAATTCAGAGTTCTGGAACATTCTTCAGCAACACCGATGGCAGGCTCAACTGTCCCCAGACCCTTGTGACACCACTGCCCTTCTAGGTCGGTCCTCCCAAGTGACCATGAAAATCCAGCTAGACCTCCAAGTCACCCTCCAAAATAAAAATGACCCGGGAAAACAGAGCGACAGTAAGGCGTCTGTCCTCTCCCTTCTTATGAGTACGAAGCACTTGCTAACTGGCTGAAGAGAGATCAGCCTGAGTATTCTAAGGAGTAGCCGCAGAGCTGACAGCGCATCTGTATGAAGGACGCCGCGGGAGGGCGCTGATGAAACACTGGCTGGATTTGGGGCCGCGGCGGCATGACTTTAGACTGATGCCTACCTAACGTGCCAGCACCTCCATCCCTCCTCTTGATTTTCGGCCTGGGCAGCTAGAGGTCACTTACATGAGCAGGTGCGTCAAACCCTCAATGCCCGGACCGAGAGGACAGGCTTCTAACCTGCCGGCTGGCCTGAACGCATTCCCGCGCGCTGCTCCCGCCGCTGGGCACTACTCACCCGTGTCCAGGACGCGGATGCCGACGGGGGCCGACTCCTCCTCCGTCAGCCGGTACCACGACCTCTGCGGGCTGGGCAGCCACTCCTCCACGCGGCAGGAGTAGTTGCCCGTGTCCTGGGGGCTGGCCTGCAGCACCGTGAGCCGGTAGAGCAGCGGCGAGAGCCTCTGGAAGCGGAGTCTGCCCTCCCAGTGGCTTCCCTCGGGGCCGAAGACGGCGTCGGGACCCACGCTCAGCAGCACCATGCGCTCCGCGGGCTCCGCCTCCTGCTCCTCCTCCGCCCCCTCCTCCTCCTCCAGCTCTTCCAGGGCCTGGCTGCCCTTTTTCCCACCGACTTTAGTCCTCAGGGAATACCAGGCCACGGCGAAGCGCGAGTCCTGGCTGGAGCGAGACACGATGCTGCAGTCCAGCTGGAAGGCGGCCTTCTCGGACACCGTGGCGTTGGGGACCACCGTGTCCACCTGCAGGGCCGCATCTGGGACGAGGGACAGAGCGGGAGGAGAGACTTTTAACTTCTCTGCCCGGACCAACCCAAGCGCCGGTGACTAAAGACAACACGGCAACATCCACGCCGACAGCAGACAGGCCCGGCTGAGGGCGGCGGGACCAGGGTCACCGCGCACAGCACGCTGCCTCCCGCGCACCGCGCGCAGAAGCAAGCACGTTCGGGCGGAACGGCAGGCCTCGAGGCGCGCATGGGAAGGGCGCACCAGACGCTGGTGCCCTGGCTGCTTGCGGGCGTCAGGAGGGAAACTGTCACCCCGTAGGGGTTGAAGAGCACTTCGCCATATTCACATCTACCAGAGCCAGGAAATCACTTGGATTGGAACTAGTTCTTGCCCGTGACCACGTGGGACAGGGCGAGGGTGCTGACTGGTGTCCTTGAACTGAGAGCGGGTGACGCTCAGGACCAGAGAAGGGCCAGTGAGGGAGGAGGGGTGCAGAGACGGATGGCTGCAGAGGCTGCAGGGGTGCAGAGATTAGAGGAGCGCAGAGATTAGAGGCGCACAGGGACTGGAGGCCTATAGAGGCTGGAGGGGTGCAGAGATAGAGGGGTGCAGAGACTGGAGGGGTACAGATAGAGAGGTATAGAGATTGAAGGGCTGCAGAGATGAAGGGGTACAGAGGCTGGAGGGTGAAGAGATAGAGGGGTGCAGAGACTGGAGGGCTTTGGAGATGGGGTGCAGAGACTGGAGGGCTGCGGAGATGGAGGGGTGCAGAGGCTGCAAGGGTGCAGCTGCAAAGCAAAGAAGCCAGGGAGCAGTGGGGGCCACAGCAGCTGATGAGCCAAAGGAGGATTCTCCGCTAGAACCTTCAGGAGAGCGCGGCCCTGGTGACACCTTGACCGCCGCCCTTGGCTCAACCTGGAGAACACGCGTCTGCTGAAGCTGCCGCGCTGGAACGACAACCCCAGAACGCCACTCACCCCTTTAGCGGCTTCTGATTTAAACTGTGCTGGCGCTGCTGCCGCCCTGGGTGCGTGCCAGGAGGTAAATATTCCACCAGGAAGGAAGCCAAACAACAGACAACAGACCTGCAAGGGCCCCTCTCCCCGAGCGCAGACGCCTCCCGGGAGGACAACAGGGGCAGGCCCTCCTGGTGGGTTGGGGGCACCGAACCCCAGGGACTCCCCCAGAGCAGGTGCGGCAGCATCAGGCCACCAGGCCGGCTGTAGTCTCCTCCTTTATTTTGTTGGCTGCCGCTTTTTCTGTTGTTGGCACGCTGGGGTAGGTTCTAAACAAATAATTCAGTCCTGGCTCCCAACAGTCCTCCTTTGGCTCCACTGATGAAATGCTCCCGAAAGACGCCAGCGTAAGTCAACAGACGCAGAGACGCCGGGCCGGGCTCTGCTTGGCCGGAGACCAACATGGGCACTTCCCAGGCACCGTCCTGGGCTCCCTGGGCTGGCCGAGCCAGCTCACAGGGGGGACACAAGGCTGGGCTCCCATCTCTTTCGCGGGGTTCTGCACAGTCCCTCTGCAACCCCTTCAGCCCATCTGGAGTCTCGGGGTGCACAGCTGGCACACGGAGCTCTAGAACCGGCTACAGGTGGCAGCAGGGGCCCCCTTCTGCTCT
This sequence comes from Galemys pyrenaicus, assembly GCA_019455555.1. Lineage (NCBI taxonomy): Eukaryota > Metazoa > Chordata > Mammalia > Eulipotyphla > Talpidae > Galemys > Galemys pyrenaicus. Next base: position 3,204,346 of record JAGFMF010011645.1, on the reverse strand, counting down.
GGGACCTCGGGGAACCTGATTGGTCACACACGGATGAGCGGGGACTTCGTGCACTGGGGACCCCGAGCCCTGATTTTGTGTCTAAATGTTGCAGCAACTGCACCAGTAATCACGTGCATTCAGGCGCTTGAGAAGCAACCAGGGAGACAGGAAAAGCACCAGGCCACCGTCTGGTACCAACAGAATCGTTAGGAAGTCAGAGCGAAACTGCAGATACTCCCCTTCTATTTAAAACACATGAATCAGGCCCTCCCTGGTGGTGCAAGGGGTTAAGGCACAGCACTATGAGGCTATCCACAGCCACTGCAGCAAGAGTTCGATCCCCGGCCAAGGAAGGGACCCACAGGGCGCAGCAGACCTCTCCTGCCTTGCCCGCTGCTCCCCTCAGCAGTGCGTTTCAGTCGATCTGCCTATGCTGCTCCCCATTCTGTCTCTGGTGGATCCTCTCACCTCCCCACACCTCTGGCCTATACCCCAGCCCTTGTGTGCATAAATACATTAACTCTTAAAAAAAAAGGTTTGACCACTTCTTTCCACTGAAAATTCACAGCCTAAATTCATTTAATCCACACGCTACTCTTCTGAGATTTTTGCACAGTGACCACGTGTCCGAACCCGAGTGTGTTCCTTAGAAGCAGACATCCTGAGCCCTGGGCATGACGGTCTATGGCAAGACGGTGTTCTAGCTAAGAGACAGCATCACTCCGGCGCAAAGCCAGGCGTGCGGCTTTCCATTCACTAGGGGGCAATCTTTGAGGCAATCCTGGGCGCAAATGCAGAGTGCAAATGCCCACATATTTCAACGCAAACGACGAACTAACACAGTTGATGCAGCGCAGGAAATACCACCCTGAAGGCAGGACGCCCGGGCGCAGGGCTGCACGCTCAGCCTCACCTGGTCGCGTGACTGCCACGGCCGTCTGCCCCGCGGTGTCCTCGGCCCGCTTGTACCACACGCCGCTGGGGCTGGGCAGCCACTCCTCCACGCGGCAGCTGTAGGTGCCGCTGTCCTGCACCGCCACGTTCTGGACGAAGAGCCGGAACACGCCCGCGGAGGGGCTCTCCAGGTGCAGCCGCCCCTTCAGGTTGTTCTTGGCCGCCTGCTCCCCGTAGTGGAAGGTGGCGTCGCGGCTCAGGCGGGCCAGCGTCTCCCGCTCCGGGTGGTTGGGCTTCCACACGAACCACTCCACCAGCAGCTGGGAGGCCGCGCTGGTGCGGTTCAGCACCACGCACTCCAGCTGCACCTGCTGCGTCTCCAGCACGGACAGGTTCCCCTGGGCCTGGCTGAGCCGCAGGCGGCTGTCTGCAAGGGCGAGGGGAGAGGGTCAGCGGGCGAGAGCAGAGGCCGCCAGCACCTCTGCAAACCGGCGAGCGGACGGTCGGCAGGAACGGTGCTCAGGCGCACCCTGAACGGGCGGCCCTTGGGGACTGCAGTGGTACAGCTCCGGCTGGCGGTAACTCTGCCCCCAGGTCACGGCCCTCATCAGTTCAGGTGTGCAGGAGAGGAGGGTGTGGACTGCGGGTAATTGCACCTCCGAACGGCGGCCCCTCCTGGCTGCCGGGGGAACAGGGAAGGGCACCCCTCACGGGGCGAGGGCACATTCTGATACTGACTATGTGATCAACAGCATGTGCTGCACTGTCAGCTTGAGACCCGCCAGGGAAATCCGGGTCTCACTTCCTTCCAAAGACACCGCACCGGTGGGCCCAGAGCTGACCCGACAGCAGCAGAGACGGACACTGATGCACCTGGTGGTTTGAAACCTCAGCACCCCCTCCTCCAGGGGACGTCACCGCAGCGCCCGGCTAACGTGCTTGTGATTCACGGGCGCCCCGGTGCGCCGCTGGAACAGAGGGAGAGAAGCCCCAAGACCCCAAATGCACAGAAGCACCTGGGACCACCACCTCCTACACGACATCCGGGGAGCCCCTGTACCTTCACTATTTATTTTAAATACTGTCAGGCTGTTTTACAACAAATTACCATTGCAATTAAAGGGCTAAAATAACTTAGCAGGACATTTATTTTAGATAATCAGTCTTTCATTCTAGCTGTCTCTGGATCGAAAGATTAGCATTTTCTTCTTTGTCCCCCCTCCCCCCGTTTTTTTTTTTTTGTTTTGTTTTTTGTTTTTGGTATTTTCCAGAAACTTAGCAAAGATTTTTTTTAATGGGGGGTAAAAGGAAACAAACTAGATGTAAGAAGAAAATATAAACAAAAGCCTTCAACCGGGGGCCTCCCTGGTGGCACAGTGGGTTAAGCAACACACTATGAAGCAAACCGCAGCCACAGCAACAGGAGTTCAATCCCTGTTGCCAGCCAGGGAGGGGACCCACATGGCGCAGCAGACCTCTCCTGCCTTGTCGGCTGCCCCCCTCAGCAGTGTGTTTCAGTCCATCTGCCTGTTCTGCTCCCTGTTCTGTCTCTGGTGAATCCTCTCACCGCCCTGGACTCTGGCCTGTACCCTAGCTCTTGTACGCATAAATAGATAAATCTTTAAAAAAAAAAAGAATAAATAGTTAAAAAAATAAATAAAAGCCTTCAACCCAAAATCTTAACTGAGCAAGGCAAAGGTGCTGCATTCGCCGTGTCCTGGGAGTTCTCCACTTCACCCTGCGAATACTCCCCATAAAACGAGATTTCCCTGGGCGTGTTCACTGGGAGGGCCCAGCTCGCTGTCTAACTTTCTGAGAAGGGGAAACTCCCTCGATAAATTTAGACTCTACCATCAATCTCTTAGTTTCAGCAGAAACAAGAAAAGGGACGGTGACCAGTGACTGGTGACCGAGAGGAAGCGAGCTGGAGTTGACGTTCACACTTTCCCAACAGAGACAAGGTCAAAACCGAAAGCAGAGCAAGAACGGAAACTTCCGGGCTGCAGACACCTTCCTCTTCGGCAGCCAGGGCGGCCTGCAGGCATACCTGGGGACGGGCAGGTCCACCCCACCAGGCGGCCTCCTGCTCGGGCCAGGAGGGCCAGCGCCTGTGTCACGGCGGGGCTGGCGGGGCCCCGCAGGAGGCAGCTGCAGAGATGCAGTCGGCTAGGGGGCTGGGGGCAGTCCCCCGGCATTTGGCCTGGGTCAGTCACCCCTGAACTCCTCTCTCTGGTTTGCGTACTGACCACGCTTTTGTGGGGCCTCCTGGACGTCAGCAGTGGGGGCAGAACAGGGAAAGCCAGTGCCGGCACTCGGCAGCTTCAAGTGCAGGGCCAGAGCCAACAGGCAGAGGGACGTGAGCGCAGTCTGCGGTCGGGCTACCCATCAGCGTGCTCTTACACGGGGCGGGGAGCAGACACGTGTCACTGAAGACGGGGCGGCCCTCTGAGAAACGCTTAGAAGCGGCTTCATTATCGTGCAGAGTGTGTGAACCCAAACCTAGAAGCCACAGCCTAGCACACACCGGGCTGTGTGGTCCAGCCTGGCAGGCTACTGGCTGCACGCAGCCCACCGTCACCCACACCGTCCCTAAGCAAGGCATGAGCATCCACAGAAGGCCAGGTGGGGACAGGTGCGAAGACGAGGGGCCAACAGGTGGCCAGGTTAAAAAGAATGCGCAACGCCTCTCTAAGGACAGTCAAATAAATGAGTGCCCGTGGCCAACATGTGCAGGCTAAGCCCACAGCAAGAATAAAGGTTCTGTATAGTCAAAGGAAGTAACCGTTCTTGCTTCAACACTATTTACTAGGGTGTGACACCAGTGGCTGAAGCACAAAACACAGCCCTGACCTCAAAGTGCTCACAGCACAGAGAAGAGACAACTGTACTGTGTTTTATACAGAAACTCTGGCAGCATGGGAGGGAAGTCAGGGAGGGCTTCCTGGAGGTGGTGCTCAGTGAAGTCTTGGGGATGGGAGAGGCAGCAGGCTGCTCTCCAAAAGGGTAGCAACACCAAGATGGGGCTGAGAGTAGCAACACAGTTCATTAGTGGGTAAAGTCAAAACAACAACAAGTACAGGGTATGTGCAAGTGAGGGGGGAGAGGAGGCTTAAAGTGGCTTAGGTGACAAGTTAGAAAAATCAGAGCTCTTTAACAAGGAGAAGGGAATCCGACAGGGGCAGCCAGAGCTCCTTCCACCTGCTGGCAGGAGATGCTCCACTCACCGTGGATTAGTCTCGGGACAGATCTAAACCCTGGGAGAGAAATTACAGCCTTTTTCAGCAACAAGGGCTTCCCCAGAATGACCGAGGCTGTGGAGGCAGCCACCTTCAGGGAGCAGAACAGGGGTGCCCCCCACCCCGACCTCACTCTGGGGGCTGAGCGGTGATTCACTTTAGAGAATGAAGGGCTCGCCCTGGCTGGGCGTAGGTGGTCAGGAAGAATGGGAAAGCAGCTGCGGGACGGAAATGCCTTGCAGGCATGGTCCTGGCCAGGGGGACCAGCTGGAGACCCAGGGTGCAAACTGCAGGCCCAGAAAGAAGTCCCGGCGTGGCCCCTCTGGTGCCGCAGCAGACCCCCAGGGTCTCCCTGGCCCCAGGATCCGCTGCGGGCGCAACTTCTGCTGGGGTGCGGGGGAGGACACTCGTGTTCCTACGGCGGCCGCCAAGAGGCCCCCCGCCCCCAGCAAGCCTCTGCATTAGCCTCCGGCCCAGGGCTGCACCCCGTCCTCACCTGGCTGCTTCACCGTGACCTCCGTGCGCCCCGAGACCTCCTCGGCCAGCTTGTACCAGGCGTAGTTGGGGCTGAGCAGCCACTCCTCCACGTGGCAGTAGTAGCTGCCGCTGTCGCTGACCTCGGCCCTCTGCACGGTCAGGCTGAACAGGCCGCCCGACACGTGCCTCTCGAACTGCAGCCGGGCCCGCAGGCCCTCCTCCTCGGCGTAGGTGCCGTACTCGAAGGCAGAGTTGTGTGTGGTTTTGAGGATGAGCTTGCCGTCCGCGTCCGAGGGCTTGTGCACGTACCATAGCACGGCGAAGTGGGAGTTCTGGCTGGTCTGGGACTTGACCGAGCAGTTCAGCTGGATGGGCCTGTTCTCCACCAGGGTGAGGGTCCGCTTGGACTTGCTCACCTGCAGCTTCGTCACTGCAAAGGAACAGGGCGGCTCAGCAGGGCTCCAGCTCCGCTCCGGCCACCCCTCGGGGGTCGCGCCCCGCGGTCGTCAGAGCAGTGGACACCGAGCAGCTGCCCGTGAAGCTGGCCCCGAGGAAAGCAGCGTGGAGCCGAGCTCACGCCCTGCCTGGCTCCTCAGCCCTCTGCGCTCGTCTCCCATCTCCTGCCGGCGCTCCCCCACATCATGACCCTCTGGGGTGCAGTGCAATCACAGCCTGCTCCATTCCCTGCTGAAAAACGCCCGGCGGTGCCCGACCCTTTTGAGTTCGTCCAGGAAAAGGTTTCTCTTCACAAATCAAAGCTGCGCTGGTTCTGGCCTTCACGCCACTGCCCTTCCTCACCCTCACGGTCCCCCTCCCAAACCCCCAGCCTCCCACCCCGGCTCCCCAAGCATGGCCTCTGCCCAGCTCCCCTGCCTGTGTCCTCCGAGCTGGGCCAGCCTGCCTGGAGCCGTCTCGACTCTCCCTGTAGCTCCCTCCCTCGCGTCAGCCCTCCAAGTGCGCCAGTGGGGTCACCAGCACCCTCTGTGTCCATCTCCTCTCTGCTACTCCACGAGACCCCAAAGGGCAGTCCTCAGGCTTCTGTTCACCCTGCAAGTACTGAGCAAATGTCCACGCTGCGTCCCTCATGACGCTAAGCGTGTGGCTCTGAAGACTTCAAGCCCTGGTCACGGACGTTCTCACACTGCACCCAGAGCCCAGCGCGGAGTCTGGGCGTCGAGAGCGCACGCCGGGTTTGCTGAGACGCGTAAGTGGGCGAGTGCAAGAGGGTGTGCCAGAAAGACGCAGCAGCAGCACAGTCAGGGATGCTGTGTGGATGTTCTCCGGGGATGAGGGAGAAGGCTGGGAAGAAAATGCCATGCAAGCCTGACAGAGCAGAGCCAAGTCTTCCTCCCCAGCCCCCAGCCCCCCCCCTCCGCTAGCCTGTCTAAAGTCAGAGGAAGGAGCCTCTGGAGTGCGCCCCACCTGCTAATTAATAACCGGGCTCACCTTCAGGCGGCAGGAAGCCAAGGTTTAATGAACCCGTCTTCCAGTCTTCCCAAGGTAATCTGAGCTCTCACCACTCCTTCATCATTGCACTTGGCCCACTCCCCGGCCCGCCCTCCCCTACTGAGGAAAAGGACAGAGACCCAGCTCCGAGTTCCTCTTGGGGAGCTACTAGGAAAGCATCATTTTACTTACCTGCACCCCTTTTCTTTATGCACAGCTTGTGGGGACCAAGTGACTCACAGCTGAGAATGAAACCCAGTGAGGCCAGACGCCCGGCCCGGGATGGGGGGGAAGAGGCGCTGCAGCCCATGCCCAGCACCCCTCTGCCCTCCTTGTCGGGACACAGGACCAAGCCCTGGTGCTGGCGCCCAGTTCCCCACCGGCCGGGCCAGCAGGCTCACTCAGCCCAGCGGGGCAGGCAGCGCCAAGGCCTGGGTCCCGGGTGCCAAGAGGACACCTGGGCTTTCTCTGGCTGTCACTTGCGTGCTCTGGACACAGATGGGAGGACTCAGCCGGCTGAGGAGTGGTGGGTCCCGAGCCCAAGGCCAGCACTGCGCATGCACCTCTGGGGCGCGGCTCCCGTTCAGGTGCACCCTTCCCAGGGGAGGCGGAGTTCAGGGCCCGAGGGCACTGAGCTGAGGGCACCTCAAGCACTGACGTGGGAGCCCTCTGGGCTCATCTTTTTGAGAACAAGGCAGGTCTCCTGCCTTCTCCAAAGGCACAAAACCCTCCAGTCCCTGGAGTCCAGGGCACGGCCTGCCTGGAAGTTCCCAGTTCTGGAAACTAGACTCTCGGTAGCTGCCAGTCAACTTTCAGGCCAGAGTCCTAACAGCCACCTCCCTTTTCACTCCTTTCCAACCCATTCACCACATGCACATGATAGCTCTATCAGAGTGAATGACGCCACCTGAATTATCTGGTTCTTGGCCAAAAAAAAAAAAAAAAAGGGTCGTTCAGGGTAGAGTAGAAAGAGCTTTAAAATGTATTATTAATTGGGGCCAGATTATTTTTGCAACTGTTACTAAGGGAACCTCAATTGCTATAGTAACTGCATATGTTAAAGTGGAACCCTATGACTAAACTTTAATTCGGTCACATGGCCTGAGAACAAGAATCCAAGAGAAATGTTTCAAAGCATTTCCCTTTTCCCCTTCCCACGTCAAAATATTGTGCAGTGTCAAAGAGGCGTTTTTGAAAGGGGCGTGTCTGACAGGTGGGCGGGGGGTCAGCTCTCTTCTCCTGTCTGCATTTCCTCCCACATCCCAAGGGCCCAGGACTTCTCCCAAGCCAGAGGGAGTCTCAGCCTCCCCACTGATTAGGAAGAGCTCCCAAGTGCTGCCCTGGGCAGTGCAGCCTGCATCCCTTCCTCCTTGGAAGTTGGGGGGCAGCCCCTTAAGAACCAGAGGGCTGCCACCTGCTGCTCTAACAGCCCCCAGGCGACAGTCAGCAAAGCTTACACACACTGTGTGACAAACATGCAGTGATACATCTTAGCGCTTCCTTTCTTTTTGGCTTCTGGTCTCGTCCGAGTCTGTGCTCAACTTTAGGTTGCAAAGGATCCAATATTAATGGTGAATCTGCTACTAAGGGTGGGCCATGGTCCAGCAGCTCCAGAGTCGCAGGCGGGGTTGTCAGAAACGCAGGTTCTCAGGCCCCCCCCAGACCAGACCCCTGGGTTTCTCAGCGCCTTAAACGCTGGGAAACATGCACTTGGCTGTGTAAACGGATGTGGTCAGCGAGGAAACAAATGCAGAGGGGAAACACAAGTCACTGAGGCCTGGGCTGGGTTACTTCCTCCACCCCAGGGAGAAGGAAGCCAACGAGAAGAGGAAGAAGAGTCAGAGAGGCTGAGGCCCATCCAGAGCACTCCCTCCTCGAGTGCTCCCTGCGCGTGCTCCACCTGCAAGCCCCACCAGAGAACCCCACCAGAGGCACCTCCCTGCAAGCACCCCCACCCCCGAGCACCCCACTGTGAGTCACCCCAGTGTCCCCAGAGCAGCCCCAAGAACACCCGCTGCAAGCAGCCCGTGAGAGGCCCCTTAAGTGCAGCTCCGGCTGACACGCAGCAGTGACCGGTCACACTGGGGCAGAAGGGCCAGTGGCTGGCAGCAGAGTCTCCAAACTGGGGAAACCAGTCAGGGGAGGCACGCCCAGACTCCCAGAGCTGGGCTGCTCCCTGTCTGCCTCTGGAGCTGCCTCTCCAGGCCTCTGAGCCAAGTGCGGGGAGTGGCTGTTTTGTCTTCAAGCAGGAGGGCACCAGCTAAGCAGCAGCGGGAGGAAGCAGGAACTCCACAGCAAAGGCAGCCGCCTGGCCGGAGACAGGCCATCCGAGCGCTTCACTCAAAATCACTGCCCAAGGGGTTCCCTTTCCCTCTGGGCCCTCCCACACACCGCCCTGCTCTGCGCTGAAATCAGTTTTCTAAAGGTCTGATCTTGCAGGCCTGTGAAGGCAGCCACTAAGACCCACCCAGCTGTTTGCTGAACAAACCAGCAGAGATTGAGTAAATACTCGTATCTTGCCTGGGGACATACGGGAAGGGTGTTTCACTGATTGTGACCTCTGTGCCAGGCCTGAGAAACAGGTGCAGGGACGTCCCCAGCGTCCCCGGCGGAGGCGGAGCGCGGAGAGCAGGACTGGTGAGCCGCCCCACGGGTCCTCGTGCGCCCTACTTGGGTGCGTGGGTGAGTTCCAGGCGCTGGCCTGCCCTCCGAGAGGCCCCTGGAGCCAGGCCCCACCCGCTTGCGGCACCAGACCCTGCAGCTCAGCGTCTCAGGGACTCACGGGGACCGCGAGTGCCATATTTGAGAAGCCTCAGGTGTGGGAAAGGTGGCTCCAGGTAAGTCCGGGGACAGCAGTCTCCACACAGGGGTGCAGCGGAAGCCCGAGGGGTGGCAGGTGGGAAGGGGAGGGCCGTGAGGAAGCAGAGGAAGGGGAGGAGGAATCTGTTCTCCATTAGAGACACGTGACAGCGACTGGTGACCCTGGGGGCAGAGGTGACGCTGGCGACACTGTGGCGGGGGAGCTGTCGGTGTGGGAGACCCCTTCTTGGGAAGTATGTGTTATGTGTGTGTCAATGTGAAAGTGAGTGCCTGGGGCGTTCGTGTGTGGTGGTGCACGTGTACGAGTGAACGGTTAAGTGTGCACTGGTGTTGCACGTGTGTTTCTCACCCATTCCCGGGGAAAAGGTGCTGGCCATGCAGCCATCACACTCCAGTGTCCCCTTCCATAGCCTCCTGCTGACCCCTGCTCCTGTCCCCGCCCAGTTGGACCCCTAAATATCACTCTCCGGGACTGTACTCGCCCAGCTCGCCAGGCAGAGCTTCTTAAGTCACAAACAGGAGCCGCTGCTCCCAGCTCACACCCGCCTGCTCCCAGCAGGGCACTGACACCCCAGACGGCCGGTGCCACCTGTTTTGGGGTGGGGGCGACGGCCGGTGCCACCTGGTTTGGGGTGGGGGCATTTAAAGGACTACAGTCAGGAGCAGCGAGAACCCACACGTGGGGTGCGCCGTGCAGGCTCGTCTGGGAGAGAGCACCGTGCACGAGGGCCACCTGCGTTCACTGCCAAAACAAAGCACACTGGCGGCGTCTCAACACACACCGGACAAGTCACGGGAGGTGTTCCTGTGTTTGACTCCGAATTGCAGTAAGCGCTGCTCAGGGTTTCAGCACAGCCAGCATGGTCAGCGCCCCCCGCCGCCCAGGCCCATGGCCCCTGCAGGCCCTGCGGCCACACCCCTGAGCAACGGCACAGAACAGCACTCATCACAGACTGCTTAAAGGGATTCCTCCAGCACTGTAAGGGATTCCTCCAGCACTGTAACAATGCGCAGAGTCCGTGAGCAGGTGTGATATATTCTCTATTAGTGAATTTTAGTGGAGTAGTAAAAGGGCCATTATATGATTTTTATAAAAAAAAGAGTATGTGGGGCCTCCCTGTTGGCACAGGAGGTAAAGTCTCAGCGCTATCAAGCTATCCGCAGCCACTGCAGCACGAGTCTGATCCCCGGCCAGGGAGGACCTCTCCTGCCTCGCCCGCTGCTCCCCTCAGCAGTGTGTTTCAGTCCATCTGCCTGTTCTGCTCCCCACCTCTGGCCTACACCCCAGTTATTGCATGCACAAATAAATCTTTAAAAAAAAAATTAAAAAGAGTATGTGAGTGGAGTATGAGACAAAGTCCTAACTGCTCAGTTCGGAATATTCCTATTTAGCAAGCACGTGAAGTCCTTTCTGTGTGTGCAGCGCCGCTGTGAGCATTCTACAAACACTATTTGGTGCCCACCAGGCCCAGGAAACGAATTCTCTTATTCCCAATTCTATGAAGATGCTCGCCCAGGGAGACACTGGTGATGCTGCAGCGAAGCCAGGACCCGGGCCAGGCTGTCGGTCTGTTTTCAATGTGAGCCAGCATGGATGCCCCCCCGCCCCCCACTGTGCGCACACGGTCAGACCCCGACCCCCGGGCCACGCAGACGCAGCCTCCTCCCTTGGTGAGGTCCTTCTTCCACTCTGTTATCAGCAGGAAGTGCCCTCCGTGCCGTCCCCCTCCCTCCACACAAAGGGGTTTCCTCTTCCCACACCCCAGGCCCTGTGCCCGCTCTGCCACCACCCACAGCTCCCTGTGCCCTCCCTGGCACCTCTCCCCAGGCCTGCCACTTCCTCCACGCAGCCCTCTATGTGCCTGCCTCGAGGGACTCAGACGTGCTTACAGAAGGGACCCAGGGAGGAGCAAGGAGGAAGCAAAAGGTCAGAGGTGGGAACAGCTGAGCAAGAGTAACCCAGACACAGCCTGTCAGCTCACCTCTCTGCAGAGACAGAGTCCACTGCTGCTTAGTGAGTCCAAACAGGAGCACCAGGTGTCACCATGACAACAGACCTGAGGAAGGGGAGGGGCTGGGGACTCCTGCTGGGCCCTGGGGCCCAGGTCTCACACTCACAGTACCTCGAGCACCCAGCAGGCAGAAGCCGCTGGCGCACAGGAGCTGGACCATGTGCAGGAATGTCAGCCTGTGTGAAAGAGGAGCAGCTCAGGGCTCCCAGAAGCAAGCAGGGCAGCCCCCGGAGGGATCAGGCAGCCCTTCACCAACTAGACTGTGACAAGGAGACCAGTGTCCCCAAGCCCCGGCCTCGTGGAGACAGAGATAAAGGCCTTGGCTCTCCCAATCTGCCAGGTCAGCAGTAAGAAATTGGAGAAAACGGATTTGGCAGCATCCAGAGGGTATTAAATATTCATCCTGACTACCCATCAGTAAAATCCCAGCAGACTACACACTGACAAGTGGGCTTTCTCCACCGGAGGCTGTCCTAGAAGCTTGTTTATTGCTTTGTCAATTTTAATGTGCAATATTTAATAGCCAGACCTAGCTACGGCCGTAAACATTTGGAAAATGATGCTGACACTTCCCCTACTGCTTCTGTATTTAGGGATATACAACTGGAGGGTATTTTGGTGCTAGAGAAAATCAGAAGGAAGCAAAGTGATGCTCCGAAATTAAGAAAGGAAAAAACTGATTAAGGAAGAAGAGTCGAGTGTGCTGGACGGCCTCACTGCTGCCTCAGTGCCCCCGGGCCGCCCTGCAGCACCAGCGGGAGTCAGGCCAGATGACTCCACGGCAAAGGGGGCGAGGGCGTTCGGTGGGGGCTCTCCTTTGGGGACATGCACACAGGACAGGAGAGAGCGCACAGCGGGGCGATCAAGGACCCACAGCACGGGTCCTGCTGTCCCCGGGGCTGGGATTGAAGTCCCCGGTGGCCAGGTGCGCAGGTGGCTCTGCGAGGTACAGGCTGAGGACAGGCCACACAGCACCCGGGGCACCGGCCTGGAGGGGTCGTGGTAACGGGCCAGCGTGCGCGTGGCAACAGCCTGCTGTCTCCGTTTGACTCTGTTTGGGTATCTGACAGAACAGTCTTTAAAAAAATGGGTGATGGGGCCGGGAGAACCAGGACACGTTCGCATGGAGAACACGGGCAGGAGATCCCTGCCTTGCAGGGTCAGATGCGGGCAGAGAGCAGAGAAGGCAGCACTAGTTTTGCGCCCCAAGACAGAGCCACCTGGTGGCAGGAGCGAGAAGAAACAGGGAAGGCGGGAGAGGCTTGAGGTGAGTGCTCAGCCGCTAGCCGCTAGGTCTTGGAAGCCTGTGCTCAGGGAAACAACTTCAAGTTCCTATGGAGGCGATCAGGAAGTCAGGGACGGTAAGCCAGAGAGAGGGGAGAGCAAATAAAACTACACGGCACCAGAGGGTCCCGGGGAAGAAAACTCAAAGTCTGCAAAGACTGTGGCGGTGAAAACTTAAGAGCTGGACTCCAGGGCCGGACCGCCTGGCTGGCCCCGCGTCGGCTCTGTGCTGCTCTTCATGCTCCCTGGACGACCCCCCCGACCTCTGTGGCAGGGAGCCCCGTGCGGAAGGGTGAGCAGCACCCACTCTGCTGCGGGCATCAAGAGCCAAGCTACGGGCCCTCCCCGGTGGCGCAGTGGGTTGAGCAGCACACCATGAAGCATCCGCAGCCCTGCAGCACGAGTTCGACCCCTGCCGCCGGCCGGGGAGGGGCCCCCCATGTTGCAGCAGACCTCTCCTGCCTCCCCGCTGCTCCCCTCGGCGGTCTGTTTCAGTCCATCTGCCTGTTCTGCCCCCTGCTCTGCCTGGTGGATTCTCTCACCTCCCTGCACCTCTGGCCTGTACCCCAGTGCTTGTATGCATAAATAAAGAAATCTTTAAAAAAAATTTTAAAAAAGAGCCAAGTTACTGCACATGAAGCGCTGAGGGTGGTGATGGGACACGGGAAACACGACTGAGGTCCAGCGGCTCTTGACGCCCCGCCTGGACCAAGACGCCTGCGCACCAGCTACCCGCAGAGAAAGACTCCTCTGTAAATGAGGCCACTGACGGGTGCGGGAAGCGTGATTTCGGATTATGTTGCCTTTAAAAAGGTCAAAGTGTCTCTTCCACACTAATTGCTTTTTTTTTTAAGACTTATTTATGCATACAAGAACTGGGGTACAGGCCAGAGGTATGGGGGTGTCAGGATTCACCAGAGACAGAGCGGGGAGCAGAACAGGCAGATCAACAGAAACACACTGCTGAGGGGAGCAGCGGGCAAGGAGAGGTCTGCTGTGCCCTGTGGGTCAGCTCCAAGGCCGGCAGCGAGGATCGAACTCGTGCTGCCGTGGCTGTGGTTTGCTTCCCAGGGTTGTGCTTAGCCCCTTGCACCACCAGAGAGGCCCCCCCCAATTGCTTTTTAGTAAGGCACATCTGGGTTCAGACCCCAGCTCCCCACTCATTGCTTACTGGATCTCCACCAGCGGGGTTCCCTGGAGGCCAGGAGGCCGAGGGGAGAAGACCACCGTGCCCGGCCGGCCGCCTGCATGTTCCTCCTCAACGTCCCCAAATAAAAGTGCCAACACCAAGCAGGTGCGAGGGAACAGAGAGAAGACAAATGCAGCTCTCTGTAAAACAGTAAGTGCTAGGGGCGTAAATATTTAATAGGGGAGAGACAGCACTTACAGGGACGCGCTGGGGCGGGCACTCCCCAGGGTCCTGCGGCTACGGCACCTCCCAGTGTGCAGCCTCCAGAGGGCAGTGGGAGTCCATTACCGGCCCCTGAGCAGCGGCCTCCACCAGCCTGACTGTGCCCGGCCCCCTGCAGCTCTGCGTTTCCAGTGCCAATGCCGGCAGCCCACTCGGGGCCCAAGGGACAGGGCTCGGCCTCGGAGGGGTGCTGGGCGCCCAGCCCTCTACCCAAGAGGCAGCGGACGGCACCACGGACAACAGAGCTACTCGGAAGCCGCGCCCATTGCAGCTTGCCTCTCACCACGCGGGCGTGCTCCTCCGAGTTGCCCCAGTACTCGGGTGCTGGGCCCCTCGTGGGGACATGACGGGGAAGACGGACGTCCACGCTCATTGTTCGATGAGCTTTAGAAAAGTGAGCACGAAGCCTGGTATCCAACAGGTGCTAAATAAATGCTGTTGGCCGTTCCCCTGAGCAACACCATACACTTATCAGACTCCAAAGAGCTAGAACCTTCGATGGACTAGTCCCTTACTCTTCCCGTGGCACTGTCTCCACCTTAGATTCTGCAGTTTCACAAACAAGCAAATTGGGGGATTCATTCAAAAAGGCAAAGCCGGGCAAGGTCCCAGGTCCCACTTCTCTCACTCCGCAGGACCACGTGACGAGGAACTGGCCCTCGAGGGCCGGCGGAGTCAGCAAGAGATGCCCACCGGCCACGGCCACGGCGCCTGCTCCTGGGGCAGGCCCGCAGGGCCCCGCCGTTCCCACAACGAGGGTTCACACAGAACACTTAACCCTCCATTAGCCTGAAGACCCACTCAAGCACAAGCGCGTCTCCCCGAGCATCTTGTCATCCGCGTTTACACTAATTGGCCAGAGAACATGCCGACATCCAGACAGCTCCTCATTCCAGGCAGTGACGGCTTGAATGGGTGAAGGAGAAACCCAGACATCACATTACTTAGCTGCGAAAGGACAGAGACCATCTCAGCGGTTCAGCACATGGGGCTGGGCGCTGGCCACGGCCGAGGGCAGGCGGAGAGATCCTTTTTGCAAGGTGTTCAAACTGGCTTTGCAAAGTGGGAGGGTGAGGACAAAACGTGGTGCAAAGGCGCCTCCTGTCCCATCCCGCCCCCTGCTGGCTGCCTGCGCCCTCCCGGTCAGGCCCAGGGGGTGGGAGGGCGAGGGCCCCCGGCCTGCCCTCGGCCCCACCAGCCTCCACGGTACCAGGGACAGCCAGGAACAGCAGACAGGCACAGACGCCGCGGAGTTTGCACCAGGCGTGCACTTCACCACTCCCTCGTGTGAGAGAAAGAAGAGCGCTTGGCCAAAGAAAAAACAGGGCCCTGATGAGGGCCGCAACTGAGCATCTCCTCACCGCCTCTGCGAGAGGCTGGCCTGGAAGAGAACGCCGAGCGCAGGCCACACGGACGGGTGGGCAAACAGCGAGGGCGCAAACCCTAACCCCGCCCCTTACAGCCCACGACCCGGGCCGGACACCTCACCTTCCCGGGGCTGTGGAGGTCTCATAACCACAGCAGTGCAGAGCAGACAGCCGGCCATGCCCCTGCCTTCCTGGCCCCTCCCCAGGCCCCTTGTCTGTACCTGAGTAGCGGGCAATGGCTCACATCACTCATTCACATCACTGCTGCAAGAGTTAGTGCAGTGAGAAGCTGGGGTTGGCCTGAACGCGTCACTAACGCTAATCTCTCTCTCTCTCTCACACACACACACACACACACACACACACGGTGAAGAACTGTTCTAGGTTAAAGGAGTCTAAAGGGATGTGATGTGTGGGGCCTCCCTGGTGGCGCAGCGGGTTGAGAACCACAATGTGAAGCATCCACGGCACTGCAGCGCAAGTTCAATCCCCAGCCTGGGAGGGGACCCACATGGCACAGCAGACTTCTCCTGACTCATCCACTGCTCCCCTCAGCAGTGTGTTTCAGTCCATCTGCCTATTCTGCTCCCTACTCTGTCTCTAGTGAGTCCTCTCACCCCCACACCTCTGTACCCCAGTTCTTATGTGCATAAATAAATCTTTAAAAGGAAAAAAAAAAGAGACATGTGATGTGGCAACTGAAAACCAAGTGTAATCCCTGATTGGATCTACACTGGATCTGCTTTGGATGGAAGCAAACCACAGGGGCATTACTGGGCCAGCCGGGGAATGCCGCATGGCCTCTAAGCACGCTGGGTTCCAGAGGCCACGGCAGAGCTACAGTGGGAGGAGGCACCCCGGTTCTTAGCAGATACACGCTGGCACCTGAGGAGGACGTGTGCTGCCAGCCACGGAACCACCAATGGTTAAAAACCAAAACGCATGCCCAGAGAGAGAGCAGATGCAGATGTAGGCATCTCAGCAAGATGCTAACTGGCCATCGATAAAGGGGGATAGGGTCCTTGCAACTTCCCAGAGTTTCTCAAACTACTAACCCCACCCTGGGCCGCACCTGGCTGTAGCACCTGGCCCAACTCTCACCTGGCTGCAGCACCTGGCCCGGCCTTCACCCACTGCAGCACCTGGCCCACCTTACCTGCTGCAGCATCCACCCCAGCCCTCACCTGCTGCAGGATTCCATCCCAGTCCTCACCTGGCTATAGGACCCACCCCAGCCCTCACCTGGCTACAGCACCGGCCCGGCCCTCACCTGGCTGCAGCACCCTGATCTCCAGCAGGTTGGAGGTGCGCTCGGCCAGCCGTGTCCAGGAGTTGTTGTAGTTCCGGCGCCACAGCTCTGCCAGGCACTGGTACTTGCCGGCCTCTGTGTCGCTGGCCCGGCTGATGCTCAGGCGGACGTTATTGCTGGACTCCGCCTTCTCGATGGCCGTCCGGGTTCGGAAGCTGGAGGACCTGTCCCCCCACTGCACCCCTCCATCCCGGGTGAACGTCACCAGGTCGTGGAACTCGACGGTGCCCACAGGCTGGAAGCGCCACGTCACCGACACGGGGACCCGGGGTGGGTAGTGAGGCTTGAGGATGCACTGCAGGTCGAAGGAGTCGCTGTAGGTCACGCCCGGCGTCCGGGAGATGGCCGTGACCGCAAAGCCCGTTTCTGGAGAGAGAGCGGGGACCGCATCAAGCCAGAGGGACACCTGCGTCCTTGGAGCAGGTGCCACGGCACGAGCAGCCAGACCCGCGGCTCTGCCTGTCGAGGCCCAGCCCCGACTGCGCTGCTCGGCTTCACTGCCGCGGCGCCAACCCAGCCGGTCACAGGCCCCTCGGAACGGGACTGCCACCGTCCTGGAGCAGCGCTGGCAGCCCTGCCCGTGGAGCCCCGTGCAGGCCGGAGCACGCATGGGTCCCCCGCAGGGGACGGGAGGCTGGGTCCTCCTTGCAGTCTCGGGGCGCCACGCTGAGACCACAGGAAAACTCCCAGAGCCAGTGCCCTTCACCACGGCCAGGTGGACACAGTGTCCCAGCAGATGTCCCCCTTTCTGGCCCACAGGGGCGCTGGTGCTGAAGAGGGGAAGACAGTAACGACCCCACTCCCAGGCCGCACAGGCTCACCTCAAAGTCCCTTTTCCACTTTTCTCATGAAACCCAAGGAAGAGAAGCCATGGGGGACCCCCCTGCAGCAGGGCTGACCTTCAGCAGGTGGGGTCTGGGGCGAGGTGGGGTTCTGTAGTCGTGGGGTCTCTGCGCCTCTCAACACGCTGCTGGCCGAACAGGCATCACTAATTCCTAACACTGACGCCTCAAGATGAGCGATCCAGGATCCCCCAGCCTCGAAATACCCGGGAGGCCTGCTGGCCCAAGCCACGTGCCCACGCGCCAGGCATGCAGCCAGCCACCTGCTGGCCCAGGCTCCCTCCATCCTCAACGTGGCCCTGGAGGACACGGAAGCTTAGCATCTGTTTTTGCATGGTGAGCATGAGAAACTTCAGGGGCTAAGCTGGAGCTGAGAAAGTGCTTCTGGAGAAACAGCCCCTTCCCACTCTAGCCCTCTCCATATCCCTGGCCTTGCAGGGCGAGGAAAGACGGGATCTGTCCGCCCAGAACTCTCTCAGGGCTCTACCTCCACAGGTCTGCAGAGCGTGGGCACAGGGGTTGGGGTGGTGAGGAGACTAAACCACTGGACGAAGCTTCTAGAGACAGGAAACAGCTAAAAGGTCACTGCAGAAGCAGGTCGGTCAAACTTCGGGACTGTAGTTTAAGAAGTGTAATTCCCATCTTGGGGGACTAGGGGGCGACAGAGGACTTGCAGGCACAGCCCTCCAAGGAGAAGTGGGGGGAGGGGGTCCCCCAGAGCACAGGCCCCTACACCTGTAAGGAAGCCGAGGATGACTCCAGCGTGGTCTCCTGATCAACAGGAAGACCTGACCTGACAAGCTGCCTCCCCTGCAAAGCAGCAGACTGGCCTTTTAAATCCAATATGCTGATTATATTAGGGAGATAAAAGTTGATAAAAGCCTCTAACTACCTTGTGAGAAGCCAATCTAATAGTCTCTGTTCTTAGCAAATCTCAAGGTATCATTTAATTTCATGCTAATAAGGAAATGGCCTTATAGAGGAGTAGATAAAAACACAGACTCTGAAATAAAATTAAGACCGACTGCCGGTTTCCGGGGTTCAGAGTGCAGGTCGTTCATTTAAAAGCTGCAGCCTTGGGCAAGTGTAACCTCTCAGTGTTCCTGCAAACGGAAGCGTCTCCCTCTTGGGCAGGGGAGGATTCGGATGGACGGTCAGGCGTGAGTACTTTCACTCAGCCGGGAGCACAGTTAATGCTCAACAGAAGTCAAGAGGTGATGATTACCCTGCTCTGAACATTTCGGGGGGCAGGAGAGTGAGCCTCTGCTCTTCTAGGTGGGTCTTGGGAAGGACCGTGTTCTCCACCTGGACCACCTCTTCTGCTGGGTGGCCTTGCTCCCTGGCCAGGATACGATGACTCTATTCCCACTCAGGCCCAGATGTGCTAACAGCTCCCAGCTGTGCTAGTGCCTCCCCGTGCACGCCGACGCCCTCATCCCTGTCCACACTCCGGTAAAGGGGTGTATCAAACAAACCCTTTGAAAGGTACCACCTCTGCCAGCCAACACAGACCAGCGGAAGTCACAGAGAGGCTCGTGACAAGGGAAAAGCCCCCACAGAGGCCCCCCAGAAGACGCCAGAGGCGTACTTACCGAGCGCCGTGATGGAGACTGGGGTGCTGGCCCGGCGCTCCCCCACTATCTGCCACTCGCCGTCCACTGCTCGCACCCACTCGGTCACGTGGCATTCGTACTGGCCCTCGTCCTCCTTCCTGCTGTGGAAGATGCCCAGGCTGAAGGAGTTGGGCTGCACCTGCTCCATCTGCACGCCCCCGAAGCTGCTGCGCTCCCAGTAGGACGCGCCTGGCTGCACTGTGCCGTCCCGGTCCAGCCACATGATGTTGCTGCGGCGGCTCTGCCGGTCCACCAGCTGCCAGACGACGGAGAAGCGGCCCTGCGGCCGGCCCGCCGTGCGGACACTGCAGGAGAAGTGCAGGTTCTCGCCCTCGAGGACGACGCTGGCGTTGCTGGCCACCTCCACGGAGATGCTGCTCTCTGGGGAGAGGGAGAGAGTGCCGTGCTGGGCGGACATGGAGGCAGGGGCACGCCGCTCTGCTCAGGTGCCATGGAGCCCAGAGGTCACTTGCTGCTGTAAGCCCTGGCTGTTTCGGGGAGCTGCTCCCCGAGAGTTTAGCTCTGACAACCTAGTACCACGGGGCCTCTGATCACCATGTGCGGGGTCTGGGGGTAGTGAGGGGCTGAGACCTGAGTCAGAACCTAAGAAACACAGCAAAGGGACATCACGCAGAGGGCAGGAAATGACTTTTAGGGAGCAACCTGTTCGAACGTTCTGTCGCCTCCATCTTGCCACCATTCAGTGCAACGGTGGTCCAATGAAAGCTGAACGTGGCCACGTGCCCGCTGGGCCCTTCCAGGCAACGGGGGGTGGAGGGTGACTGAAGCATTTGGAAGATGACTGTGGACAGTGGTGGACAGGTGTCAGAGTGGGCGGCGGGCTGTCAACAGGGTGAGTAAGCCACAGCGGGCATCTGGCCACCTTCTGGGCTCCCCCGTGCTTCACCCTGAAACACTGCCAGTCAGAACTGGGGGTGAGGACCCTGCTCCCCTCGGTCTAGTCCAGGCTCTGCTAACTCACTGGGCTCTATGAACAGAACTCTGCTGAACTCCTCAGGCCCTACCAGCAGTCCTCTGTGAGAAGGGACAGTGTCCTCAGAGGCCTCACTTTTCTTAAAGCTTAAAAAGTAAACAGGACAATGTCCATAAATCAGCTACACACAGCAGGCTTCGAAACTCGGGCTCCACCAGCGTGCGCGTTTTACAGTTCTCAATAACCCTTTGTCTTCATAAGCATCACGGATTATTCTAATCTATCTTAATGATGATTATATATGATTTTGTGTAATTATCTGTGTGCATCTGCAAAGCCCCTAAGTATTAAGGAACACAAAATGCCACAATTGATTTAGCTTCAATTTTCTGGGCACCGCCCCCACGGCACACAAGCAACCGATTTAAACCAATCGATTAAATCAAACCCCAGATTGAGAGGCACACCCAGTGTGAAACACAGGCCAACACCATGCACCTCAATCAGCCTTCTTGCCCCTGCATCGTTCCACAGGCAGAAACAGGCAAAGACGAGCGCTGAGCCCCAGCATGTAGCTTCTGCTGCACTGAGGACACCTGTCCCTAGTCTGAACTGGCCGTCTCCCGTGACAGAGCGGCCCGGACCAGCTGGGGCACGGGGATGCTCCCAGGAGGGCCAGCCCCCGATGCTGGTGGTCCATGGACATGATGGGCCACCATCTACAGCTCTGCCAGCTGCACGCAGGGACCTGAGACAGGCAGCCCGGGGGCACTCAGGTCTGCTACCTGCTGACTCTCAGCCTGGGCACTGCTACTTCCCTCCCCAAGCTTCGATTCCTCACACACGAACTGGAGACGCTTCCTGGGGTCGTGGGACACTGGGAGCACTAGGGGAGGTCATGAAGTGACACCATCATCGTGGATGTTCACAGTGCTCCTCTCCAAAGACCCCTCTGATCGCTGGCACCCCGGAGGGAGGGACTACTCCAAGGGCAACCTCAGCATCCAGGGCCGAGTCCCTGCCTCACCTCTAGTAGAACCACCTGCACAATGTCCCTTCCGGCCCTCACTGTCACCCCACAGGGCCCCGTGTCCCCGGCTTGCTTCCTGGGAAGCTGTTGTTGGGTGTTCTGTTGCTCAAGCAAGTCTGGAAAAAATGGACAGTGAGAACATGGAACTAGGAGAAGAAAAACCGACATGGCATCCCAGGCCAAGGCAGGTACAGGCGCCGGGCTGCAGCGCCCGTTCCCAGGTCTGAGAAAAGGCAGCCAACAATTAGAACTCTCTGGACTCAGGGAAAACTGGGGCAGAGCTGATGAGAATCTATCTGAGGACATGTTCACAATTGAAATTCCAAATCAGGAGGCTGATGATGTAGCACAGGCTAAGCGCGGAGCGGTGGAGTTGGAGTTAGAAGCAAATATCTCGAATGCAGTGCAAGCTCAGCCCCCAAGGGAACTAAGGCTCTGTCCCTTCTGCGTGGTCCTCTGGCTTCTCCATTCACAGGACGGAGATGACACTGTCCGCTACTGGAATTTGAGGGGTGGAGCAGAGGCAGATGACATATGCAGAAGCAATTTGGACTCTTGGGAGGAAAAGCGCCATTAAAATCCAAGGTATAATCACCATAACCGATGTGATCATTGTTCTTGGTAGACTTACCCAAGTGGCCTTGGGGCAGGATCTGGTGGTGCTGGGGGACTTTAACTACCCAGTTATCTGCTGGAAAAGCAATATAGCAGGCCACAGATCATCAAACAAGTTCGTGGAAGGGGTGGGGGGGGATCTCTTAGTACAAAATAATAGGGGAAGTAAACAGTGTGGCTGCCCTTGACCGGATCCTCACAAAACGACGAGGGATTAGTTGCAGATTGTAGAGGAGAGAGTCCATGGTTAAGGCAAGCACAGAGCGGGAGGAGGAGAGTAAAGAAAGCAGGCATTCCATCCAACAGTATCAATTCTACACATACACAGCAAGCACCTAGCCTATGCAAAGCAACCATGCTGGGCATTGCAGGGGGAAAAGTCTAAGAAACAAAAGAATTTCAAGATAATTAGGTGTGTGTAAGTAATTTATAAAACAACAATCATCATAATCAAAGCACTGAGAGTAGTATTGATAAGAAGAGAACGGCAAGACCCCTGGACTGTTTATTTCTTCACGCGCGAAGAGGGCTGTATTAAAAAAACGGTATGAGAGTAAACAAAAACGTCGAGGGAATGATCACAAGGCTAAGAGAAAGATCAGTGGGAGCAGTTGAGAAAGGTGAAAGGTTAGTTCAAAACCATCTTGCTTAGGAAATCAGGGCATTGTCAGCTCTAATTCTCTTTTCTACTAAAAACAGAACTATGGGAGAAACGAGCTAGGCATGACCATCCCGGGTGAAGGATGCTTCAACACAGCACGAATAAGCAGGGTCCCCAGCTGACCGTCCGCCACCCCGGCCGTGCCAGCTCAGAGGCGGGGCGTCCATTTAAGGGGCCTTGGAGATCAGCTGAGCTTCAGGCCCGAGGCCGGGAGGGCATCCCACCCACTGACTTTCGAAACCACAATTTCAGCGGGGAAGAGACAAGTTGGGAAATGCCAACTTCCCTACCCCTAAAACCCAGGCAACAGAGCCTCCGTAATTGTGTACTTTACGGCATCAAGTCGTCCCATGAAAGACCAATTCTCTAAGGGAGCTTTCAAGGCAGCACCGCCCCTCCTCCTGAAGCCCCACCCCGGGGGGGGGGCGGTTTGGGTCCCCTGGTTTCCTGCCAAGCTGAGGGGCACCGCATGCAGTGACAGGTGCCTCTCCCAGCCCACAGACGTGCTGACGCTGTGCCTGTTGGGGCCGCTCCACGTGGGCAGGCAAGCGGGAGGGGAGGTGAGCCAGCTCGGTGAACCCCGAGTTCCACCTGCCCTGCTCCCTTCCACCGCGGCCCTTCTCCCCCGCCTCACCTCTCAGCTGACGCTGGCTAGCGAACCAGCCCGGGGCAGGGGAGGGCAGCAGCAGGAGCTCACTTACTGATGGGGAGGACGGTGATGGGGATGTTCTTGGGACGCTTGCTCTCCTTGTCCAGGAACTCCCCGGTGACGGTCTTCTCCCGCTCCGTCACGCGGCAGTTGTACTTCCCGCTGTCCTCCTGGCGGAGGTGGTAGATCTTCAGCACGAAGACGCCATCGCCCTCTTTGGCCACCTTCAGCTGGCCCCGGGCCTCCCGGTGGGCAAACTCGCTGTTGAGCACGGGCACGGCGTTGGGCCCCATGCTGGCGATGAGCGAGCTGTTGAAGGCCCAGGACACGGCGAAGTAGCGGTCGGGGACGTTCTGAGCCTCCAGGATGCACCTGAACTCCGCCGGCTCCCCCACTGTGTACAGCCGCTTCTCCGTCTCCAGCCGAACAGTGAAGTCTTTGTCTGAGAAGACAGACGCCACCATGGGTCACGCGTGGCATCGAAGCGTCAGCGACCCAGCCGCATCAGCAGACTCCCCCCACCCCATACCCTTCTTGACGACGCTCGTTATCGGCCTCGGGATGCAGGGAGCTGAGGCCCAGGGCACTGCTGAGTCTCAGCGAGAACGCAAAGGTCGCTACGCCCAGAGTGCAGGCACCCGTCCATATCCCCGTCCTGCAGACGGGGCTCCGGCTGCAGTTCACAATGCCCACGTGAACACCCCGGGGGCAGCACGGAACTTCGTATACGAGCAACCACGGCCACCAGGGCCAGCCTCGTGTGCGTGCACCCAGAACTCCGTCCAAGCAACAGGATCGCAGATATTTTCAGCAGACAGTGCAGGACTCACCCCACTAAGGTGTGTGAGACGCAATAAATGCCCCCCAAATAAACTCAAGTACTGAATCCATTGCCACTCGGTCGCGGCGACACAAGCCACAGGGAAGAAGACAGCTCCTAACAGCATCGCGTGGGGACAGCGTCTCCTCCCGGTCTGCCAGCGTCAGCACGATTCCTCAGGACGGTGGCGTGCAAGCACCTAATCCCGCTGGAAGCACGGGGCTCCGGCACGCTCAGGAACCCAGGCGCCCTCCAGGAGCAGCGCGGGCCAGCAGGCACGAAGGGGTGCCGAGGACGTCAGAGGGTGCGTGGCCGGCGAGGGCTCCTGTCCCGTGCCACGGAACGGTGCCTGCTGGCTGCAGGGCCCCGGACCGTCTCTCTCTCTCAGACAGGCCAGAAGATAAGGCTCAGGATCGGGCACCGCCCATCCTAGAAAACCACCACTGAACCCAGGCTCGCAGCTGCTGCCCCAGTCCCTCCTCCTCCTGGCTCCAGCTGTTCGAAGAGGCCAAGAGAGGAAAAGCCCCTCCCGGGAGACCATCAGCAGCACCCGGGCCTCCCTCCACCCCTTCCCGCTATCTGTGAGGTTCCTGCACCACATCCCCGGCCCCACGCACTCTGCCGGCGCTGAGGTTCCTGTCTCCCGAGAAAGCACAGCACTCGGGGTCCTCTCTTCTATGCTCCTCTGCTCCATCCAAGCCTGGCTTTGCATCCACCTGTCCGTCAGGCTCTGGCTCCTCCCTGCCCACCTGGACCAGGTCTTACCCCAAATGCTCATTTTCTCTCGTGGACTAGCTCCTTCCTTTACGCCCCAGCTCCCTGTATGAAGCCACACTAGCACCGCCAGTGCGAGAGCCGCTGCCTCGGTCTCTCTTCCCAAAGGAGCACCGAAGAGACAGGGCTGGAAGCAAACAGGCTTCCCTCTGCCTAGACCCACGTGGGACAGCGCCTGGTCACACTGCTGCTTGGGCCAACCAACTGATGACTCAGCATCGATGGTGACAAAGCTCTCCCTCCTCGTAGCTGGCTCCAAGGATGCACAGGCAGGTGCCCTGGGCCTCAGCCGCCTCTGAGGTCCTCTGGGGAAAGCAGGCGGCCACTGTGGCTTTCTCCTTTTGGCAGCCAAAGGCTCTTCTCCTTTTTTGTTTCACGGAACCCCCCAGCCCCCCCCCACCATGGTGCAGGGAAGCCTGCACTTGCCAGGCTGAAGACACGAGATTTACAGCAAACCATCAAATTGCAAGGCAATAAGCCCTTGGTTATGCCCAGTCAATTAAACCTGTAGAAACTGACTTATGCTTTTTCCATCTGCCCCTCACTCCTCAGCTCGCTGAAATGTGGTTTCTGGCCCTTTTCCCACACTTCACTGACCTGGCGAATGTCACCCATACCCCCCACCACCACCCAAGGGTTTTCTCAAGGAGGCTTCAGCTTTCGGTCCACCCTCCCCGAATCCCACACGCTGCCCGCCTGACCACTGCCTCTGACCCCTGGACCTACGCCTCTGACGCCCCTCATTCTGCCGCGGGTCGCCTGCCCTTTCCTAGCTTCACTGCATGGGTTTTTCCTGGCCCTTCCCAGCGCAGCCTCTCACCAAGCTCCAGACTGCGGACACGCCGAGCGTTCGCCTCCGGAGTCTCTGAAGAGTCTGCTCACAGGCGCAACTCCAGCAAGATGCACGAAACGGACATCAAGACAAGCAGAGCTGTCCCCACCCCTCCCCTGCCCGCCCACCGCAGTGCAAGGAACCCCACGGGAGAGAAGGGGCCTCAGCATCCGACTCCCTCCTTGGACAGGTTCTCGCTGCTCCTCCCTGCTGGCCCGGAGCCTGATGCAGGACTCGGGGATGGAGCTCGGGCATCTGAAGTGTCCTTAGGAAGCTGTGACACTCCGGAACATGGGGTGCAGACGGCAGCACAGCTCCTCTGAGCCCCCGACGGGCCTCAAGCCCCCGGGGCCATGGGCCTCCCTAACAGGGTAAGTCCTACCTCTGCCTGCTGGACAGCTCCTGGGAACCGCCAGTAGAAGCAGACACAGCTTGCAACAAACCCAGTGCCACGGCTGCTGCTACCAACACTGAGATCCTGCAGCCCAGCTCTGGCCCAGAGACACCACCAGCCTTCTAGGCGCAGGCCCCACACGCTTCTAGCATGAACAGAAATGCACATTCCCTCCTGCATTCCTTCTCGGAATTGCTTATTCCACGTCGGGGAGCAGGGCAGCACCCAGCCCTGGCCAGGAGGTCCTTCTGCCCCTGCTCACACTGGACCACTAAGTCACACCAAGGAGCCCCATAGGCAGCTCCCGCTGTGGGGCGTGTGGGGACACCAGAACCCAGAGAAAGCCCACGCTCGCAGCCTTGGGCTGCTCCACGCAGGAAACGCCCAGGTGGGGAGCGAGACGCTGTTCCTCACTAATGTTGGAGCAGAGTCATTTGGAACGAGACACCCCTCAAGGCCCGGCTGGATTCCGCGGTCGCCAGCGGAGTGCAGCGTCTGCCCACACGCTCCCGGTGTCCCTCACCACCAGAGGGGGACGGGGATGAGCGAGACTGACCAGTGGGCTGGACGCTGACCACGGTGCCCTCGGAACGCTTCTGGGTCATGGCGTACCACGAGCCGTCTGGGTCCTGGATCCACTCGGCCGCCTGGCAGTAGAACTCGCCCTGATCGGAGGGCTGCACATGGAAGACAATGAGGCGGAAGGTGGTGGCACCCAGCTTGTCCAGCCGCACCTCGCCCAGGCTCTGCCGCTGGGCGTACTCGCCACTGGAGTGGAGCACGAAGTCCCGGCTCAGCGAGATGACCTCCACCGGCTTCTCGCTGCCCTTCTGCCTGAGCCAGGCCACGGACAGGTGGCTGTGCTGGGCGGTGTCCACCGCCACCTCGCAGGTGAGCACCAGGGGGTCCTGCTCCACCTTGTGCAGGGTCTGGGGCACGGCGGTGGTCTGCAGAGAGTCGGGGATCACTGCAACACAGAAGCACCAGAGCGTCACAAACGCTGCACAGCATCTCACGGAGCCCCGCCCCGCAGAATCCCCCGCCTCCCGAAACCACAGGCGCCCCGAAGGGCACAGCAACAGAAGGCGTTTGTTTGGGCCCGGCACCCACACTTACTGGTGTGGCATTTAAGTAACACTCAGATAAAAGGGGTTCGATTTCCTTTTACACAATGGACTTCCTGAAAACACCAGGTAAGAAGGAATTAATTGAGTTTCAGGTCAAATAAGACTGCTCCGTTTGGGTTTTGCTTCAAGATACTTGAACTTTACTTCTGACCGATCTTCAAACAAAAAGTAGTTCCTGGAACTCTGAGTTTAATTTCCACACGAAACCCACTCGCCTCCCCCTGGCCGCCGCAGCTCCTGCCATTTTTGGGGGGGAAACGAATTTTGGGTGGGGAAAGACATCATCCTCAATTTTTACACAGGTTTCATTTTCCTGTAACTCAAGTGTCCCGGGGTCCACGCTGGCCAGAAGTCAGCGTGAGGACGTCTCAGGTCGATGAAGAGATTTGCCCCGGGGTCCTCGGTCAGAAGCTGGCGGTGGAGACAGAACACCACCAGCCCCTCTCACCGCACTCACCTGAGCAGGGGTCTTAAGGGGGTGGGGTGCAGACTTGGCAGGAGAAGCAGAAGGAAGCTGGGGCTGGAGCGAGGGGCCGCTGGACCACCGCGTTAGCCAGCGGGAAGGGCAGAAAGCCCCGCGCTGTGTAACCCTCCTGCTCATCTCAGTCGTGGCCACGGAACAGGAAATTAGGACGAGGGTGGGGAATCCAGACTGGCCGTGATGCCTCGACCCTTCACAGCAGCGAGCATGAGGGTCCAGCGTGCCCGCGCTCACCTCCCTCTCCTGGAGCTCCCGTGCTTCCCAAGCACCTGGGCGCCCAGTAGGAGGGTGTCTGACGGGGACCTGCAGCTGCACCGGCTTGCGCCAGCAGCGCCTGTGGGCTCAGCGCCCCAAGTCGGCGACTCCCCAGGCCTCTCTTCAGCTGATGGCAGGCGCCTCACCTGCCTGTCCTTTCTCCAGACCAACAAGGGCATCTGCCTTGTATTTTCATGTGCCCTGTGGGTGCACAGGGCTCCTTAAGCTTCCCTGAAACTCTCAGCACCTGCAGCAGATCTATTTTTAAGTTTCAGCCTCAACCTTCGCTATGTGAGCGGGCTCGCTTACGCCCCCTGTTGACCGCTAGCATATTAGCAGAGGCGGGTTTTTTTTTTTTTGAGTCCCTGGCATTTGGAGGTGGGACCCTTGGTGATTAGGTGATTCGGCCAGGGGTGGAGCTTTCATGAACGCGACTTGAGCCCTTATAAAAGGGACCCCAGAAAGCTCTCTGCCCACTTTCTATCAGGTGAAGACACAGGAGCAGTCTGCAGCCACAGCTGGAAGGGCCCCCACCACCACCACCTCCACGACACCCCCGCCCCCATCCGACCCCCACCACATCCGTCCCCGCCCCCCAGCCTTGGACTTGCAGCCTCCAGGACCAGGAGGAATGGACACCTGCCGAGACGCCAGGCCTGTGCCATCTATTCCGGCCCTAAGGGCCAGGCGCCCAGGCCCGCGCGCCCGCAGCGCAGTCTCCTTACCCACGAGGTTCATCTTGGCGCTGTAGCTCCCGAAGTAGCGCTCGTCCGTGTTGGGGGTGTGGCACTCGTACTCCCCCGCGTCCCGGGCCTGCAGGTCGGTGATGTGCAGCAGGGCAGAGTTGTCCTGCACTCTCTCCACGTAGATCTTGCCCCCGCGCACGCGCTGCGTGTAGATGGCGTAAGGGAAGGAGGAGTCCATGGTGCTCACGATCTGCACCTCGCGCTCCGGGGCGGACGGCAGGTAGATGGACCACTGGAAATTCTGCTCGGCCGAGCCCTGGTAGCCGCTCACGTTGCACCAGATGGTGATGTGGGAGCCCTCCGTGCGGTACAGGGGCCCCTCCTGGACAGCGACCTGGCGCTGCGCAGACGCCGCACCTGCAGAGGACAGGCAGGCGC
Source organism: Galemys pyrenaicus (assembly GCA_019455555.1). Lineage (NCBI taxonomy): Eukaryota > Metazoa > Chordata > Mammalia > Eulipotyphla > Talpidae > Galemys > Galemys pyrenaicus. The sequence goes on along the minus strand of JAGFMF010011645.1, from coordinate 3,175,957 downwards.
TCAGAGAGAAGGCGGAGCAGACAGCAAGCTGCAAAGGGCTGGTGACGGGTGACAGGACAACAGGAACAGCCCCTGGCCCTTGCTCTGTGGGCTCTGTGATTTATAATTATTAATTAAAACACTCTGAATTTGCACAGATGGGAATCTGACCATGCAGGATGAGGTGCTGTGACTGTTTCAACACTGACCCCTGGGAATTTCATTTAGTCCCTGTTTGTCACTTAGGCGGCAGTTTTATATCTATTTATTAATGCTGTTTATAACGTTTTTAATAAAACGAGCAGGAAAAGTTGAGTCCTTGGCACAAATTCAGAAGAAAACAAATAAAGCAATGCTCCTGCAAGCTGGCTGGAATGAAATGCTCCTTTTGTGACGAGAGGGCTGGCGGGGGGGTCCGGGCCCTTTCTTTGGGGCTGCACCCTCTGTTTTCAAACAGCCACCCCGGACACCACGAGGAGCAGCGCCCTACTCCTCTCGCCCGCCCGCTCCAGGGTGTCCTCGCCTTGCAGTCTCGGAGGGGAAATACGGTGACCTCATTTCCAGCCAGCACAGGCTGACGGTGCTGAGAGCGTGGGGGCGCCCCTTTGGCCTCCCCCAGCACCAGCACGCAGCACGCAGTGTGGGAGCAGATGACTCCTGCTGTGTTTTCTCGGGAACTGGATCTGCCTGTGCTCTCTTGAACAACCTGTTTTTCCTTTCTGGACCTTGATCTCTTCATCTAGGGGATGATTTCTAAGAACGCTCTGGAGTGGACATGTGCCAGCACTGACTGTGCCACTGACTAGCTGTGGTCCTGGTAAGTTGCCGGGCCTGTTTCTAGCTGTGCGGCAGGGCAGTAAGCACGCCGCGCTGAGTTACTGACAAGGCTGACCAGTAACGTCCAGAAAGCCCCAGCGTGGGGCCGAGCTCACAATTGGTCCCCAGGAAGGACAGCCGCTATCAGGCCCCGCTGGCTGGAACTCCATGGCTCTGCACCCACAAAGGACAGGGTCTTGCTAGCATCACTCAAGGGTGTTCCGGCGGCCCCTGGGCAATGACACCATCTAGGGGCCAACCACCTCCCCCTCAGCTGCAGCCCACCCCACTCCCATGAAAGCTCCTCTTTCCGCCTCCAAAAGGACCCGCAGCTGCCCTGTGTAAGCCTGGCTGAAGTGGCTCCAGCTGGGGAACAGCCGGCGTGGCTCAAATACTAATGGCTGCAGCTCTGGGCCCGGTCGGAGGGTGGGCTCCGGGCCACAGCAACGCTGGTCTAATCGGCAAATGACAGACTTTAAAACAGACCCTATAAAGCAGACCCTTATAAGGAAAAGCCTGTGGCTGATAAATTTATTTGTGCAGAACCTACTCTCAAGTTCCACCCTGGAATTCCATTTTGGCTTCGGCAGAAGCAGGGGAACTGCAAAAGGAAGGAAGGGACGCGGATAAATCAAAAGATCAAAGTGGTGTGTGAACTGAAGCTTTCTGGCTGACAGCTGTCGGGTAAATGGAATCAGGTCCTTCCGCCCTCCCACCATTAGCATCGATGACAGACCCCAGCGGCCCAACACTCATGCCTGATGGCGGCACCTGGAGTGGGTGTGGCATGCACAGGTGGGCGCACTTGCGCCAGGAGACTGGGCATGTAAGGGCGGCATCATGGGGGTGCCAGCAGCGGCGGAAGCAGCAGCAGCAGCAGCTCAGCAGAAGTAGCAGGAGCACCAGAGAGCTCGGAGAGAGTGAAGGTTCGCTGGGGGCTGGTAGGCCTCCCGGCCCCCCGGCGCCCCTGCCAGCCGGGCACCTGGTCGCCCCACTACAAGTGATGTAGGAAGCTCATTAAAAGCCTGAAAAAGCCACCTAGTGCTCCAGCACTCCTCCTTTACCCATCTGCCCGCATCGCAGAGAACCCACCTGGTGCTTCCCGCCTCTACAACAGCATTCTTTACTGTATCAAAAGTCATGAAGAAGACAGCTCGCCGGTTATCTCCAGTATGTAAGAATTTGGTATATACTCTTCATGACAATTTAAAATAATATACACAGAGTGGTATTTGAATCAAATGTTTGTCCTGCTGTCGGCAGGACAGTTCAAAGACAGCTCTGCTACAGCCGGACACTTGGGTCTCCCTGCAATCCAGTGCTCGATGAGCAACGCTCACTCCTTGCCCTCTGCAAAGGCTGCAGACACGCCAGGGCCAGCAGCTCCGGAAGGCAGGGCTGACTTCACAACCTGGGGCCCAGACCCCCCTGGGGAGTCCAGGGGGCTGGCACTCCAAGGGTGTAGCCAGCCCGGGGCCACGGCCCACCACCCTAAGGTGCCTCTACCTGTGCAATGCCAACCTGCAGATGCTCCAAGTTAACATCCTCATTTAAGGCACTAGTAGCTCTAAGTCCCTCTCTTCTGCTAAGACTCCGTGGATTTGGGTCAAAAACGTTTCATTCTCCAGTGAATGGGCAGAAGAAGGCCCATCAGATAGTGGCTATTGTGATGCAATAATGAGCTTACCCAGACTGCTTTCTATTTGCAGACCTCACAAAGGCACTTGGTCACCAGATCATGCACACGTCTCCCTGAACGGTAAACAGTGCTAAGTGGCCCGCGTGAGCCAGGGCACCGGGTTAAAACAACTCGTCCAGGCAGGAAGCAGGTTATAAACAGACTGAACAAACAAATAAACACTGGATTGTACTTTAGTACTTTAACCGTGCACGTTCAGCTGCACCTGTTTACTAAATATCTCCTGAATTCCCTTCCCGCCCACAGAGAACCTTCGGCCTTTGCAAATGTTATGGCATTGAAGAAGGGGATCTTAACGCAGAAATAAAAATTAACTTTGTCTTCTCAACACACAGTCTTCCCTCCACACCCCGCCCTCCCCACTTCCTCCCAGGGGCACAGCCCGGCTGTGCAGCTCTTTATCCTGGACGTTAGCCCCACCCTGAGCAAGGCTACCCCTCTGGCCCGTCCTTCTTGCCTCACAACCTACAACAGCAGGTTCCTCCAGGGCAGCAATCGCTTTATTATAAAATAACTTTTTTTTATTTTAGACATTCCTGTGCTCTTTGAATTACTATGCAATAAGCAAGTATCACTCCTGTAATTGTAAAGGCAAAGGTCAAAGTCCTATATGTAACTGTAAAAAACACCTGCTCTATAGTTAGGGAAGAAGGAGTAGAAGGCAGGAGGAGGAACAGAGAGGGTGACAGACAAACACCCCTCAGGAGGGTAGGCAGGAAGCTGACTATACCAATAATCACACTGCTGAGTGGTCTCGAGGCAGCAATTAAAAAGTAGGTTGTCAGGATAGACCAAAAAACATAACCCAACGATATCTTGTCTACAGGAATCCCAGTTGAAACATAGAGATACATACAGATCTAAAGTAGACAGATGAAAAAATATATATCATGCTAATACCAATTAAAAGAAAGCAGAAGTAGCTACATTTTTGATAGGCCTATACACATTAAATAAATAAAATCAGCACTAGTATTTGTAAAAAACTGGTAAATGTGATTTGCCCAAATAAGAAAGCAACAGTTCAGATAGGGTCTGTGGTGAATTCTACCCAAAAAGTTAGAGTAAAAAATTCTACTAATTCTCTATCATCTCTTTCAGAGAATGAAACAGAGGGAATATTTACTTCTAACTCATTACATACCAAAACAATACCAAGATATTGCAAGAAAACTACAAGCTAGTATTGCTCATGAACACAGATGCAATAATCCTCAATAAAATATTAACAAATCAAATGCAAAATGCATAAGCCATAACCAAGTGGGATTTACCCAGGTATATATGTAAGGCTGGTTCCACATTCAAAAATCAATCAATATAATTCATCACATCAAGAGATTAAAAAAAAAACCACATTATCATATAAATAGGTGTAGAAAAGGTGACAAAATCCAACACCCATCCATAATAAAAAACGAAAAAATTCAGTAAACTTAGAGGGAACCATTTCTCAACTTGATAAAGACTGGCCAGAGAAAACCTGCAACTAACATCAAATATAATGGTGAGAAACTCAAACGTTTCCCACCAAGACTAGGTACAAAGCAAGGGTGCCCCATGTCACGACTTCTCTTTGACATCATCCTGGAAGTGCCTGCCAGTGCAATGGGCAAGAAAAAGAAATCTGGGGAAGGAAAAAAATAAAACTGTCTGTTTACAGATTTATGATACATTATTCTCTGTGCAAAAAAATCTGAAAGAACAGACAAAAAAAACTCCTGGAACTAATAAGGGTTTATTAAAGCAAGATTGTCGGGTACAAGATTAATATACAAAAGTCAATTACTTTCTGACATACCAGTAGTGAAAGAAAATGAAACTTGAAATTAAAAACATAATACCATTGACAGTAGGACCCACAGAAGTGAAATAGGTATAAATCTAATCAAATAGACAAAATCTACGTAAGAAAAACTACATAACTGTGATAAAAGCAGAGAAGAAACACATGAAGAGATTATAATTCATAGATAGGAAGACGTAAGACTTAACATTGGCAGGAACTAAGTTCTTCTCAGTTTGATCTACAGATTCAAGGCAATCCCAGTCAAAGTTCCGGGAAGGTATTTTATGCATATTGAAAATCCAATCTTGGGCCTCCCTGGTGGCGCAGTGGGTTAAGCAACACACTATGAAGCAGACCGCAGCCACTGCAGCACGAGTTCGATCCCTGCTGCTGAGTTCGATCCCTGCTGCCGGCCAGGTGGGGGACCCACATGGTGCGGCAGACCTCTCCTGCTGTGCCCGCTGCTCCCCTCAGCAGTGT
>JAGFMF010011645.1:3142536-3164822 GCA_019455555.1 Galemys pyrenaicus | reverse complement strand
TCTGTGCCCCAGTGCTTGTATGCATAAATAAATAAATCTTAAAAAAAAAAAAAAAAAGAAATGGGAGTCTGACCTGGGTCTCCAAGGACTGGAGGGGTGCTACGGGCCATACGGGACATGCCCAGACGTGCCCAGACGTGCCCGGGACCAGCAAGATGCTCGCTGTGGTCCTGGTCTCGTGATGGCGGGGGACGGCGGCACAGGTGGGAGAGTTTGGGGGCTCCCTAATAAGCTCATGCAGCTCCTGAGGACGGGGACCCCGAGGTCCTGCGTCACACTTGGGTGGGTCTGGTGGGGGACAGAGGAGCACAGGGCTAGCCTGCAAGCAGCGAGACCCAGTGAACAGTCTGGTGAGTCAGGGGCTTGTTTAAGTCCAAGGACAAAAGTATCATCATTCACTCTTTTTTTCCCTGGGTTCAAATGCCCAGAGGTATCCAAAATAGAGCTGGTCTAGAGATGATTAATAAATGCTGAATTATTGATGCTGCTTCCAAGAAGGTGTGACTCCGGAGACAGGACCGTCATCCCTCACGGCTTTGCTCCCCGGGCATCTGCACTGCTGAGTCATGGCTGCCTCGGGGTCCCGCCAGGGCACCCGCTCTGCCACTGACGAGTCACTCAGTGCTGGGTGCCGAGGCTGCGCCGTACACACTGGGAAGCATGCTTTCGAGAACATTTTCAACACCCTAATATTTGCTGAAATCAAAACACAGACTTAGCAGTTTTTTTTTTTTTTTTTCATTCAAATATTATAAGTCTTGAACCTCTTCTGATAAGCAGTCCCAGTCCTGGTTCTCCTTAGCTCCCGAGACTGACACTGCTGTGACTCAGGCATGCATCATTTGAGACTTTAAAAGAGACTTTTTGTCTTTGGGGACTCAACTCCATGGGTAAGCAAACCGAAAGCAAAAATAAGTGGATGGGACTGCATGAAGCTTTAAAAGCTTCTGAACAGTGAAACAAACTATTATTAAAAAGGCATCCTAGTGAATGGGAGAAAATATGTGCATGTCATACCTGGAACAAGAGCCTAATATCTGTAAAGAACTCATATAACTCAACAAAAAGAAAACATAGCACCCAATCAAAACATGGGCAGAGAGCTAAACAGACACTTCTCCAAAGAAGACGTGCAGGTGGCCAACAGGCACTCGAAAAAATGTTCAGCATCACTTATCAGGGAAATGCAAACCAAAACCACAGTGAGATACCACCTCGCTCCTATGAGATTGGGTCCTGTTAGAACCTGAAACAACAAATGTTGGTGAGGATGTGGAGAAAAAGTAACCCCACACTGTTGGTGCGAATGTAGACTGAGCCAGACCCTCTGGAAAATCCTATGGAGGTCCTCAAAATATTAAAAATAGATCTACCATTTGACCCAGCAATTCCGCTCCTAAGCATCTACCTTAAGACTACAAAATCACTAATTCAAAAGAATATACACACACTCAAGTTCACTGTGGCACTACTTATAACAGTCAAGCTGTGTAAAGAACCTAAGTGCCCCAGAGACATGCATGGATGGACTGAGAAGATGTGGTATATAAATGATGGAATACTACGCAGCTGAGAAAAGTAAACTCTTGCCACTTCAGAAGAAAAAAGACAAATACCAGAAGATTCACTCACCTGTGGACTATAGAGAAACAAAGCAAACTGACAAAGCACCACCAAGACAGATCCCTAGAAATAAGACTAGAGAACTGAGGCTACCGGAAGGGAAAGAAAGGAAGGGGGTGAGGACAAAGTGGGGGGTTTCAGTGGCCTAGGGTATAGGACTATGGTGCTGTGATGGTGGGTGTGGTGTGGTAGCATACATTCCCGAAATCATATAGTGCTGTTAAACAATGTCACCTCAATTAAATAAATAACAGTAAAAAGAATCACAGCAAAATAAATTTTAAAAAGCTATTATGAACAGATAGGTGTAAACACTGAAAATAGAGAGTATTGTTCAGCATTGTTTTACATAAACATTATTCCGTATAGAATGTCCCATCGAATGTTTTCCTTTTCCATGTTTCTGAGATCAAATTCTAGATCTTTCCTTTGATACATCTGTGCAGTGTTCAATCATAGAATTATACGCCATTTCCCTTTACTGATATCAGGTTATTTCAAACATTTTTTGCTGTAAATCGCAAACCCTTCCCTATTAACATGCCTCCTGCAGATACTCTTGCCTCTCTTCATCCAGCTGACATGACCCTCCAGCTTCTCTCCTCCGAACAGCAGGGGCGACCTGGCACCTGCGGGATGGACAGGCTCTTGCAGCCACCGCAGGCTTGGCTGGAGGACCTTCTGCTCTTCTGTCTCTGCCCTCCTCTCCTGTCGCTCCCCTCTCCCGACCACCCCCTTCTCCTCTGCCAGAAAAGGCAGGGATAATCTGCCCGACCAGAGTCCTACTCACTCTCTCCTGTTCCTTCCCTGCATCCCCCGCCCCTCCTGAGGGTGGCTGGGGGCAGCATATGGAGGAAAGACTGCCCTGCGCTTGCCCTAACCCAGCCACTCCCACGACTGGTAACACGGCTTCCCCGACTCCCCTGGGAGTCCAGGCCACAAATCCATCCTCTCTGACCATAAGCCCCAGGACTCGCCTTCCATCTTCTGAGGGGAAAGAAAAACAAAATGGAATCAGATTGCTTGCCTGCAAGAGCTCTCCCTGTGATTGCCCTAGATCCACTGACCACCCTTTGCTTCCATCCGGTTTCAAAGATAATGGAAATGGGCCGAGTGTCCGGCTGGGTTTTTTTTTAATACCAGAGGGCAGCTCCGCGACACAGCAGCCGCCAGGTCCAGCGGCCTCAGAACCACAAGTTCAGAGAGTGCCAGTAAAAGGACCATCCTCAAGCAGGGATGCCAGTTCCTTCTCCCAAGCACGGCTGCTGCTGCCCCTGTCTGAGGCTGCATTTCTGGACCCACAATGCCCTAGATTCTCCCGATTCTCCATGTGCTTGAGGTGCTTGCTGGATTTCAAAACTGTTTCTTGGGCCTCCCTGGTGGCGCACTGGGCTGGGCACGCACTGTGAAGCAAACTGCAGCCACTGCAGCATGAGTTCGATCCCTGCCCCCGGCCGGGGAGGGGACCCACAGGGCGCAGCAGACCTCTCCTGCCTCGCCTGCTGCTCCCCTCAGTAGTGGATTTTGTGGGTCCTCCTGTTCTGCTCCCCACTGTGTGTCTGGTGAATCCTCTCACCTCCCGCAACTCTGGCCTGTACCCCAGTTTTTATGGGCATGAATGGATAAATCTTTTATAGAAGGAAGAAAAAATCAAACAAGACTGTTTCTTTACTGGCCACCGAACCTCCCCACATAAGGAGCAAGGTGAGTTGTTCTCAGCTCCAGCCACACTGATTTCCTCCTGGGAGCTGGTGGAGTTCCACCCGGGTCCCCCTCAAAGCTCTCATGGCCCCAGGAAAACCGGCAAGCCAGCTCCTTAGCTCTCCGGGTTGCAGGAGGTTCGAGGACAGGAGCGGCTTACGTAGAACCAAGCTCCAGGCAAGGCAGGAGGGCGGAGGCTGAAGAAAACGCAATGTCCAGTGTGCTCAGGCCCCCAGGAATCACCTGCCAGAGCCGGCAAAGCCAGGGAGAGCCTCCGTTGGGAGGCAAGGCAGGCCCCAACCCAGCCCCCAGGCCAGCTGAGCCCCCAGAGAGGAAGCAGCAGAGGGTGAAGGCGGTAGGTAACCACAGTGGGGCCACAAGAGGGGGAGGGCTAGAAGCTGCTGCTCTGACTGTAAACCGCCTGCCCCCGGGGCTCCTGCAGTGCCTCCTGCACTCCCTTGACCAGGAGCCCCCAACCCTCAGTGTTCTTCCCCAGGCGTGCCTTCAAGCTCTCTCTAAGTGAACTTTCTGCTTCCGGTAAAATATGGCTTTGGATTCTCTCTTGGCCACGTTCTGTGCTCCGAAGGGCCAGCTCACGTAAGACTCCTGTCTCTACTGCATCTCTCTTTTTTTTAAGCACTTTTATTTATTTATGCATACAAGATACAAGAGCTGGGGTGCAGACCAGAGGCGCGGGGGGTGAGAAGACTCACTAGAGACAGAGTGGGGAGCAGAACCGACAGATCGACTGAAACACACTGCTGAGGGGAACAGCGGGTGAGACAAGAGAGGCCTGCTGCGCCATGTGGGTCAGCTCCCTGGCCAGGGATCGAACCCTTGCTGCACTGGCTGCGGAAGCCCCATAGTGTGGGGCTCAACTCCCTGCATCACCAGGGAGGCCCTTTTAACCAGTCTCCAAAACTGTGGATTTGGGGACCATTTATGATACACACTTCACCCCACCTGGGTCCAACCAGACTTGATCAGATAGACATCTATACTCAGGGCAACTGGGACTCGGGGGCAGGAGGCTTCCCCTTGCTTTGAGCACAGGCAGCTAGGCACCCGAAAATGTCTAGCACACTGATAAAGCCCCAATATCTATTCTCAACTAAAAATTAATAGCCAGGTGCATTGCCACGGCCTCGTGGGACTTTCCCAAGCGGCCGTGACTCAGAGTCACAGCTCCCGGCCACTGCTCCCCAGTGCTGTCCGTGGCTCAGGTGCCTGCACTTTGCCCTCTTCTGTGGGCAGCCCTGGGGTTGCATATTTTTCCAACTCAATTCAAGGAACATGACCATGAGCAGGCAGTGGGGCTGCACAGATACAAAACAGTCCTGGAGGTCAAGGTGAATTAACACTGCAGCAGCCCAGTCCAGAGTCTGAGGCACAGCTCTGGGAGAGTGTAGGGTTGTGCTTCTAGAGTGGGGAGGAGCTGCCAAAGGGAGGGAGAAAAATGAGCAACAAGACACAGGGGGAGTCCCTAGAAAATGGGGACAGATCACCAGGAGAGACCCACTTTCATAATCACAGCACATCTCCAGATGATGGAATACTATACAGCCATTAAAAATCACAGTGGAAAATATTTATGAACACCTGAGAAGGTGGAGAGCAAGCACATCCTTAAGTAAAAGGAGAAAATGCTTCTTGAGGATCTGAAAGTACTTTTGCAGAGGAAAAACACCCCCACACACTTCTATCTTCATGTAGGAAAAATACTAGGCCAACAGATAGGGAAAAATGAGAAGGGCAGTGGTGCGGTGACTTTTTTTTTTTTTTTGCACTTTGTGTTTTGAAGTTGAACTCCATCCTCGGGGAGGCGTGTTCTATACTCTGCCTGGTTTGCAATCAGGACAAATGGTTAGAATCACCTTTATTGTCACCCTCCAAGAATATGAGCTGATGGGGGCAGCAAGTTTTGGTGATGACTCAGGAGGCTGTATAAGGAGGGGGAGGAGTAGTCAGGGGCTGGTGGAAATGGAGGGAGCGGGTGTGAGATGCAGAGGGGCTGAGTGAAAACCTGCTGGGCCTGGCAGGTGACCTGCAGGTGTGAAGTGTCTCCAAGTGAATCAGCTGCCCTCTGTGTGAGCCAAGCTCTGCTCAAGGACCCGGTTGAACAGGTTTGACCTCATCGCCTTTTTAAAAAACTGTTTAGTCCCTTTCCTAAAACTCCTGATTTTCCAAGTTATTAAACTTTCAATTCCGGGCTGATCCCTTCCAAGCCCTCTGACGCATGTGTCTGTCGCCTCTTCCAACTGGAGGGCTCTGCGCAGTTCAGCTATACGGGCCCCGTGGGACCATCCTCCCAGGTACAAACGACACCTGAAGGACACAGGGTCGGAACAGTCCACGACGCTAACTCTCGGCATTAACACACAGGCTGCCGCTGACTTCCACCGGCAAGGACGAGACGCAGCGCCGGCTGTCCTGTACCCCCACTGCAGGCGGACGCAGCTGCGCCACCCCGGCCTGGAAAAAAACTAGCAGAAACCCAGAGCTTTGGGGTCTGAACACTTGCTGGAGACAGGACAGAGCAGGGAGTGTCCAGGAACCCCTCCCTCCTTCCGTGGCAAAGCCAGCTCCGACCCAGTAAGATACACCCTGCTCACAGGGCCGTGAAGACTCGCACCCTGCAAATTACACTTGCCCATCTGACTGATAGAACGGGTAAACTGAGGCTCAGAGAGAGTGTCACTATAGAGCCAGAGTGGGCACCGCAGCCTCCAAGCCTCACTCCGAGCTCCTTTTCCGTTCACAAATACTCCTGGTGTGTCTTTGCCAGGCAGGCACTGTGCCAGGCTGATAAGCTGCAAGACTCAAGGCCCCCAGGCTGTGCAAAGAGAGGCTGTGTGCAGTGCGGTGCTATGCAGGACACGTGAGGTCACAGGGCAAGGGGCCCCTTCTCCTCGTGGGGCTCGAAATGGCTTCCAAGCGGAGGGCGTCTTTGTGCCAGGCTTTAATTAGCACGGTGGGCACCGCTGCTTAGAGAGGCTCGGAGACAGGGCTCAGGACCTCAGCAGGGGCAGGATGAGGCTGCACAGAGCCACGGAGAGACCTGTGTGCGCCGCTGACAGGGCAGGGCACAGGGCGCCGTAAGGGAAGCGCAGCAGGAGGGGACAGTGCCAAGCTAAGGACCCTTCGGTCCACTGGGATGACAGCCACCGAGGGGTCAGAGCAGGGCGTGCTCTGTGTGGAGTGGTGAGGAGAGGTCCATGCTGACTGTACCCCAGGGGAGCTGCTGAGCCCCAATGCAGCAGATCCTGGGGGGCAGGGGGGAGGTGGCTGGTGCAGTGAGACTAAGGAAAGGCAGCGAGTCCAGAGTGTGGGTCTGGGAGGCCATCCAGAATGCTCCCAGGGTGCGGGTGCAGACTGGGGAAGAGCAGGCGCAGGTGTGGGGAGAAGTGGACGAGGTCACTGGACTGAGACTCTACTACCCGGGCTGAAGTGCCTTCTAGACCCCTGCCTGGCATAGCCAGACGTCCTCTCCTCAGCCTGCCCCACGCAGGACGAGCGAGCACAGCAGCCCATGATGCAGGATGAGCACTCGGGGGGCGGGGAGGGGTTCACAGGCCATCCCAGGGCCTCAGTCAACTCAAGGAAGATGCCAGGACGGTCCACTCAGGGGCGCGCCAGGAACTGGTGTGATGGTGATCGGAGCCTCCGCCGCTGCAGACCCCACAGCTCCCGAAAGGGCATCCTCGCGGCAGAGGCAGAAACAGAGACAGAGGAGGAACAGGGCAAAGCCCGGTCCTGGAAAACAGTCAAGGACTCTAGACTTAATGCAGCTCGATCAATGCAGGCCTGGGGAGACTGGCGTGCTCACTGAGAGAGGCGAGACAACCCAGGAGGTCCAACAGAAACAGCCCCAGTTAAGCAGGGCTTGATGACACGGCCGCGAAGGTCTGCAGAGCTGCAGGATTAAGACGCAGGTAGGCGGCCCTCAAAACCAGAAACGCTGACCATGCCCCAAGCAGGGCTGGGCCCGAGCTGCCCGCTGCTGTGTGCGAGGCTGACTGCGGTGGGATACCGATGGGGGCGGGCAGCATCTCTCAGCAGCGGAGTTTCAGCGAACAGTGACATGTTCTCCGAGATTTAAGCAGCACCTCAGGGGTCTCCCTGGTGTTGCCGCACTATGAAGCATCTGCAGCCACTGCAGCACAAGTTTGATCCCCGGCCAGCGAGGGGCCCCTCAGGGCGCAGCAGACCTCTCCTGCCTGGCCCGCTGCTCCCCTCAGCAGTGTGTTTCAGTCCATCTGCCTGTTCTGCTCCCCACTCTGTCTCTGGGGAATCCTCTCACCCCACCCTCTGGCTTGCACCACAGCTCTTCTGTGCATAATACAATAACCCTTTAAAATAAAAAGTAAAGAGCATCTCAGAGGCCACTTTCAAGATAACTGTGGAATAACTAAGCACATCACATGCCCAGTGAGGGGGCCTCAGAGGCAGATGCGGAAGGCAACAGATGGACGTGCAGATGCTGGGGGTCCGCTCCGTCCTGCGTCCTGCGTGCCACCCTTCTCCAGCACCTCTTTCTGCCTCCCCAAACTCAGGCAGGAATTTAAAGGACCCCTCCACCTGGAAGGGAGGAGAACTCGCATTCCCGCATCTGTAACTCAGCTCCCTGGTCCATCAGAGGGGCCTAACCCCCGGACCTGTGCGTCAGCAGCGCAGGCCCCAATACATGGGCGCTTTCCCAGGGGCAAAGGAACAGCTGTTTCCATAGAACCACCAGCCAACCCCAGCCAAACACAGGGCTGCAGGAAGGAACGGGTGAGGCCACAGATATGAAGGAGCTTTCACAAAGCTCCGAGTCCCCTTGGGCGGAGGTGGCAACATCAGAGTGTCCACGGGCAGCTGATTTACTCGCTAAGGCAGAGTTCCAGAAGCACGAGGCCCTGGGCCCCGAGCGGAGTTCTTCCGCTGCAGCTATTCCTGACAGGCTCATTGTAAAGTAATGAATTTTGTGGACACTTGGAGAGAAAAAATAGCTCCAAACGCTGCGGATCGATGCTGCGCACTGCAGAGACGGCCTCTCTTTCCAAAGCTGCACCGGGTGCCGGGTGCGGGGCAGAGCTGCGGCGTGTCCCCCGAAAGCCAGCACGGAGGAGCGGGCGCCAGGTCTGGCACGGGACCGGGCCCCGCTGGCCAAGTGCGCACGGCAGCTGGGGTCGGCATGGCGGCGGGCCGGTACTTCCCGCCTGCTCAGAGGCACCGGGGTCTGGGCCGGTTATCCTCCATCCCGGCGGCACAGCAGCTGGACTGGGTGTGCGGGGACTTCGACCGAGTTGGGGGGACCCGAGAGAACGCTAGTCTCCTCTCGAGGCCTGACTTCCCGACACAGAACAAGTTTTAAGAATTCTCAAATGAAAGCAAATAAGACATAAAAGGGAAGAGTCCTTAATGCTCTGACACCGTGGGGTGCTGACACCAGAGGCTGAAGCCTGGGGCCCACTAACTACATACAGGTCAACTCTGCCAGGAAAACGCACAGACCAGAAAACATCAGACTCGCAACCTTGGGGCTGCAAGAACTTAGCGACCAGACAGAGCACAGACGAAGGCCGGCATGGAGGGGCCTGACAGTTGGAACAACGCCGCAAGCTCCAGTTCCGAGAAGCTGAAGCAGACCCAGGGCTGCAGCCCGGCCCGCTCCTGAGGGTGAGCAGGTGGGCTGGCAGGACAGTACATGCAGGGAGGGGTCCCCAAGGCCGGGAGGCTGAAATCAGAGCCCACAGCCAGTGTCCCGGGCAATGCCGAGAACAGAATGTCTTCCAAGGCACACACTTTGAGAAACACCAGTAATGTGGGGTTCCCTGGGGGTGGCATGAGAAAGAGTTAATTTCCACTGCCCATGTCCTCAGCGTCCTTTTACCTGCACACACGTGTATGCATTACCTGTTCAAAAATAATGGATAAAAATGCCCGCCATGAGATGTCTTCTAATAAAATGTCATTTAGATTTAGAAATCTAAATGCAAAAGTCAGAGGGCAGCTTAAGCTAGCAGCGAACCAACTAGAACACAGAGGCATGTGGTACCCACCACACCGGCCTGCTCCATGCAGAACAGCCCCAGGTTCTCCTCGCCCACACCTCCCTAGTCTGCCGCTCCTCTCCCGCCCCTTAGCCAGTCACTTAGGTGGCCCCCGAGCCCCAGGGGTGCCCCTCACCTCTGCCCATCCTCACGCTGTCAAGCAGTTCCTCCATCATGCCCTTGCCCCCCAAGCCAAAGTCCTCCCCAAGCACCTGCGGTGCACCCCCGCCACGCGCTCTGCTCGGAGACTTCCACGCGGCCCCTCCAGCGAGAGTGGGGCCTGCGCCCCGTCCCCCGGAGGGTGAGTGTGGAGCTGAGACTGCAGGGCAGGGGACATCTGTGACTCCGAAGCCAGGGGCTTCTACCTGGACACGCACCTGGTGGCCTGAGCGGCCAGGTAAGCAGTCTGAGTGGTCTGGGCCCCCCAACAGGAGGAGGCCAAGTGAGTGCACAGGAGGGGCCATGTGAAGAGTGAGGTGCTCCCACCCGAGCCCCGTTCCAGACCCAAGGGTCCCAGTCCAGCCCCTCACCAGCTTCAACTGCATGAGGACACAGGGCCGGGACCATCAGCCAGGCCCCCACGAATGGCCGACCTGCAGGATTCTGAAGGGAATAAATAACCTTTGAAGTGCCTTAGATTTGGGGGTCAGGAGGCCAGGAGGCCAGGAGGCCAGGGGACCAGGGGGCCCGAGGGCCAGGGGGTCAGGAGGATGGGGGACAGAGGAACAGGCGGCCAGGGGAACAGGGGGACAGGTTCCCCACGCAGGGAGCCGACAGCCACCTCTAGGGAGCCAAATCCAGGCCCACCTGAAACTTACTCCTTTGTCCTGTTTTTTTCTCTTCTGGTTCTGAGGCATCAGCTTGACAAAGCCCCTGAGTCACCAACCCTGGACACTTGCTTAAATGCCTTCTTTGTGTCTGCTCACAGGCCTGTCCCTCCCAGTCTCCCCACTGTCTGGCAGCCCCCTCCTCCGGCCCGCCTGCGGAGTCTCACCCTCCCTCCTGCAGGCGCACTCAGTTGGCTTACTCACAGCACCACCGCCCAGCTCCCAGCCCCACTGGTGAGGCCTCTCCCTGCACCTGGGCCTCCTCACCCGGCTCCCCACACACAGAGCAGAAAGGACCGACCGTTTTCTGTTCTACACCCACAGTGTTCCAGAGAAGACTCCTGGCAGCTTCAGAACAAAGAATTCTCCTCAGACACTGGCACGGCCACCTCCTCTGGGCTCTGAAGCACGTCCCCCTCGTCCCCCTCGCCCCAGGAATCAAAGGAACACTACGGGGCTGCAGGGCGGGCCCTGCTGACACGCAAAGGTGAACTCATAGAGCACCCTGAGCTCCGGCCAATGGCGCCTCTCCACCCATGCCCCGCTCCACCCATGCCACCTGCCGCCACACTCCAGGGCCCACGCCATTGTCATCTGCGCTGGGAGCACCCCTGCCCCTCAGGCAGTCACTCACTCCCCGAGCTGTGTCCCCTGCACTGAGCTCTCTCTGCCTCCCGCCAGCCAGGCTCAGGCAGCTAAAGGCAGAGCCTCATCTTAACCCACCTCCACGCGCGCCTCGGCTCCGCAGACCAGCATCCTGCAAACGTGTGCGGGACGGTCGGTCCTGCGCCTGGCACCCCCGTTTTTCAGAGCAGCCCCACTCCAGAAACCGCTCCCCCTCCCCACCGGGGCCTCCCGCCACGCCAGCCCACTCTGAAGGGCCCCCTAACCTCTCCTCAAACAAAGGGGTTCCCTGGCTGTGGGGAGCCCGTTCCAAGTGCCTTCCCGGAGCCAAAGCCCCACACCAGGGTCCCGGCTCCGTCGTGCTCAGATTGCTTCCACAGACACCTGGGCCCCGTCTCCGCGCCGAGTCCACGCACTTCTGCGCTGGCCGCGTCCTCCTGTGGGCCTTCAGTGGCAGGGAGGAGGCTGGTGACAACTTTTCCCGAGCCCAGGACAGCCGTCACGGACGCGTCCTTACGCTGGGAGGGCGTCTGCTCTCCGGTCACAGGGCTGAGCTGAACAGTGGGCTCCTGGGAGCCCTGGTCTTGAACTAGAAAACACACTGAGTGGCGCTGCAGGGTCTCGGCTCCTGGAGCAGCGCCCAGCACACAGCAGGAGCAGAGAGCATCAGCTGAGTGAAGGAAAGAACGGAAGGCGTCCTGGCCCAGCCCCTGACCATCAGAGCTGGGGACCACCAGGCCCCGGACACTGGCCCAGGCCCCGGCCACCCAGCGAGGGGGGATGGGGCCCCTCACCCCCAGCCTCTAACTCCCAGCACATGGCCTCCTCTGCCCAGCCGATTTCTCACCACCCACCCCTTCCACATTCCAAAGACAGCATCCCCACGAGAAGTTCTGGACCGGATCCAGGAGTATTTTTCTTCCTGGCCTTAAAACAAATCGTGACAAATGGCTGCGCAGATCTACTGGGCCGTAAAGCTGAGCAGATGGGACGGCAATTCACACTATTAACTTAAATTCCACTCGATGCTATTTCAAATTAGGCCATTTTATCTAGAAATTATAAAAAGCATCGTTGGGGGCGGGTACGCGTGTGCGTAAATTTGCCAGCAGATTCATTTACAAATCTCCTCGTTCCCTGGCTACCCTCAGTGATCGTAGATCTTACGTTCCCCCTTACTCTGCCCCACCAAAAAGTTCTCACTCGCATAAAGAATGATTCTTGATTCTCGGGCCATTATTTTAACCCCAGGGTGACCCCCTGCACCCCGACAGCTCCCCACAGGGGCACGGCTCCACTGAAGGCAGCCGGTCAGGAAAGCTGTGCTCCAAAGTCCTTTGCTTTGAACTGAAGCTGGACTCAGAGGCCCTGGACACAGCCCAGCCCAGCCTCTGACTTCCCCGCTCAGCGCGAACACCGGGGCCTGCTCCAGCCCTGCAACCTTCAGACGCTAGAGGACGAGGTGCAGGGACCGGTCTCACCCCAAGGAGCTTGCCACCTACAAGCGCTGAAGCTGCTCTCTCCGGCTGCAGCGCCGGGGACCTTCCACGCTGCATATATGACGTGAACTCAGCGCTTTCCCGGTCTTACAAACGGCCCCCTTTGCCTGTGTGTCCCAGAGCCTGCTGTTCACATGTGTGGTCTGGCCTGCCCGAGCAAGGGGACCGCCACCAAGGCGCGCCCAAGACGGCACCCTTCTCTGGTGCAGACAGGACAAGGCGCTGTGACCGCATCGCGTGGCTGACACCTGCCAGCCCCCACTGCTCCCCCTCCTGCTGGCACACCTGGACTCAGAACCCTGCCCCTTCTCTGCAGTCCATCTGCCCAGACGCCAGACCCTCAGTCCACCTCCTTCTGCACAGTCCTACCCGCTACCGACCCGCTGCCGCCCCTTGCTTTCGAGTCCTGTAGTGGTTCTAAGTGGCCTGGGAAGTAGGGCAACCTGACCTTCCTCCAAGCTCCCCAGAAAAACGCAGACCGGCCACGAACACGACATCACATACCCAAATGTAGCCAGAGAGCCCTGCAGTCAAGGCTTGGACATGCTGCCCGGTGCCTGTCCTGCCTGTTGAGTGAATTAGATCAGGGCACCGAGAGGTCCCTAAGGCATCTGCCCAGGGTTTGCAGTTGGAGCCTGAACAGTGAACGGTTCCACCTGTATCACTGCCCAGAGAAGTCACAGCTGGGGAGACCCGCATGGAATGCATTCCCGCCCGGATGAGGAACTAAGTGGTATGGGAAGGAGTTCAGAGTGGGGAGCTGGGGAGGGCCTCAGATGACTGGACTTGAGTCTTGGGAAGTTACGCAGGCAGGAGACTCCCAGGCTTGGGAAGATGCATACAGGAGGCGCAGGACAGAGCACATGCAAAGCTAGGAGCCAGGGAAGAGAGGGCGAGCTCAGAGAGGGCCAGCTCAGAGAGGGCCGTGGGCTCTGGCTGGAAGGGCAGAGGGAACAGAAGGGTAGTGAGCAGAGTGAAGATGGGCAGACAGAGAGCAGGTCTCAACGGGTCTGTATCTTCATAAAAGTGAGTCACTAACCTGAGGAGACACATTTTTTTTTTAATTTATTTGCTTACGTTGTTGTTCACTTTCAAAAAAAAAAAGATTTATGCATACAAGAACTGGGGTGCAGGCCACAGGTGTGAGGGGTGAGATGATTCACCAGAGACAGAGTGGGGAGCAGAACAGGCAGACCCACTGAAATACACTGCTGAGAGGAGCAGTGGGAAAGGCAGGGGAGGTCTGCTGTGCCAACTGGGTCCCCTCCCTGCCCGGGGCTCGAACTCCCGCTGCTGTGTGGCGGGTGCTTCCCAGTGCAGCGCTCAACCCGCTGTGCCACCGGGGAGGCCCCATACTTTGCATCTTTTATTCACCAAACCAATTTAAAGGACATTATCACTCTAGTAATAAGTCACCACAGTGCATTCTTTTCTGCTGCTGAAAGCAGAAAGCCCATTCTATGGACCCTATGTATTATATGTTGTTCACCGTGTGAATATTCACCGTTCTATCACAACTTACTTATTCATGTTCCTGTTGATGGTGTTGGTTTCCAACATTTCCCTGCAGTATCATCTGGTGAATGCTCATCTTCGGTCGTACCAGGCGTCGCCCAAACTGACTGGCAACACCGGAACACCGATGTATATTCCCACGGTCACTGCTTCAGCTGTCCTCCCGATTCTGCCTCTGGTGACTCCTGGGAGCCTCTGCTTATCACACTTTTACCAGTTTTTACAAATCTGAACTGTCAGCTCCTTGCTATTCCGAAAATTAGCTTTAAATGGGGGACTACATCCCAAATAGATGCAGCTTAGTACACAAAAGCTTCCAACAGCACGTGGGAAGATAATAAGTGTTCTCTGGTGTCAACAGCACAGGAAGGACAGGGGCGCGGCAGAGAACAGAGAGATGGAGACGGGCCACGAGCTGGCAACGGCTGGACTGGCCGGTGGGTGCATGGGAGCTCATTTTGATCCTGTTCTCTCCGCTTTGATATGTGATTTTTTTTCATAATAAAAGACTGAAATAAGGAAAAGCAGCTGAAGCATGTGGAGCAAAGACAGCCCAAAAAAGACAGCCGAGGGCTGCTTCCGAGAGGGCAGAGCTGCGGAGCTGCAGGCGGGAGGGGGGCGGTGAGAAGGGCTTTGGGGATGTGTCACAGCTTAAGTCAGAAGAGCCAGGGAACATTATCCAACGAGTTCTTCTGATGACCTTTCCAACACTGCCGCCTCTAAAAACCGCTGTCAGACTTAAAATAGAATCGCTGTAACAATCACCATCGAAAATCATTCGAGTTCTTGTCCCATAAACTTCTACTTTGAAATATGGACTAGTCCATTTGTTGTCATACTTCCAGATTTGTTTTTAAATCGGTGCAAGAATTCCCTGGTACCAAAAAACTTCATGGAGAAAAATTTAATGCCCAGGCTTTTAGGTTTGGGATGCCTTCCATTCGAGATTATTTAAAAAAAAAAATGTATTTATGCACACAAGAACTGGGGTACAGGCCAGAGGTGCAGGGGTAAGAGGAATCAGCAGCCAGAGCGGGGAAAGCCATGGTGGGTACCAGGGCCTGGGGACCACGGCAGAGCCAGAGCGGGGAGGGCCTGACTCAGGCACTCAGGGGCGGGCCCAGCACTGAGCTGCTTAGGACTCTGGGACATGAACCCCAAGGAAGCAAACACAGTGGGGGTCAGGACAGCAAACCGTGACCTGGAAGAGAGCTAGAAACACCTCCCACAACTGGTAGGAAGACGCAGATTTGTTCAATAAGGTAAGAAAATGAGGAAAGAAAAATATTAGCAAAAATTAGAACCAACGGCTCAGAACTGGAAACTCTGAGCAGTCAGCAAAGCGTCTGCACGTTAGGGCCTGGGGGCCTGGGGGCAGCGTCTGCACCATTAGGGCCTGGGCGCAGGGGTGCGGGTGGGCACTATAGTCACCCTCGGCGCAGGATCTCGGAGCTCAGGCGGCAGCAGGGTCACCAGGGCCCCTGCCAGCGCGGCCACTGCAGAACTGCTTAGGTAGGTCACCGCAGTCTCCTCTGCACTCGCTGCCTGAACTCACCTTTCACAGGTGCGTGGGTCACACCTGCCTCCGCAGCAGCCTCCACCCCGGCCCCCAGTGAGGATCACTGAGCACAGGATTCCCCACGCAGAAGCGAGAGGCTGCAAATGCCTGCTGCCCACACGGCTGGGCCCACAGAGCAGGTGCGAGTGGGGAGAGGTGGGGTGCGGCTGGCTCCCTCAGAGCCGCACTCACCAAGTGCACCCTGAACACAGCCCCGGCTCTGGAGCTGAGCCCCACCCCCTGCCCTGCGCCCTCCTTTCAGATAAGGAGGCGAGGTCAACTGTCCAAGGTACCTGGCCGCACAGGTCTCAGAGTCCCCCTCTGCGCCTTCCCTTTCCAGACAGCCTCCGCGGGCTGGGACCCAGCCTCGCTGCACTCACGAGAACCCCACCTGGACAGGACAGACGCCTGTCCCCTGGCGTTGGCCACACACACCCCCATGTCCTTGAGTCGTGGCTGCTCTGTCCTTTGTGCTCTCACTGCTGTCGTTCTGGGGAACAGGCAGGAAGTGTCCAGGCCAGTATTCAGCCGACAGACAGTCGGGGGGCGGCAGCCTCTGCAGTGACCCCCTCCGCACGGCCCTGCGGATGCAGACAGAGACCACAGGCCAGGAGCAGCAGAGCGGCTTCCTACGCACAGCACGGGGTGGGGCACAGCTGCCCAGCCCTGGGCGCACGGGGGCTGTCACGTTCTGGAGAGCAGCTTTCCGGGGTGCCGTGAAGCTGTCCTCCACCCCTGTGCAACGGGGCCCCTGGCTCCTGTCCTGCAGTGGCGCGTCAGCCCAGACAGCGGGTAGCCACACAGGGGTCAGTAAGTCCTAGCAGTCAGGGACGGCGGGCGGGCTATTTCCAGCCTGCAGGCGGTTCACCAGCAGACGCCAAGCCGGGCTCTGGCTCCTCCCCAGGACCCCTCCCGGAGCACCCGTCACCCCCACCCGGGGAATGGCGCTACGGTGAGAAGGCAACCCCTTTCCTGCGCTCAGGCTCCTCTCCGCCGCCCGGGGCGCGCAGGCTGCACCCCACAGGAAACCAGCAGGAGCTGCAGCCCGGGCGCCATGACGGAGAGCCCTGGACAGCGGGGTCCAGGCTGGGTGTCCGCACGGCAGGGTCACCCTGCAGGCCTGTGGCCAGCAAGACCCGTGGCTGGAGGGTCCAGCGTGTCCACGGGCGGCCAGTGGTCTGTGCCGGCCGCCCCGGGAGAGGGTGGCCCAAGCTCCAGGTCAGCCCACTGTGGGTGTGTTCCCGGTGCCACGGCCACAGGGGTCCCAGATCCAGAAGCAGGAATCCACGGTGCATCTTAATAATGAGCCGAGATGACGGCAGAGAGGGGGGCCAGCAAAGGGGGTGGCTTGTGTGGGGGTGAGGGCTGCCCCGAGTCACCAGAGCTCGAGGAAACCTCTCCAGCGCGAACTTACTCTAAGCACTGAAACTTCTCCAGAACCCCTGGCAAGGGCAGGCTCAGGACACATTAATGGAATTTTCACTCACAAACACTTCAGCACTCATGACACTTAAGATATGAGCAGAAGGGCCCCTCCATTAGACGTCAAATACACAATGTTCCTGCCCCACACGCCACCTGTGCCAGGCGGGGCCCAGGTGGTGGCTGCAGAAACAATCCAGCAGGCTCTCACAAAGTTAAACATCCACTCACCATACTGGTATTTGCCCAAGAGAACTCAAAAGCGAAGTCAACACAAAGACTGCTACACACCATCACATCTTTCTTTGCCACAGCCTAAACCAAAAGCACCCCAAACGTCCATGAGCTGAGGATGGCTAAACAAACCCTGATATAGCCAGCCACACACTGGAATGCTATGCAGCAAGAAAAAAGGACTACAGCCTTCAGATGGGTGGCCTTGAAAGCATACACTGCATGGGAGAAGCGCTGCACCTTGGGATTTCATGCAGACCACATTCTGGGAAGGCTGAAATGCAGCTCTGGACATCAGCCCTGTGGCTGCCTGGCCCGGAGGTGACGGGAGGGAGTTTCCTGGGGCGTCAAATCAATAATTGTTTGTGATGATGGTTTCCATGACTGTCGACAGCTGTCAACACTCCAAGAATGACATGCTGACAACCGGTGAATTCTGCTGCGTGTAATTTATACCACAATAAAGTGATTAAAACAGCAGTGGGTTCCTTTTCCTGGGCGTGGCCATGCGGGCTGGGGCTCAGGCCATCACAGAGCCATGCCCTGCCCCACCTGCTGTCTTTCCAGGGCTCACGGAGTCCTCCGGCCTGAAACAAAGGAGGAAATCAGAGCTCTGAGAGGATGCACAGAGCCCGGACCATGTGGGGGTCAAGAGATCTCAGCCTTGGCTCCCCCACCTCCGTGTAAAGGAGGAACTCCACTGAGCCACAGCACGTCCGCCTGGCTGGGCCGGGGCTGGGCTGGTGGCCCAGCAAAGGCCTTGACACCGGGGGGACGTGAGGATGACCTGCGGGCAGCCTGGTGAGAGGGCAGACCACAGACCTGGCTGCTGGGGGCGGGGGGGGGGGGTGGCGTCCATAGATGTGCTGTGGCTGCAGGGGTGGGGCGAGGCACAGAGACCCAGGAAGGCACAAGACGGGGTGACAGGGCAGAGGCCTCTCATTTCCTCCACCTCAGCCAGGGGCCACAGAAGAGCCTTGCCATAGCTGCGTCGTGTCCACACACGGTCAGCGCCTTCTTCATGACACAGCGGGGTCTGCTCCGGCGCCGGAGAGCGAGCCCTCAGCTCTGCAGCATGGCACAGAGCCCCGCAGACCCTGCCCCTTCCTGCAGACGCCGGGCACCGCCTCCCGCCTCCGGCTCCGGTGAACACCACCACCCATCACCATCCATGGTTATCTTTAGGAGCAAGCGAGAGACTTGGGGGGGGGGGCGGTCAAAACAAGGTGGATTCAAAGATTTCTAGGAACTTTAAAAGGCTCGGGGTGCGCGGTGCCAGTTCTTCCTCGTGTCTAATTTTACTCGAAAACTTCCCCTTAGCACAATGCACTTACCAGCCAAGACAGGGCTCCTTTTTGGCTCACAAATAACAAAGATGAAAATTTCCCCCATTCATCGAGCGGAGCTTCAACGAGGCAGAAAGTGGCGGCACAGGAGCTGCGTAATTGCAGCTGCCAGAGGCGGCAGCCAGCGCGCTGTCAGCGGCGAGGCTCCGGCAAGGGAGACGGTTACGTCGGGGCGCCAGCCCTGGGCCCCGGGAGAGCCTGGCCGCTGTCAGCTGCCTGCATCCTGGGTCACCTCCACTCGCTGGCCCCCACATGCCCCTGGACGCAGGACCAGGGAACCCTAAACCGGGAGAGCGGCAGGAGCCTGCACGGGCGGGAGGAAGCTGGGTGTGTGGGACTCACAGAGGCAGAGCAAGGCAGGTGGCAGAAGGGGTGAAGCTGAAGCAGGTGAGGCCCAGGCGGCCATGTGCCAACACCGGGGTGAGGACCCCCGACCTGCCGATGGGCTTCATGTCAGGAGGCCAGGGCTGGGGAACAGCCAGTGGCCAGTGCCAGTGGAGCCCAGCTACCCAGGCCACCCCAAGAATGACCAGGAGGGAGTGGCCACGTGGTCCAAAGGTTGTGCCTTCGTGGCCCAGCAGCTCTGGCCTGTGGCCTGCATCTTATCTCCAAAGTCACAGGACAGCAGCCGGGCACTGGCCACGGCGCGGCCGGCAACAGCCACTGAGCCCCAACACCGCAGGCGCAAAGCCGAGCACGTGTGCGTCCCGTGGCCCCCGGTAGCCTGGACGCGGCTGCTAGCATTTACGACGAGGAGGGGGCGCTTCGCACGGCCATGATCACGTCCTGGCTCCACAAGTCCTACGGAATGTGGTTTGGGGGCCAGATGGGTGGACGACTGGAAGGACAGATGGACAAAGGGAAGGCCAGCTGACAGATGGCTCCGGTTGACCTCCCCCCTTGGGACTGGACATGGGCCTGGCGGGGCCGTCAGAGGAAGCAGGGAGGGCGGTGGACACACTAAGGGCGCTGCCCGTGCAGAGCGGCGTCGGCAAGTATCTATGACGCCCCGATTTTGTTGTAAGCGGAAGAGAAACAAAACGCCAGCTCTCCGTTAACAGAGAGATGGCCTCTCCCCGTCTTCCCACTTGCAAACTCAGAGAAGAGCCCCCGGGTCAATGCCAGCTGTCCCAGGTCAGAGGGTTTTCTCTTGAGGGTTTGTGGCGTCAAGTTTTCAGTTAGTGGAGAAACAGGACGCAGCAGAGATCTCCCCTGGAGCAGGAAAGGTGCCTCCCCGCCTTCCCGCTTCCAGCTCGCCTTTGTTTAAAGCAAGATTAGACCCCACATCTGCACTCGAATCACTGCCTGATGAAAACCAGATGCCCAAAGCCTCCAGCACTGGCTGGGGCCTCTGCCCTCAGGAAAATAACAGCGTGGAGCAGGGCACTTAGCAAAGAGCAGCCTCTCCAGGGCCAGCTCCCACGCGGGAGCCTTTGAGAAAAGGCACGTTTTGAATCTTTTAAGTGTTGAAAGATTAAAAAGACGGACTTTGCGCCCATTCTCTGCCCAGTCCAGAGGTCTGGAAGCTCCATTTTCAGAGGCTCACTGAGATGCTCAAGGCGGTCACCTGTGGCCACCAGACTCAAGACACTCCCCTGCCAGCCACCTGACATTCTGGGCACCCACGTGGAGGACAGCCCCCACCCCCGAACACCCAGAGCCCCAGCAGCAGAATGCTCCAACCCATTCACTGAAACTCCCAAGCAAATCAAGTCAGAAGTAGGTGCAGCAGTGTGACCTGAGGCCACCCCCTGCCAGGGGCCACCCAAACCCCCAAGCAAATCAAGTCAGAAGTAGGTGCAGCAGTGTGACCTGAGGCCACCCCCTGCCAGGGGCCACCCGGCTTCCCCGGATTTTCCAGTGGAAGTGGACTGACCCAGGTCTGAAGGCGGCAGGGTGTGGCTCCCCTGGTGGCCACACCCACCCCTGGCCTGGGACGCTGGGCCAGGGAGGAAGAGGAGAAACTAGCTGCCTGGCCAGGAGGTGACACCTGTCACTTTCTCCACCACGTTATTGGCTGACGTGAGTCACGGGGCGCCAAAGACAGGGAGGCAGGATCTGGAGGAATGTGGCGGGCACATCTGGGGAGGTGGTTTTTTGGCTTTTTTTTTTTTTCATTTTAAATTTCTTTACAGTAGATATATGCAACTAGATACACGGAGTTAACCAGAATTATTAGTGGTGTTACAGGGCAGGGAGAGGGGCACCTTAGAACTTTTAAACCTGCTCTTTTTAAGTGGGTTTTGTGATCTGCTGTATTAAGAAAAACATATAAGGCTTTTAATGGAAAGGAACTTTAATATATTAGGGAACAATACAGAAAAGACAAAGAATAGAGTTACTAAGTTAAGCATTTAAAGTTACCCATCTCCTTGAGGGTAAAAGTTTAGCCTAATAGGATTGGCCCAAAGCAAGGCCCAAAGGCCTGCCACACGTCTGAAGGACCTTTCAGTGGAGACCCACAGAAAAAGGTTAGAAAGAGTCAGACAAATCCGGGAGGAAAAGAGCAAAATCAAAATCAAGATGAAGGCTGCCATGGTTAAGCTCCCCACGGGCCTCTCACCCACATCTGTTCCAACCAGTGCAAGACCAGGAAGCAAGCGCAGTTTCTTCACATGTCCCTCTGCTCCACCTGCCTTTCTTAGGTCTCCTTGCTGCTTTCTATTTTGCTTCCTTTTTCTTTTTTTTCTTTTGTCCTCCTATCTCCTCTCTCCAGCATCTTTTTATCCCTGATTAGCTTTACTTTACTTAGGGCGGAACAAGGATTCTGGAACATCTCCCTTTTCTGGGGACCACCCTACCACAGTGGGATTGGTATTACAATAGAAACGATTAGCTGTTTTGTTTTAGAGAAGAATTCCAGTTAAAAAGTACCTTTAAAATAAGGTTGTCACTGCCACCTCTTAAGCCCTGACCTCTCATTCCCAAGGTCTAGCCCATATTTTCAGAAAACCTAAGGTCTCATTACTTAGATCTCCAAGCAGAACCACAAAACTCCAACGGCCAAAACCAGCATCTTACTAAAACCCATGCCTTCCTCCAAAGGTCCATTTTAGGTCCCAAGTCACCACACTCAAACTCCCCTGCCTCACCATTCAGCCAACCCTTTTTTATTCCCTCACAACTTCCCTTTGATATCTTCCCGCATAACCACAGCTTTCACTTCAAATCCCACCACCTACAACCAGACTATTCAAGGCGCTTACACTGGTCACCCAGCTTTTGTGTTCTTCCTCTTCTAAGACTTGGTACAGGGCTGCCTCATTCTCCCTCCAAGGCCCATGCTCTTGGTTTCTCGCCATCTCGGGGGCCCACAGACTTCCCGCTGCGTCAGCTGAGCCTGCCATTTGTAGTGCTCTCAAATCTGCTGTGGAGTCGGCCGGCAGGGACATAATCTCAGCCCTCTGAGAAGCTGTGTCTGTTCCTGCCTCCACAGGTCTATTCCTGCCACCGCCCCTTAGAAAGCCCTTTCTCCTACACAAATCCTAATCCTACCTCAGAATCCATCCCAAATCTCGAACCTTCCACACTAAGGAATTTACTTCTTTTCTGGTTCAGCAGAGTTTAAGCACTGGCTCACTGCCTTGTGATGATAATCTGAATTGTACAGTTCTAGAAGAATAAATCCTACTGCCTGTTCCTTTGAGGGAGTGCCTAACGTAATTCTCCTCCAATTACAAGCAGCAGAAATCACCAACTCGACAGCCCAAAAAGGTGAGGACAGAAAGTATGGAGGTGCCAGCTGCTCAGTCTTCAAGCGCGTTGTCATCAAAGGCTCCAGTTTGTCCCACTTTTTCCCCTGGGGTGACCTCAGCAAACTCATTTCCTCATGGTGACAAGATGATTGCCTCATTTTCAAGAATCCAGTGAAGGAGACATCCCTCCCCCCCCCCCCCCCCCCC
>JAGFMF010011645.1:3122611-3141966 GCA_019455555.1 Galemys pyrenaicus | reverse complement strand
AGCAAGCACAGTTTCTTCACATGTCCCTCTGCTCCACGTGCCTCATCCAGGTCTCCTTGCTGTTCTCCATCTTCCTTTCTTCCTCCTCTCTTCTCTGCAAAAATCTTCTTTCCCTGTTTAACTCCACCCACTTAAGGTGAAACCAGGATTTTGGAACTTCCCCTTTTCCTAGAATGACCCTGTTACAGTCTCACGAACTCAGTCTGAGCTACAGCCTCATGGAAGGCCACCTCTCCTCGGGCCGTGGGGGCAGGCATGGCATTCAAGGCACACGAGGGCTGTGCCAGCCACTGGGGTAGAGAACGGCTGCTGTGCAGCCAACACACGTGGGGACCCCTGTCAGATGCTGTGCTCCCCCACCCGCCACGCCCATCCTGTGCTGGCACAAAAGGACACTCAACAAATAGCTGTGGAATTGAACGGAACTAGAAATTATCCTGTGGGTGTGAGAAAATAGTGAGCATTCTAATGGAGTGGCACAATCGAACATTTGTGCATTAGAACTGGAAAGAGGAGCACGAAATCCAAACAGATGCAAAGAAGTACCGAGCAGAGGCAGCTCGGGGAGCTCTGGTCCAAGCCCTGGGCTGGGCCTGACTCCCAGTTCCACAGAGAGGGAGCGGGCTCCAGGCCAGCGGGCCGGGCCCAGCAGCAGGGCCCAGCTGGACCTTCTCCTCATGTCAACCCTCAGCTCCGGCGGGCCTGGGGTTCCACCCAGCACGCAACCTGCCGCAGAGAGCTGGGCACGGAGCACTGGCAGTGAGGAATGCCGGAGCCTGCGGAGCAACATGCCCACAGAACCCCCGACCAGGAGGGCCCGACGCCGGAGCGGGGGCTGGAGAAGCACGTGCCCCTCCATGCCAGACGAGAGACAGCTCTTCGGCGGGCTGACGGCTCTTCCTCCTTTGTCCCCCTGCAGGGCCCCTTCTCCTATCTTTGCCTCCTACCCCAGCTTTCCAGCCACTCTCCCAGATTTTCTGAGTTCACCGACGACACTCCAGACCCCAAAACACCCATGGCTCCCCTGCAGCTAGGAATTGCACCAAAACCTGCACTGAGCACCGACTGGACACAAGGTTCTGACGTCCACTTGTGCCCGTGTCTGCAGCACTGCTCCACGGCTTGGTTTTAGCCACTTGAAGTGCAGGAGTTCCTTTTCCAGAACTGCACCCAGTCTTTCCTTGGCTGGAGGAACATGCGCTTGCTGCAGCCTCCATAAGAGCACATCAATCACGACAGTGCCCCATCGGTGTCGAATGAGCCACGAGATGCGCAGACCCACACACCCCACAGCACCGGACAGTACCCTGGCCGCTTCCTGGACGGCAGCAGCAGGCCAAGGAGGCTCAGACAACCGTGACCACCAGCACAGGCCTAATCCCGGTCCTCATGGACTCCCCGCCCAGGGCCTAAGTCACTAATTAAGAAGGAGGGTACAGTCTGGCTTCGCCACTGCAATTAATTATGTGTGTTTACTTGTTTACTATTGACTTCTCAGCCCGCCCAGGAGCAGGCAAGGATGCGGGCTGTGTCTGCAGCAAGCAAGCAGCAGAAGACACTGCATATCTGCTAAGCTTACTGATTCCCGGTGCACAACCAGGGTAGTGAGGGAGAACAGCAGCGGTCTGAGGATGGTGGGAGTAAGGATCAGATCCCCGTTTCGCTGGTAAGACTGAGGAGGTCTTCACCCAACAGGCCTTTGTGCTTCACATAAACTACTGGGCGCACACGTACACAGTGTTTCATAGGGACTATTTAAAATACTTAAGAGAACAAACTGTTTTCAAGCACAATCTAGTATTTCAGAAATTCCATTTACATAAAAATGGGTACGCTAATTGCAAATCATTCTTATTTCTCTCCTAAAGCAGGATCCCCAAGGATCTCTGTGACTTCCATTAGCCTCCTTGAGTTACAGTAGTATTTATTTAAAAGCAGTAACACAAAAGTTCTTGAAAAATAGTTGGTAATCTAGACATTTTACTGATTCCCACTGTTCCTCCTCGTGAGTCTATGATGTTAGGGATTTTAGCATCACAGCAAGAGAAAGTATCAAGGGCTGCCTTTGGCATAACATTTGCCAAATCCTCTGTAGGGTATGTTTAGTTGCAAGAACCTGAGCTAACACCAGAAAGTCGGTGGAGATAAAACAACTTAAAAATAGCAATTGGAAGAGTCACTGTCATCCAAATTCACAACGCCACATCTGTGAAGTCACCTTCATTACAAGCAAAGCACCTGCATGTCCCAGGCCCCACAGCCCTGCCCTCTAGGTTGGCCTGGTGGAACTGAACCGCATGGAGGCTTCTGACCAGCAGGCCTATTCTGCAGCCTCTCCCTGGGAGCCAGCCCTGGACACACAGGCAGGCATCACTGGGCAGGTCATTCGTGCGCGTCTGGCTGCCAGCATTCTGCGTACAGCACAGAGACTTAGCAACACGCTGGGAACATTATGGAGCGTCTGGAGCTCTCTGAGATGGAGATGGTCAGCAGGCCCTGTCCCCGCGCCAAAAGCAAACAAAACCCGCCCGCAGTCAGGAGGGTACCCGGTCCCTCCAAAGGATGCCAAAGTCCCTTTGCAAAATCTTGCAAGTCCCTGGGCTGCAGGCTGGATGAACAGGGGCGAGAGGAGATTATGCTCCGTCTGTCTTAAGAGATTAGTTTCTTCAAATCCTTCACATGACTTCAGTCATTCTGTTACAGATGACAGAGGAAAGGCAGGCCTGATGCACGCTGGATGCCCACACATTTGCAAAAGAGAAAATATGCAAAAGCAAACAAGAGTCAGATTACTGATGGGCACAGCACCAGCTTCGGGACATCGGGAGCTGCTGAATAAATGATGACGAGGAGGCACATACAGTAATCATAGATTCGCCATAAATACCGCAGCCCTCAAGGCTCTCATATTTACTTTCTTTCCCCAAAGCATATACTGAATCTGGCCTTACCCTCAAATGAGATTTGGCGCTCCCCAGATTCCAAATATGGAAAATTACAGCTCTTCTGGGGTGGAGGTAAGGATGGGAAGGCAAATGTTTATACTGCATAAAATTTTAATAAAAACAGAGATGGTCCGCACCAAGAGGCACATTTGTTCTCCTCGAGTCCACTGCTCGCAAGGAGCTACTCGGAAGAGCTGGATGCATGATCCAAGTGAGAGAAAGGACTTGGGGATGCCACGTCTCCCAGCAGGAGAGGTGTGGGGACAGCAGCCGGAGGCCCTCACCCCTGCCCACGATGGACGGGTGGAGCTGGGCAGGGCGCTCAGAATGCAATCTTGCTTTTTGGTGATGAAATGCCAGAAGACAGATTGCAGAACTGTTCAGCAAGCTCTCTTTTGTACTGAAACATCAGAAGACATTAAGAAACTGTTCAGCAAATCATCTCTAAACAGTGTCACGAAGGGTGGTCTAGTTTTGGGGTGAGCCTAGAACGAATCCATCTGCACAGTCACTCCTCCAATACACGAACAGACGTGTCCATCTGGGAAGCAGAATTCCGAACAGACCAACCATCTCCAAAGCAACACGAAACCACTGCTGACAAAACCAACGAGGAAGCCAATCAGAGAGCTGCAGGGCGCAGGGGAGGATGGTCCTGGCCTGGGTTCGAGGGCAACGGCTGCCTCAGGAAGTCTTCACCAGGCACCTTTACGATGCCAGCCTGCCTCTGACCTGTGACTGGGGGATGGTGGCACAGGGAGAAGCAGCAGTGTCAGGTGAGACAAGTGCAGATGGGTGTCATCTCAGGGTGAAGCCCAGGTTGAGAGAGGGCACCCCCAGGAAGCAGACCTTGAACTCAACAGCTGACACAGCAGCTTCTGGAAAACGGGTACAACAAGGGTGGGAGCCCTGGGCTGTCCCCTAAGCCTCCCCTCCATAGCACCCTCAGAGGATCAGGCTGGGGAACCAGGGAGGCTGAGTAGAAGGTAGGGAAGGCAACCGGCCTCACCACCACCACGTCCAACAGAGGTCCTCAGGAGAGAGCCTGGTGTGGACGCCACGTCCCGTCTGATGGAAGTAGATGATTTTCCCATTTCTCTTTCATTCTGCCTTCCTAGAAATTCAGAGCTATCAAATTCCCAATTCCCATACACAGACCAGATCTCGGGCAAGTCTAACAAGGACATTCTATAGATCCAGAACTCGGGATATCTGTATCTTTTCAAAAGAAAGACTTTGCCTCAACGTCGCCCCATGCCTGAGCTCGTCCCAACACTGGTACACGCCACCTTACTCCTGAAGGGCCCACCTACGTCAGGGTTGCCCCCCAAGTTTGTGATTCTCAGCTATTAAAGGAGAGTTGAGGACAAAGCAGGGGAAAGAGATGTTAAGTAACAGCAGGGAAAAAAAAAACACCTGAGGGATAGAAAAGCGTTCCCTACTGCCTGGGTGCTTTTAATTAATCTTTCTATTTATTAAAGATTAAAAATACCTATCAGGTGGTAAAAGGTTGGCCAGGATTTTAACTCTCAGTTCTTGCTATTTGAGATAACAGAACAATGAACATTTGTCGCTGGCACTCAGGTTTTGTTGACTGAACGGGTGAAGTCTTTACAGGAAAGTATTAACAGCAGAGCTGATCAAAACGGGGCTGCCTCCATGGTCTCGGTGGGTGGCAACAGGTCACACCTTGATGCTTAACAGGGGTTGACTGTGATATGTGAATCCAATAACTGTCCCTCCAAAATAGCAACTGTTTTAAAAAATCAGGTCTAAAGGTGAGCCATCCAAAAAACCTGCTTTTGCTCCAGAGGTTTTAAAGAAAGTCACACCCGTGAACCGAGAATGAAGCCAGCGCTTTGAGATGATAATCTTTTTACAGCAATTTGCTGCTGCTGCAGGACTAGAGGGAAAGGTCCTCTTCCCCTGGATTAAGGTCTTAATGTCTGGTAGGCAGCAACCTTCGGGGTGGCTCGAGTCTAGTTCATTTGAAATGTTAGAATCCTTTGGGAGCTGAAAACACAAGAAAACTCATTTTCTTCCCACTCCATGAACAAACAAGAAGACTTAACTGCATTAGACACAAAACCGAGTGTTTACAGGTTGTCCTAAGTTTAAAATAGGCTTCATTTTAACTCAACATAATTTCGAAAGTATAACTACGACAACCAAATATGTGTCGTTCGTTAGTTAAATTTATATAATTGGGGAAAATAAACAAGTCAATCATTTTCATTAAATACGTTAGAATTTAGGGGCAGTATTTTTTATGATGACTCTTACTCTTGATACAGCAAGACAAAATTATTCCATTTTATCGTTATTGAACGAGGCTTACTACTCCCCAATGAGTTCACAAAGTACAGCTTCAACTAGCTATAAAGTAACCAAATCGGTTCTGATATGGCCATAAAATTAAGCCTGAAAAATAGCAAAGTAAATCACCCCTTTAAAATCAAGTTGTTGAACAATATGTTCTGTATGAACCCATTTATATTAGGGGAAAAAATCTATATTTGTGTGAGTACATGCATAGAAACGACAGACTCTGGCCTGAAAGAACAGATCTCGAAGTCTGGCATGTACATTAGACTCAATAAGGGGAGTGGGGCCAGGAAGGGATCGTCCATATTTTATTTTCTTTGTGTTTGCACCGTTTGATTTTTTTACTGGGGAACTTTATTCACATTGCCTCAGTCAAAAAATAAAAATTCAAAAAGGCAAAACAAACAACTATTCATCAACTTCTGGAATGGAAAGCAACCTCTCATCACCGTACTTTTTTATGTAACACTTTACCCCAAAGCATTTGATTGGCTGTTTTTAATTCTAACTTAATTCAGATCAAATCTTCAGTAAAAATGAAGATTTCCTGATAGGAATATTGTACTTAGGTTATGAAAGTTGAGAAACCTTAAAACTCAAGGAGGGAGGGAGCTGTTGCACCTGGCCCGGAAGGAGAGGTGTGGTGTTT
This sequence comes from Galemys pyrenaicus, assembly GCA_019455555.1. Lineage (NCBI taxonomy): Eukaryota > Metazoa > Chordata > Mammalia > Eulipotyphla > Talpidae > Galemys > Galemys pyrenaicus. The sequence goes on along the minus strand of JAGFMF010011645.1, from coordinate 3,136,047 downwards.
TGTTTTTATAAAGATTTCCTTATTTATGCACACAAGAGCCAGGAGATAGGCCAGAGCTATGGGGAGAGGATTCCAGACCGGAGAGGTCTGCGGTGCCACGTGGGTCAGCTCCCTTGGCCAGCCAGGAGATCAAGCTCCTGCTGCAGTGGCTGCCCACAGCTTCACAGTGCCGCCCCATAACCCCTCGCGCCACCAGGGAGGTGTGGTTTGACCTGCAGCCACGCAGGCTGCCAGCCCAGGTCTCCGGCTCCTCCTCCTCCAGAGAGCCCTTCCAGGAAATGTCAATCACCACCAAACAAAGAGTAGACCCCACCCAGGTGGCCCAAGCCCCCTCAGGCTCCCAAAGCTCTGTCTGAGGACCTCAGACCACCTCAGAAGACCTCAGAAGACCACCGTAGACATTTTAAAAAGCATCAACAGGAGACCACCTCCCCCAGCCTGCAGCCCAGCTCGGGCACTGAGGAGGCAGGCGGGCTGTGGGAGCCCTGGGCCATCCAGAACCAGCGCATCCCGCGGTAGAGTCCGGTTGTCAGAAAGGAAAAGCATTAATCACTGCAGCATAAATGCGTTTGTCTGGGACACAGAAGACTTCAAATGTACAGCGCTCCTGGGGGAAGGAGTTAGTAAAAGTTTGGTCCCCAGAAGGAGGTTCACTGCCCAGCCCAGGACATGGCCAGTTACCGACCTACCCCAGGAGGGTCCAGCGCCCTGCTGAGGGCAGAGACATGGTCACAGCGGTCCCCACGGACAAAGGAGCAGACTGCACTCCGGGAGGGAAGACGGGCCACGTCACAAGAACAGAACACGAGGGAAGGCCAGCTTGGGGCAGCACTGAGCATCACTCTCGTGAGGCCCTAGTGGGAGAGCTACCCATAGCGGAACAGAACATGCGACTGACATCAGATCTCTCCTGTTTTAATAAAGGGAAGTCCTGCAGCTGCCCGGCTGGCTCAGTCTCTTAATGAGACTCTTAATAAAGAAGGGCTTAATCAAAGGAAGCCCTTAATAAAGGGAACTGTGGAGGGTACCCCTAGAAGGCTAGAAATTCATCTTGCAGGTGCCTTGGCTCTGATGGTGCATGGGTGGGCACACAGGTTCTTCCTTTGGTACAGACAGGCCACTCTTCACTCCACTCCGGACGACCCCACCCCAGGAGAGCCTCCCACCTTCTCTGGCCACTTCTCCCAGTGGTGCTTCAGGATACGCATAGCTCTCCGGCCTCTTCCACCTGCCTCCAGCCAAATACCAGCCTCCTAGAATTCACCAACCAACTGCTCCAATTATCACCAACTGCGCCTGCTCCAGGCCACCTACACACAGACTCCATGTCCCCGGGACTTCTCAAAGCAGCCCTGCCCCGTGCCCCCACACTGTGCCAGGACAGCTCTCCGATGATTTACAAAACTTTGCCTGACCCTGACCTTTACAAAACCCTCCAACTCCGACAAAGGCCTTTGCAGGCTGACCTCGGGAGAGCAGCTCCTGCCTCGCCCGTCTGTGGCTCCTGCAAAGCCGGAAAGGAGAACACACGCACCTGCTTTCCTTCCCCAGCAAGGCTGCCCTCAAGAAGCACAGACAGCAGTATCTGCTGTCCACCTGCAAAGCGATTTTCCCGTTGACCGCTCACCTTGGGTGATCGCCTCCTAGCAAGAAGCAGGGGTAGGGGTGGGTTCAGTCCTTCACCTGGATGATGGGGGAGAGGGTCCCTGGCTGGGTTTCACTAGCGGGTTAACAGAGGGTTAGACAGAAACTTTGCTTCAACTCTCATTACAATAAAGACCATCACAAAGCTTTCAAAAATACATATGGGCCTCCCTGGTGGCACAGTGGGTTAAGCAATGCACTATGAAGCAAAACCGCAGCCACTGCAGCACGAGTTCGATCCCTGCTGCCAGCCAGGGCGGGGACCCACATGGCGCAGCAGACCTCTCCTGCCTCCCCGCTGCTCCCCTCGGCAGTGTGTTTCAGTCAGTCTGCCTGTTCTGCTCTCTGCTCTGTCTGTGGTGAATCCTCTCACCACCCTGGTCTCTGCCCCAGCTCTTGTGTGCATAAATAATCTTTAAAAAAATTTAAAAATAACAATAAAAAAATACATCCAACCACGTTCCAACCTGTGTAGAATTAATATAATTTAGTCTTTGATTTAGGGTCTTCCAGGGCCCCATACTCATTCTTTTCTGCCACAGTAATTACAGCTGCAGAAGATGTAGACACTGGGCTGATGGTGGCCTGCAAGCTAATTTTCTAGAATAAATACTTGGTGCTACATTGTGCGATTTTCACCGTTCTGAAAGTGGAGTTCGAAAATAAAAACAAAATCTGACTTAATTAAGGATTCCAGCGAAGGGAGGTCCAGTGCCATGGTCTTTGTGAAGTGCCTGCCACCGCGGCCCACAATTAGTCACTTAATAAAGGGTTCTTGATGAGGGAATTTGGCAACATGTGATTTTCTACAAATATAAGCTTGATTTTGATGCAACCACTCATTTATTTGAAAATGAAGGGACGTTCACATCCAGGTGGCCTAAATTTCCTTAAATTAAGAACTAACCCTTCCAGGGAATAGCTGTGCTCACTTGGAAGCAGCAAAGAAACACGTACCCAACGTGACAAATGAGACACTCCTGCAGGAACACAGAAATACTAATCAAGGCGCCAACTCAGGATGCACAAGGGCCCCAAGACCAGGCCGGAGGAGGCCACCCGCTGCAGCTGCTCCACAGGCCTGGGCTGCAGGGGCCCAGCCTATGCCGAGGTCCCAGAAGCATCACAATCACCGCCGCTTCTGTGCCCAGCACCGAGGCAGGTGAACTAGTGAACTAGTCCTTAAAACCATGAAGTCGGGCCTCCCTGGTGGCACAAGGGGGTAAGCACCACACTGGGAAGCATCCGCAGCCACAGCAGCACGAGTTCGATCCCCGGCCAGGGAGGGGACCCCCATGGCGCAGCAGACCTCTCCTGCCTTGCCCGCTGCTGCCCTCAGAGGTGTGTTTCAGTCAATCTGCCTGGTCTGCAACCCGCTCTGTATCTGATAACTCCTCTCACCCCCCCAACACCTCTGGCCTGTACCCTAGCTCAATCTGAAAACAAGAAACAAAAAACCACTAAGTCATTTCTCTCAGCCCTAAAGACCCACAGTCCCCCCCTGCACTATCAGGGTTCGAAGGGCAACAGAATCCTCCCACTTCTGAAAGCCCAACCCTGATCCTCCCCCACACTATCTTCCCCACAACCACCATCATCCTGAACTTCACGGGGATCTGGGCAGAATTCAGCGTGGATGTGAACTTGAATGGGAAAAAAATTACACCTTCACCCTCACTGTCCTCAAAGTGAATGTTAACCATTCCAAACCGCACGCAGGGTAACGTCTCCGAGACCCGGGCTTGGGAACGGAACCACAGAGACGTTCCTGTTCCTGCCCTGCACCGCTGATGCAGCTAACTCCAAACACAGTCTACCCCGACTGGGCCAAAAGCACAGTGACTGTGAGACCCATTATTTGGTCTTATCATTTAATATGTCACTATGGAAGCATAGCATCATATCGTAAAACTGTTTTTTACTATTCTGATGAGCACTACTTCAGCATTACCGATTTCCTTGGTTACCCTGTTTTTCATTCATGCGTTTTAAAATGTTGCTCTGGAAGGGTTTCAGCAGTCTGCCAAAGGACACCAGAAAGGTTAAGTCTCCCTCGCCGGGAGAGTAAGAGGCAGAAGCTCTGCAGCCAGACAAGCTCAGCGTCAAATCCAGACTGCAGACACCTAGTTCTTTCCTTTAAGCAAAAATCCCTGACATTCATCTTGTTCCAGGGAGCCAGCGCAGAAACACCTACCTAGAGAGAACATTCATTCACCAGAAAGTAGCTGCTCTCCCACTTACTGTGCGCCCTAGGAGGCTGAGTTCGGGGGCTTTGCGATGAGGGGGACAGAGCTGGCATTAACAGGGCCCTGGTGGCTGGGGTGAGCCCAGCCCCTGGGGTGCAGAGCCCCAAAAGAGGCCAGGCTGGTGCCGTGCTCCACCCCAAGGTCCTGAACTGTGGGTGCCCCAGCGCCCCTTGCAGTCCCCTCTGCCTCCCTGTCTACCAAAGGATGACACTCCAAGGTGTGCAGCTGCGAGACCAGGTGCCGCCTGGGCGGCTAGGACTGGCTTCAGAGTGCAGGCCGGAGCTGGAGGACCTGGGAGAGGTGCGGTCACTTCGGCCAGGCTTCTCTCGCTGCTGTGAGAAGTGCTGGAGCCTGCACAGCTCACCCAGCCCTGGGTGCCCAGAGAAGGCGCCATGGCTCACACAGCTGAAGGCACCCTAGCCGGTCTGGTCCTCCAGACAGGAACCCCCTTCCCCAGCACCCTGGCCGAAAGGCCCCCCCAGACAGAGAAGGGCGCAGCTCTGGGGCAGCAGTTAGGGCAGCAGTGCTTGTTCATCTAGACAATATGACCCTAATCCCCTCCTTCAAGATCTTTCTCCCTACGGCCCAAATCACCTCACTTCTCTCCTCCGCCTCCTCCTCCTCCTCTGCCTTTGATCACCCCAGTTCTGCTCTGAGCTCTCTCCCTCCAGAACATCAAAGTTCCTTTCAATCTCTTTTGGAAGCGCCTCTGGCCTCTCCCCTAAGACAACTTCTCCAGCTGGGCTGTCAGCCCCATCCTTTTCAGCCAGAGGCCCCCCCAAACTCTACAAAGTCCTCCCCCAGAGAGAAGCTAGCTTCTCCTGTGCAGAGACCTCCTGATCGCCCACGTCTCTCACGGCAGCAATTCTAAAGCCACTTCATTTTGTCTGCCACGCCAGCGCCGGCCTGGGAGGCATAACTGTTCAGGGGCACGAAAAGCCAAAATGTGCTCTATGTGCCTAAAGCTTCTATTCATCCTTCCTGATTATTCGCTTCCTGCTCTCGCAGACACAAACGCTATTCCGTCTCTCCCCCAGTGTTGTCATTTTTCCATGTCACTGGCAGTCCCTCCAACTGCTCCCAAGCACAGCCACAACCAGCCTCCCTGCTCTCCCCCCTTTTCACACTCACACCACACTCACACCAGCCGTACTCTCTCCCTCCCAAATTCTGCGCCCGGCTCCACCCTTTCCCAGTAGTGGACACTGGCTTGGCCCCCAGTCACAAGCAGACCCAGACTTCAGATGGCTCTGGACTGCAACAAGATAAAGCCTTGGCAGCCAATGCCCCCCCAAGCTGGGCGGGGTGCCCAGAGCCACAGCAGAAGAGCCCGGCCCCAGTGGTCAAGGGCCAGGTACGGAGCCCTGCGGCTTCTGTCGGACAAAGACTCGGGCAGGAGAGTGTCCAGACGGGCAGGAAAGAAGGAACCTGGTCTAAACCCCAGACGCGGCTCAAGGAAGGCACAGGCCTAGTGTGAGGGCCAGAGAGTTGCCAGCGCCTGGAAGGTTCAGCCAGCGCCCCCTCGCCCACCCTCAGGGAGCTCCACCTCTGCTCTCATTTTGGAGGCTGGCAGCTCCTGTACTCGTCTCCCTTTGCAGAGCGCTCAGCCTCATTCTGCTATTTTACAAACAAAATTTTATTCCAGGTGTGTGACCCACATGGGCATAAAACCTCTGCTGTTCTAAATTCACACTGCACATGAATTTGCATTACACGGCAGGAATGCTGACGCGTGAATCAGCACACAGCAGACCGCACGCAGGAAACAAGGCACAACGTGGGTTGTGTTCCCTCCCCGAACACCTTCTGCTTCTCCAAGGTTAGGAAAGTAGTGACAAGGTCCCCTCCCCACCGTGCTCAGAGCCAGCCAGTGACAAAAAAGGATGGGAGGCCACGGAGGGGCTCAAAAAGCCAGGCAGAAATGCATATGCATGATGTGCAATTCCAGACCTCCCCCTCTCTCCCACTTCTGGTCTGCTGCCACCATTCCCCTTTAATGCCACCTTGCCACTCATTTTTCTCCACGACATCTGCTTGTACCTGAGGCTGGGGTGGGGGGAGGGAGCACCCAGGTGCCAGGCTCAAGCTCCTCACCACCCACTGGCCCAGCAGGGGGCCAGCAGGCAACAGCACATTTCTTGAGCAGCCAGAAGAAAAACAAAAGGCACAAAAGCCACATTTCCTTGCTCTCCCATCCGTGGCTCCTTCTCCTGCCCCACCCTTGCACTCAGCCCTTTCTCCTGCTTTCACCACACCAGCCGCCCTTGCCCGTGTCCTCTAGAATCCACATGAATCACTAATTACTGATTCTAACCCAGACACTAGGTGGATGACACAGTGTAGCGAATGTCAACATGTAGGACTGGCAATGGGGAGAATGCAGAGCCGCGGCCTCCTTCACCGCCGCCAGCGCAGACTTGGGCGCGCTATGTCCTACACAGGCTAGGGAGAAAGACTGTCTAAACTTGCTACCACATTCTGGGGGAGGTGGGGGAAGGGGAAAGAAGTATTGGTCGGGGGTCCTGGCAGTAATGAACTCACACACCAATTCCCTGACTCTCCGTACAATAAAATTACCCCGGAAGCTAAAAGGTGTGGATCCCAGAGAGTCTGGTTTGTTGGCTTGGACATCAGGATTTTTTAAAGCTTCCCTGGAGATTCCCACAAGACCCGCCCCCGCCCCCGCCCCCGCCCCCGCCCCCACCCCCACCCCCTTGAATAGTATCTTGTATGTTGCAGACATTTTCCCCCAAAGAGATGCTCAGATACCTTGTAGCCTTTAGCAGTCAGCTCGGCCCAAGGAGGTGCCAGCACACTTTACTGAGATTTGAACTCCAACTCTCCGCACCCAAGCCTGCTCTCTCTCTCCACCACCTGTGACTCTCGCCAGGGCGCACACGCCAACTGGTCACAGATAAACCCCACGAGCGCAAGACACCTGGATTCAGAGATGCAGACAGCAAGCAGATCCCAAGGAGGCTGAGTGAGTAGAGTCTCCCCAGATTCAGAAGGCGGGAGGTAGGTGCTCCCAGGTGAGGTGTGAGGCAATGGGGAGACACAGGATCCTGGCCAGGGCGTGCCCCCTAAGCCGGAGATGTGTTCTAGACACCACAGTTAAGGTCGCGCTCCAGGCAGGAGAAGTGTCAAGTTTGGGAACGGACATGAACTGGGCAAAGGGGCCTTTTCAGTGGGGCAGGGGACCTTGCGAGCGGTGTTGAGGGCTCTCCTCTTGGGACCAGTTTCTCTCCCCCACTCTAAGCATTCTCACCCCCCTGGGGGGCTCACAAGCCAGCCTAACACACTCTCTACCAGCTTCGACTCTGCCAGTCTCTCATCCTTACAGAACGATGACCCGGCCCTCCTCGGTGCGCGGACAGGGCTGGACCCTCACCATTTTCAGTCTGCCGACCATTTCAGTTGCATAAGGCGTCCTCCAACCCTCTGTTCCACAACCCCTTCAAGAAACACTCCTGATCATTACAAAGCCAACTTTCCAAGAGACTGAGAAGAACACTGTCACTGCTGGCCCAACAAAGAAGTGAAGATGCTAAAGTGGCACATTCGCCCACAAGAAACCAGCCCAGGATCCACGGGGAGTTCCCAAGTCTCCATCCTGCAGAAGGGGGACCTCCCCGCGGGCCCAGGGCGGACACTCTGGGGACAGGGCTGTTCCCAAGCTCCTCCTCAATGGGCAACGGCCCCTGAACACGCCATTCTAACCTATAACACACCAGCTGCCTCCTGCTGTCCCCCCAGAGCTGAGTGTTGATGGGAAAGAACCACAAGGAATTACAGGAACCCACAGCAGATTAAACTTTCACATCGATTGCACTGATAAGCAGGCCACTTACCCAGCACAGCCAGACAGCTCAGCACCCGGAGAAAGCACTTCATGTCGGCAGCGACAGGAGACACACCACTGGCTTCCTCTTCTCCCAGCGCTTAATCTCTCATTTCTGGAAATCCAGTTATAGCAACCGAGGACAGTTTGGAAACAGAGTTTAACTCAGAAAAGGAGAATAGGTTAAAGAGAGATTAGCAGGGGGTGGGGGAGGGGTGGCCAGCACGGGGTGGGGGGTGGGGGGCTCCTGTGTTAAACTCCCCTACACCGAAGCTGAAGGAAGGGTCCAGAACAATTCCAAGGAGCCCCAGGCTTCCGCCACATCGTATGTCTGGCGTTTCCACTAGAACTGGAGACGGCGGTGGGTTAATCCTCCGGGAAAAGGGAAAAACGAGTCTGAGAAAATCCTTTCCTCCACTGATTATACAGAAATGTCCTTGGCTTCGCCGTGAAGGTGTCTGTAATCTCCCTCATTCGGCTCCCCCAAAGGGAACAGGCCCGCTTCTGTCACAACCCTCGACAGCCCGGTCGCCCCGGCCCGCGTCCACGGCTGGGGTCTCGGCACCAGAAAGTCTTTCTCCATCCATGACGGCGGGTCACCTGCCCCAGTCCCGCCCAGGACACACGAAGCAACTTGGCGTCCGCAGCCCCGAAGTGGTCCCACGAAGCCGGCGGATCCCTGAAACAGACACAGCCAGATGGGTCACGGGCGCCCAGCTGCCCCGGACACCGGGGTCCCGCGCCGGGCCGAGGGCGCCCGCCCGTGGCACCCTGACCTTGGGCGAGCGGCTACGCTGGCCTCCGCCTCAGTTTCCCCGGTCATCGCGGACGACAGCGGGGGGCCCCGGCGCCCCCACGGTACTCTGCCCCCGAGCTTCACTCCTGGGGATTCCCGCAGCCGCCCCATCCCCGCGCGCGGGCAGCCCCACCCGGAGGGGCGGCGAGGTGGGGCCGCCGCTCCCGGTTCCTCCCCGCGCCCGCCCCGAACGTGGGAGCTGCGCGCACGCCGCGTCCCCGGTGGCCCCGCTTTGTTGTACCTTCCCGGGGGCCGAGCTCGCCGCTGCGAGGAGAAGAGAGCGGAGGGGAGGCGGCGGAGCTCCGCGCGCCCGCACGGTCAGGGGAGGGGTCCGCGCCGACCCCGAGCGGAGCCGCCGCCGAGCCCGCCGCGCCGCCCCCCGCCTCCCGCCCCGCGAGCCCCCGCGCGCCCCCGGCACCCCCGCGCCGCGCCACAGACCTCGCCCGGCCGCTCCCGCCGCGGCGCCCGCTCCGCAGGTCCCGGCGCACGCCTCTGGGGACGCGCCGCCGCCTCCCGCGCCCCCGCAACGGCACCCGCCGCCGCGCTCGCCCCGCCCGGCGCCCCGCCCGACGCCCCGCCCCGCCCGGCCCGCTGCGCCCCGCCGCCCCGCGCGGGGTGAGGGCGGAGGCCGCGGCGAGAGGCGCCGCCCCCGGCCCGCCCGCCGCCCACCTCGCGGGCGTCGGGGCCCGGGCGGCTCGGCGCGCGGGGGCCGCGCCGCGGGGTGGGCGCCCCCCGGGCCCGGGCGCTGCTGCGGGCGGGCCCGGCGGCCTGAAGTTAATGAGCGGCTCGCGCGCACTGCCCGCCGCCGGGAGGTGCACAGGCCGCCCGGAGCCGCAGCCCGGAGCCGGGAGCCCGGAGCCGCCGCAGCCCCGGGCAGGGCTGCGCGCGAGCGCGTCCTCTCGCCAGAAACAAAAACAAAGCCGGTGCTGCAAGCTGGAGCCGAGCTCGCCGTGGAGCGGTACCGCGCTCACTCCGGGCAGAATTTCCTAGAAGTTGACACCCGGCTGGACGCTGCTAAAAGCCTGGCTTCGGATCCAGCTTCCCGCTTCCTCGGGTTGCACCTTCGCGGGGTGGCAGGGCCTTGGTTTCTGCGTCGTCGGTTACCTGCGGAACCAGCCCCCGCTTAATAGGTTGTGGGAGATGCCGTGACACACTTGAAGGCACTTAGAAGGCGCCCGCCACGTCGTGAGCACTCAGTGGATGCAAGCTCTTACGCTTTCGTGAGGAACAGCCCCATCCCAGCAAGAGCATTTCCATTCAGTCAGGGCCGACGGGACACACACCGTGGGCAGGGAGACCAGCACGCGGTGCTTGAGGCTCTGGAGGACAGTCTGGCCCTCCTGGAGCTTGCAGAGAAGGGGGATAAAACAGGGGTTGGAGGGCGGGTGAGGACAGTGTTGTGAAAACAGTTGCAAAGGGTCCCATCTTGGCGGGTCAGGCAGGAGGAGGAGTTCTCAGAGGAAAGGAAAACTAGGTAGCATTCCAAGGAGCAGGAGGCACAGGGGAGGACAGAGGAGGGAGGAAAGGAGAGGGGCCTGGGCTCTGTCCTGCAAGGCCCAGGGAGAGAGGGCGGTCCAGTTGGAGCACCAGCAGTCTCTTGCTGGGCCCGATCTGGGCTGTCAGAAGTGGGGAGAAGAGAACGGAGAAGGAAGCCGGCCCGGCCCTCTGTGTGCACGATGGACTTAAGGGCCAGACGATGCACCTGAGGTTTTGAGCAAGTCAGGGCTGTTATTAAGATGTGCATCAAGGACAGCTCAGCCTAGGTGTGAAGGAGGGAGGGCGGGGAGCCCACAGAAGGCCGCTGAAGACCCAGACAAGAGACACAGGGCCAGGGCCACAAGGGCCTGGGGTGGGCGCCGAGGAAGGCCAGGCTGAGGGTGAGAAAGGGGGCAGAAAAACCATCCCACCCTCAGCAACTGTGCTGAGAATATCCAGGATAAGGTCGGCTGGATCGGAGGCCCAAGAGGCTTGCGAGGGCGAGGGCGGAGGGCCAGAAAGCTTTTGGGTGCAGGGTGGGGTGGAGTTCAGAAGGCAGGAAGGAGCTTTGGGTTGAAAAGATGTGTTCAGCTGTTTGGAGAGCATAGCATGGAAAGAATGTAGTGAAGGAATATACGGGAAACTCACTTAGACCAGAAACAAACAAAAACCAACCACCTTCCCCCAACACACACCCAGTGTGCACAGAAAAAAACATGCCGTGGGGACCCAGAAGTAGCAATGGGGCCGAGCTTGCCCTCATCCCTCTTTCTTGGCTATAAATTCCTTGCAGGCAAGACCTGCCCTTTAATTATCATTTATCCCAAACAACTCTTGACATGGTGATCTGCATAGCGTAACTGCACTATAAATACTTCAGTCGAGTTGAATTGAATATTTATCACATATGCTATGTCTTGTATTGAAAATCTCTTTTTGTGGATTAAATAGGATCTCTTTTCCCCCAAGATAACACTGACTGTGCATCTCTCAACTTCTCCTTCTCTGCCAGACCCCATTTATATGGAGCAACCCCATTTATATGGAGCAACTATATCCCAAGAGGTCACTGCCCCCAGTGCTTAGATCCTAGTGGGAAACACAGACAATGAAACAAATATGTATGGAGTGTTATGTGACTTGGAAAATCGGGGCAAGGGGGTTGGGGCACAGAAGGATCCAATTTAGGTGGGGTTGGGCCTTAGGGAAAGCCTCTCAAAGGCAGCAGCAAGGGAACAGAGCACTGAATAGGAGAGTGGGGCTCTGGGGATTCTGCAGGAAAAGCATTCCAAGCTTAGGGAACAGCAAGAACAAAGCCTTTAATGTGCTCTGCAAATAAAAAGCATGTTAGTGGAGCTGGAAAGGTGTGAGGCCTAAAGAGAAGGAGGAATGTGGGCAGAGAGGGTCTGGGGCACAGGTCGGGGGCAGTTTGAGTGGTGTAGCTGCAGGGAGAATCAGGTGTGGAAGGTAGGGGTGGAGGAGAGGAGAAGGAGGCTCCATAGGTGAGAGACAACGGAGCCCAGCCTAGGGCAGTAGAGAAATTGGTAGAGTCTGGAAGCTTTTTCAGTGCAGATTCTTTGGGATTTTCCAGAGAATTAGACATGGAGAGGAAGAGAAAGAGGAATCAAGGAATCTTCCTGAAGATCCTGCTTTGGAGGATCAGCCTGCTTTGGAGCTCAAAGCTTCAACCCACTCACTAGGTGCCCGACCCATAACCACACTTGCCAGAGGTTCATCCTTGAACCCTCTGCTCAATCATTTCTTCCCAGTTCTTTCCTCCTCAGAATCCCCGCTCCTACCACTCAGACCCCGTAGTCTCCTTCAGGCTGATCTTTAACCCCTGACTTCATCCCCCAGGCATATGGCTTCCCAGCTCGGAATGTAGTTTGCACCCAATGCAAAGTCCAGGACTTGCTAAAAGCTGTGCTAACCACTGGAGGGTGGGGGGAGGGGGGAGTGAAACAATTAAAAAGCCACTCTGCCCTCCAGACACAAGCAGGAATACTGCAGTTGTGCAGCACAGGGCCGGGTGGGTTTCTGGGAGATGACCAGGTGGGGAAGGAAGGAAGGAAGGAGGAGGTCAGGTCCGCACCTGTGTCTGCGGTTGACTATTAGCAGCTTGCAGAGAACCTCTGCACTGGAATGTGGATTGGCCTGGAACGGGGTGGATGTTTGGGACACCTTGGAAGCCTCCTGATGTTCTCCCCCAGGGAGCTGAAGTCAGAAGCCAACAGGAGCTGGGCTGGAGTTTCAGCAAAGGCTGCAGTTGGGAACAAAGGGCCAGTGTTGCCCGATTTTTCTGCTTTTCGTAAAAGGCAGGAAATCGAGGTTTTTCTTGAATTCCTCCTAATTTTATTCACTGGACGCGAGTGTTTAAAAATAAGCACTATTGCGAACAATGCAAAATTTGTTTGCGGGGAAGATTTAAGTGGTGCTACTGAGTCTCCAGACTTGTAGTAGCTGCAGTCGGAGGCGCCTATAAAACCGCGGTGACATAATGTTACTTTTTAGCCAAGTTCTTTGTCAACTGAAAGAAAGTTGAGGGCAAGTCATTTTGCCTAAAGATACCCTGACACTCTGTGCTCACAGCCCTGATGTTAATTGCTCTTAATGCGCTTTAAACTGCCAAGTGGAAAGAGCAAATCCTCCCTATCTCCCCAAACAGCATAGTCAGAGCGAAAAGCGCCACTAAACTGTTCTCCAGACAGCAGCTTTCTTCTTGGTGATTACCCTCCCACACAGGCGAGGATCCCCAGAGCTGAAGAGTAGGAATAGCTTACACAGGATACCATCTGTCTTTTAAAAAAAAATAGAGTTGACTATTATATCCTAAGATCAGGGCGCCAGGGGGTAGTCCCCTAGGCTTCCCCACAGGTGGGGGCTCAGAGCCCGAGGGGCGCCATCTAGCGGTAGAAAAGGCTCTGGACTTGCCCCAGGCTTATCCCGGAGGAGGAAATAAAATTTGATGCAGTTGTTCTCCTTCCTGCACCCCGGATCTGTGCTTGGTTTCTGAGAACAGGGGGTCTGGAGAAGAACGCCGAGTTTGTGCTCCAGTCCTGCGTGGATTGATACTTCAGTCAAGTTATCTCAATCCTCCCTGGCGTGCTGGAGTCTACCTTTGCAAATCACCTGCCCTTGCACGGAAGGTGCAAGGATTAGATTAGTTGATTTATGCAAAGAATTTAGCTGAGTTCCTGGTACTTGGTTCTCAGTACTCAGTAGCTGTGCTAGTCTCAAGTTACGTACCAGGCTCTGCTGCTTATGCTGTCTTTTGCCCTCTCTTAGACCCAAATTTCTTCTGTAAAATGAAGTTGGCTAGGGCCTCCCTGGTGGTGCAGTGGGTTAAGCAATGCACTATGAAGCAAACCTCAGCCACTGCAGCACGAGTTCGATCCCTGCTGCCGGCCAGGGGAGGGACCCACATGGTGCGGCA
>JAGFMF010011645.1:3095225-3122561 GCA_019455555.1 Galemys pyrenaicus | reverse complement strand
TGTCTGTGGTGAATCCTCTCACCCCCCCACACCTCTGGCCTGTACCCCAGTGCTTGTATGCATAAATAAATAAATCTTTAAAAAAAAATAAAATAAAATGAAGTTGGCTAGACTAGTCTGAAAGTTCCAAACTGGCCCTGCATAAGTTATTCCAGAAGCATTAAAAATATGGATTCCCAGATCCTATCCAGAAAATACCATTTCTGAAGGTCCGTGTGAAACCCCAAAGGATCCTTTCAGTTCAACATTTCATATTGGTTTTCAGAAACTCATGACCCCACCTCCTCGGTCCAAGTCCATTTTTGATTTTGATTGAGAATCCCCACTGCTGGCCATCCAGATCAAAAGAACTAGAAGAGCTCATCTTTTCCACCCATATTCATTCTGATCTTAGCCCTAACCACAGCCAGCAAACTCCCCATCTTAGCCAACCGACACCTTGAGCATTCAGTGAGCTCCAGTCCTCTTTTCCAATATCTCATCAAACCCTGGCTTTTTCAAAATCCACCAGCCCTAGATCCACTTTTTCTCACACCCAGCTCCAGCTCTCAGCCTGAGCTCTTGCCTCCATGGGCTTCCTCCCTCTGTGAAAGAATTGAAATAACCCAGAGCCTCCAAGCAGGCAGAGTGTGAGCTCAGGCTGAACGCCACGGCACGTGTCACACTGGAGAGACTCTGAGTGAGCTTGGCTGACCCCCAACCTCTCAGCCTCTCTCGATGTCCCAGGGCCACTGGGCTGCCTGCCAGGGCTGCCTGCCACTTCCAACCATGCTGTGGTCCAGGTGGAGGGATCTTAAACACTTGGCGTGGCCCCTCTGGTGAGGAAAATGTGAGTTTGATTCCAGCGCTTCTGTCCTTGCACAGGGGAAGGTATGTCACCATAGATTCCAAGAATCCAAATAACCATAAGCTTATAACAGAACAGAACCTTCTGCATGTGAGGGCACTCTCTCTGAGACATCTGTCATCCACTGATCACGAGATCACGAGGGCTGTCTAGCCTGATCCAGTTGGCATGTTGCCTCTCACTATAAAAAAAAAATGTGGAAAGACATTGGCAAATCTCACCCAAATATGTATATGAACCTGGCTGACGGTTTTCAAAAGTTCACTTGGAAGTTCAATATCCAGAACTCAGAACATATTCCCGCCCCCCAACCGTAATATAGTAAATGTGATTGTATTTCTAGGCTGAACCACAGTGTTTTTAACCCTTAAAATGCTCCACACTGAAGGAAGAGAAGGGCAGTAAACCCACAGGGATTAAACAATTCTGAAAAGGAACTTTGCCACAAAATCCTATCCTCTTTTGAAAAACAAGTTAACAGATATTCACTGGATACAAAATGCCTGCTACCCCCTAAGGCACTAGAGAACATAGTCTAGCTTGCTATCCTCATGAAGTTTACATTCTGTGCTTGTTTTCTGTTTTCCCCAGAAGAATGTAAGCTTCCCAAACAGAGGACCTGGTCTCTCTAATTCTCTGGTGTGAGCCCAATGCCTAGAATAATGCCTGACACTTGGGGTGAGCTTGCGAAATATTTGTTGAACAAGTGAGTAAATAAATTCTAGCTGGGAAGACAGACAAGTACGTAAATAAACATGCAATCACACTCCAAGTGTTCGTGAGTACCAGGAAGCACAGGAAGCAGAGCAAGAGGGGATGGGGGTGGCTATTTTCAGTGGGATGTTCATGAAGGGCTTCTCTGAAGAAATGATATTTGCAGAGATCTGGGGCACAAATTGAGTCATGAACGAAATGGGGGGGAGGAACTGCTGCTTTTTTATAATATCAGACCAGGAATCTTGGACCAATGTTCCCACTGAGGGCAACTAAGATATCTGGGCACCATTTAAATAATGTTGAAAATTATTAAAGTGCTGAGCAATTACCAGGCAAACGCCAGGAGAGGAGGATAATCACTCAGACTCTGTTGTTCTGAGCGATGGACGTGAAATAAATTCTGCAAAATTGAGCTGAGCTTCTGGTGGTCTCCAAAGGAAAGGGAGAAGCCTCAAAGCCCAGGAAGAAAATGGGGGGACTCTGAACCTGAAGTTGGCATCCTCTGAGAGCTAAATCCTAGGGTAACTGTGAAACGGAAGCCGCTCTTCCTCACACTTGCAACCTGACTTCCTCACCAGGGTGACCTGGGAGACTGTGAGCTGAGTACTAGGGTTAAAGTGGTTCCAGACCGGGAGCAGCTCCGGGAGCCTTCCAGAAGCAAATGAAAACCTTTTAGAAGGAGGATTCTACCACCCTTGGCCTCTTGTGATTCCAAAGTGAAATTTCCAGCATCCAGTCGAATATAACCATGAAATACGATGATATGCATGAGAACTAGCAGAGGCAACAGAAACTGAAACAGGCTCAGAACAGTGAGGTACTGGAAGGGTCGACGCAGCCAGCAAAGCAACTCTGCTTACTGTCCTCAAGGAAATAAATCCAACTTGATAATTTTGTCAAAGAACTTGAAACTGTAGAAAGAGCTGGGGTGGGGGGGGGGGGGCATGCCAGACCAGGAGGAAAGCAGGTTCAAAGGCCCTGAGGCAGGAGTCACCTTGAGATGTCTGAGAGATAGGAGTCTGTGTGATGTGGGCCCAGTGAGCAAGAAGCCCGAGGCAGAAGGTGTGTTCAGAGAGCAAGGCAGAGGTCACATCAGGTGGGGCTTGGTGGGGCTGGGGTGGGATTCAGGCCTGTTCTGTGTGTCAAGGAAAAGCCCTGGGCAGCTGAGTGCATTTGGAAAGCCCAAGTGGAAGACGCGATCTCGCCATTTGGAACTGGAGGGGAATCTGCCAAGTGAAATAAATCAGGAGAAAGACAAGAACCAGACGATTTCAGTCATGTGGAGTACGGAGAAATGACGCGAAGGAACAGGCAAAACTAAACCAAAGCAAAGCCGAGACATCTGCTACAGAACTGCGACTGCCAGAGACGGAGTACAGGGTGGGTTAGGAATGGGGAAGGGGGTCCAGGGGGCTGGGGCGCAGGGTTATGGAGGTCTCAGGGGTGGGTGTGGAGTGGTAACATACATCTGAAGATGTGAACCCCTAAATCATAATGTTGAAAACCAAATGTTACCTCAATTTAAAAAAAAAGGGAATTTCAAAAACATTCAGAAAAAGAAAAAGGCCAATGGGCTGTCACATGGGAAACAGATCATAGGAGCAAAAGTAAAGGCAAGGGACCTCCCTGGTGGCGCAGCGGGTTGAGTGCCACACTGAAGCATCCGTGGCACAGCAGCACGAGTTCGATCCCGGGCCAGGGCAGGGACCTGCATGGCACAGAGACCTCTCCTGCCTCCCCACGGCTCCCCTCAGCAGTGGATTTCAGTGGATCTGCCTGTTCTGCTCCCTGCTCTGTGTCTGGTGAGTCCTCTCACCTCCTGCACCTCTGGCCTGCACCCCAGCTCTTGTGTGCATGAATAAATAAATTAAAAAAAAAAAAAAAAGTAAAGGCAAGGTGTTGCACCGTCCAGGTAAGGATGAGGGAGGCTTTGTCTAGGCCGAGTATGGGCCTGGTGAGCAGGGAGTTCGGGTAAACTCTGCAGGGATTGCTGACAGCTCTTCCTGCTGGATTGGGCGTGGGGTGTGAGAAGGAGATCAGAATAGCTCCCCACCCCCATATCCTTTCTGTGTGACCCCCTTCTCCCTGGGCGCCTACGTGGTTTCTATTTCTAAGTCCACAACTCCTTAATTGGCATTTTTTAGTCTAGTCCTTTTATTCTGAGCTGATGCCTATAAAGCTGACTCCCTTCCAAAATATTCTACCCAGATATCACCAAGCCTTTGATAGAATTCAAAGGCCAATATTTTTCCTTCTAAACTGTTTTTTCCTCTTCAATTTCCTATCTGTTAGTGATGCCACTTTTGCTCCATCTCACAGGCCAGACCCTTAAATTTAACTTCCCACTTGCTACCTCCAATCGGTGGCTGGGGACTGCCAAGTTTACCCCCTTCACGGCCTCCAAAGCTGTCTGTTCCTTTCTGTTTTCCTGGCTCCTGCCCTCGCTCGAGTGTCCTCACCTCTTTCTAGACTCCGTGGGTCTATCTCCCGGATGATGCTTTCACTCGCGCCCATCATCCTGCCCTAGCACACATCTTTCTGACGTGCAGATGTGCTGACAATTACGTACAGCAGATCCAAGCTCCTTTGCATGGGTTATAAACACCCCCAGCGCCCCAAAATAATCTTCCCTTTATTACTGGTCTCATCCAGTTACCTAGGGCTTCCTGGATGTGCATTTAGGGGTGCTGCTACCCTGCTAGGCGTGCTTTCCTCGGGCCCATCCACTTGCCCCCCCACCCCTCTTCTTGAGGAACAACTGAAGCAGAGCTTCTCTTGAAGCACCCTCCCTGCAGCTCGCCTCCTCTGGTGTTGAGCTCACCTGTGGGGCGTCTGCTGCTGCTGCTGCTGCACACCCTCCCCCCAGCCTCCACTGATTTCGCTTCTTTGTTTCCACGTTTGTCTCAGTGAGTTTCTGGGACTCAAGGAGATGGCCTGCTGCTCTGTGTGCTGCTCCCACCACTGTTCCCCGCCTCGCAGCCCCTTGACCAGAGCTTCATGGAACGGAAGGAGGAGTGATCAAGTGGGTCCCCTAGACTGATCCCACAAACCCTCAGGGTGGACCCCAGCCCCAGGCTCCAGGGAGGGGCAGCAGCCGGAGGTTGCAGAAGTTTGGAGTCTCCTGCTCCTCCTACACGCTTTGGGTGCCCATACAAACAAGTAGGAAGTCGGCTGTCTTGTCTCTGCGGAGCCTTCATCGGAGCCTTCATCCACATCAACCTCTTAAGTTCTGTCCACAAAGGCTCTTGGCAAGAGACATCTGCCTTTTACCACTACCGCCCGTCTCCCTGGGATCCCCGAGTTCCCAGGGGTCCCCGAGTCTTCTCCCCGCTCAGCCCGGGCATCACGGCCCTTGGGATTTAATCAGGGCGGTGTCTGCGCTGAGATGGTGTCTGCGTGGACAGTATTTGGTAGCCCGCACGGGTGTCCCACGCTCACAGCACGAATTACACAAATTATGGATTTTTAAAAAAAAAGATTTATTTATTTATACACACAAGAGCTGGGGCACAGACCAGAGGTGCAGGGGGGTGAGAGGATTCACCAGAGACAGAGTAGGGAGCAGAACAGGCAGATGGGCTGAAACACACTGCTGAGGGGAGCAGCGGGAGGCAGGAGAGGTCTGCTGCACCAAGTGGGTCTCCTCCCTGGCCGGGGATCAAACTCCTCAGTTTGCTGCATAGTGTGTTGCTTAACCCATTGGGCCACCAGAGAGGCCTCCACAAATGATGTTGATACGCTTCTTTTGTAATCACTTTTTACAACATTTCTATGACCCCTCATTTCTCCCTCTTTTCCTCACTTACAATGTCCTATTTATAAAGGCGGGACTAGAGTGGAGCAGAAAGGAGAGAAAAGAACTAGGAAAAGAGAGGATGAAACAAAGAAGGAAAAAATGGAAGGAGGAGGGATCAAGGGAGGCTCGCAGGGGAAAGAAAAGAAAGGAAAGAAAAAGAGAGAGAGAATCCTGGCCTCCTCCACCCTTCTGTCTATTCAGAGAGGGAGGGGAGAAACAAGGAGCAAGCAAGAACCTTAAATGAAGTAACCACACGTGTCTGTGAAATCTATCTGAAGCCTCCCGATTTGAGCAGCAGGGACTTCGTGGCAGATATTAAACATTTAATTGACTAGAGAAACCAATCCCAGAACAAAGCCCCTTTCTTTGTGGCTCTCATATGATAACCCAAACACAGGAGTTGCTATTTTCCTCCAGACACTATCAACCACAGCTATCTGTCTTGGTCCTAGAATGTTCTAAAGACAACAGCTTATCAACACTCAGAGGCCGCGTCCATCAGCCACAGCCCCAGGAGCCCCGGCTCTGCACAGCAGGCCTAGAATTCAGTGGCTCCCAGCCTGCTCTGCGACCAGACCAGACGCCAGCCAGCCGTGGCGCCCTTTCATCTTCACCCACCACAGAGCCATTCTGGCCGGTAGCGGTGGGGGCTCACGCCCTCTCCAAGCCGCACCCCAGATCTAAGTGAAGCCTCCTCTTGCCTGAGGCCTGCTGGGGGAGGAGCGTGAGCAGACTCCTGGGAGTGGAGATGGGGTGGGGTTAGATTTGTTCCAAAAGTTCAGCAACTGCTGCTCCTTGAAAGGCTGTTTCCAGCTGGGGAATTTCATCTTCACCAGGTGGGGAGAAGGGAGTGAGCTTGGTAGGAATATCTGAAAGGAGCTTCACGAGCTGGGGAGCACGGGTGGTTTCTGGGTGTAGAGGAAGGGGAGGCTGGGAGTTGCTGGGCTCATCACTTCCTCCACCTCTTCCCCTCCCATTGCTTTCCTCTCTCCCTCCCCCTTTCTTCTCCTCTTCTTTCTCAAAAGCCAGCAAGGCATGGAAGTCACACACAGAGATGTCAACTAGAGGGCTGCAGCCCTGCCTCTGGGTGTATGAGGGAGGCCCATGACAGTCTAGCTTGCTAGTTAAGGGTTCAAATCCTATCCTTCCTCTTCCACTGGCTGTATAACCTCGGATAATTCCTTTAACAAGTCGGCCTCAGGGGCCTCCCTGGTGGCGCAGTGGGTTGAGCAACGCACTATGAAGCAAACCGCAACCACTGCAGCACGAGTTCGATCCCTGCTGCTGGCCAGGGAGGGGACCCACATGGCGCAGCGGACCTCTCCTGCTGTGCCCGCTGCTCCCCTCAGCAATGTACTTCTGTTGATCTGCCTGTTCTGCTCCCCGCTCTCTGTGGTGAATCCTCTCACCCCCCACACCTCTGGCCTGTACCCCAGTGCTTGTATGCATAAATGAATAAATCTTTTAAAAAAAAAACAAAAAAAACAAGTCAGCCTCAGTTTCCTCATCCATAAAATGAAAATAATGTGCTGCTTTATCATTTTTAAATTTTTTTTAAGATTTATTTTATTATACATAGAAGAACTGGGATGTAGGTCGGGGTACAGGGGATAAGGGGATTCACCAGAGACAGAGTGGGGAGCAGAACAGGAGAATCTACTGAAACACACTGCTGAGGGGAGCAGCGGGCACAGCAGGAGAGGTCTGCTGCGCCATGTGGGTCACCCCCCTGGCCGGGATCGAACTCGGGCCTCAGCAGTGAGAAGGCTGAGTGAGACTTAACCCCTTAGCCATCAGGGAGGCTCTTTGTTGCTTTATATGGTGAAGATTCGGCAGTACCTCTTTTATAGGGTTAGCATGAGGAGGACAGAGGAAAGATACTGGGTGAAATTCATAGCTCATAGTAAGTGCTCATTTAACAAATAGGGTTAAACACTGACTAAATGCCAGACTCTGCTTTGTGTACTGGGTGAACAAAACAGACAAAAAAAAAATCCTGCTCTTGAGGAGTTAACATTCTACATGGGTCAGAAAGACAATAAACTAGTCAGTAAAATATAGAGTAAGTCAGATGATGAAAAGTGCATGACAAAAATAAAACTGGGAAGGGGACCAAGGAGTATGGGCAGAGCAAGGATTGTAATTTTAAACAGAGCAGTCAGAAGCTCCCTGGGAAAGTGACATTTGAATTAAAAGACCTGGAGGGGGGCCTCCCTGGTGGCACAGTAGGTTGAGCACCACACTGTGAAACAAACCACAGCCACTGCAGCAGGAGTTCGATCCCTGCCTCCGGCCAGGGAGGGGACCCATATAGGCCAGGGAGGGGACCCATATAACACAGCAGACCTCTCGTGCCTCGCCCACTGCTCCCCTCAGCAGTGTGTTTCAGTCAGTCAGTCTGCCTGTTCTGCTCCTCACTCTGTCTCTGGTGACTCCTCTTACCACCCTGGACTCTGGCCTGTACCCCAGCTCTTGTATGCATAAATAAATAAATATTTTAAAAAAATAAAAGACCTGTAGGAAGAGAAGGAGTCCAGCATACAGGTAGTTGAGGGAAGAATGTCTGGGCAGAGGAATTTCAAGTGCAGATGGCCCAACCCTGGAACCCACCTGCCCAGAGACACAGCAAGGAGGCTGGTGTGGCTGGAGCTAGGCGAGGCAGGGAAAATCTTGGGAAATGAGGTCAGAGAGGTAATGGTGTGTGTGCAAGGGGGCGGTGGAAGCAGGGAGTGCATTCATGTAGGGACTTGCTGGCCACTGTAAAAACTTGGGAGAGTTTTAAGGAGAGGAGTGATATAATCTTATTAATGTTTTCACAGGGTTGCTCAGGCCACTGTGTTGAAAACAGGCAGTGGGGTCGCGAGTGGCAGCTGGGAGACGCGCAAAGGCCAGCGCAGCCCAGCGGAGAGGTGGCCATGGCTTTGCTGGGGGACTGGAGAGGAGGTGGTGAGATGTGCTTGGATTAGGTGCTGGAGGGGAGAAGTTCTTAAGAAGAGCTGACAGAATTTAATGATATATTCAATGGCAAAGACCTTGGTGAAGCAGATGGGGGTTGAGATAGGAGATACTGTTGGGCGAAAGGACATCCTGAATGAACTCCACAAATAGGTTTGATGGACCCACTCCCCGCCCCAGACCAAAGAGATCCAAGACACCAAGGACTACAAATCCCATAATGTCATCACCACCGAAGGGAGGGTTGCTGGGATCAGAGGGTAGAGCAAAGCAGCCAGGTTTGGTATCAAACCAGACATGTGGGACTTGGGGGGCTCTTGGTTCTTCCCAGCTCTTAGCATGCTTTGGAGGTTCCAGCTCAGTGGAACTGGTAGGACGCATTCATGAATTTATTTCCCTCTCTTTCTCCCTGAGTTATTCATTTCTTCATTTCCCCTTCTTTTGTAAATTAGCCCTTTATTAACCTTTGTGTGTGGGCACACACACAAACAGGCAGTTGTATTATTATAAGTTCCTTTTAAGCATGTGGGTGAGGACCCACAGTCAAGCAACCCATTTTATATCAGAGTTGCCCTGTAGCAATGCTATGAATTCTGTTTTGGGCATTGTGCAAGACTGTCACCTGGATAGCCCCTTCGGGACTTGTACTGGGAACTTGTCTTCTTCCAATGCTTCCATGTGGGAGACCAGACTGCCTTGCTGGTGAGTCTATATAGAAAAAACCAAAGTGTCCTGGTCTGGCTAATGGCCAGAGATGTAAGGGGTGGGGGGCGGGGATATTTGAACCCATCCGGTCCCAGTGAAGTCTCAGAAGACTTCTGTTCCCTGAGTGACCCTAGTAAGACCAGCAGATGAACCATCCAGCTAAGCCCAGCCCAAACTGCCACTAAGCTCGAGGGTTTGCTATGAAACCTTAGAGAGTTGGTACCATCATACTAAATTTGACATGCTGATGGATATTCAAACTAGGATGTCAAGTGGGCATTCAGAAGTCTGAGTCTAGATTCCAGGGGAGTTGTCCAGACTGAAAAGATACATCTTGCTAGTCATCAGCCTGTAAATGATGGTTAAAGACAGGAGGCCAATGCTTCACCAGGGAAATGAGTATTGGTAGAGAAGAGAAATCCAAGGACTGAGCCTGGGATACCATAACAGTTATCAGAGAAGAGGAATCACAGCAGTCAGTGCAACGGGAGAAAAGTAAGTATGTGTGTTGTCTTGGGAACCAGTAATGGAGGCACGAGAAGGGAGGCACTTGTGGTATGGAGTGCTGCTAGCTGAGCCCACGAGATGGAGACAGCCTTGACAATGAACTTTAGTCAATGAATGTCTTTGGTTGTCTTGACAGGAGCAGTTGCGTGGAGCGTTGAGTGTGGAAGTCTGCTTAGAAGAAGTGAAAGAGAGAATGGGAACACAGGAATTGGGACCAGGACTAAGGAGAACCCTTTCTGAGGAATTCTTATCTAAAGGAAAACTAGGAAGCTGATCTACAGTGAAAGAAGGATTTACAAGTAAGAGAAGGGGTGGATGTTGACCACTTATTGTCTGTGCATGGGAATGAGTCAGTGGAGAGAGGAAAATTGGGTGTCACCGCAGACAGAAAGGGGATTTGGGGGATGTTGTCCTTGACCAGGGGGCACACGTGGCGGTATTGATCTCGGCCAGGCGCGAGGAAGGATCACATATATTGTGGGAGAAGGGGCTGGAACATGTGGGCACCGATGTAAAATAGTGGGCAGAGGTAAGTACAAGAATATGGCATTCCTGTAATATGGAATTCTTTACTTTCATTTTCTCAGTAAGATCATTGGTTGAACTTGAGGAATGGAAGGGGTGTTAGAAAGTGGGGCGAGGGATACGAA
Organism: Galemys pyrenaicus; assembly: GCA_019455555.1. Classification (NCBI taxonomy): domain Eukaryota; kingdom Metazoa; phylum Chordata; class Mammalia; order Eulipotyphla; family Talpidae; genus Galemys; species Galemys pyrenaicus. The sequence continues at coordinate 3,112,384 of JAGFMF010011645.1, read as the reverse complement.
ATTCTTGCCTAGAAATCAGTGGTAGTCATTGCGATTACTTCCCTGTAGTACGTGAGGACTTCCCATCCTACCTATCAATATGCAGGTGGTGAGCACCTGTTCAGGTAGACCCAGGCTACATCACCCCTCGACCCCCACCGGACAGACTTTGCTTGGCGCTGCTGAGACCAACACAAACATTCCTTACTTCTTCCTTATCACAGAACACAGCTTTGTTCAGATATGTGGTGGCCACAAACTCAGAGGCATCTGAGTCTTTTCCCTGACCAAGGCTGTGGGTCTAATTTATCTGAGCCAGTCCAGGTAATTATGGCCCTTTGCCAGCAATTGTTTTCGGTATGGACATGTGTTGCAATTCTGACCGATAATACGTAGATCTGCTGGCAGTTTCTCAGAAAAGATTTTCCCTTGTGATAAGGAGACTCAGAGGAAGAATGGTTTCTTCTCTCAGTTCCCCATCACAGTGCTTGTGTGTAGAACCCGGGCCTTCCGAGGGGCTTTAAATACATCACTGAATCACTGAAGTCAGCCCGGGCCCCTCCCCACCTGCAGACTTGCTACTCCGTGAGATGCCGTCATGTCTCTGTATGTTGCCTTTGTGTTAGCCCAGCTGTGCTTTGGGATCGGAAGAATTCTGCTACAAGCACATCAGCAGAATAGGTGCAGAATTCAGACGGACCTCACCGAAGACACAAATTCAATTCTGTGAGATGCAGTTAAAGTGAGAACGATGTGCCAAGCACGGGCTTTGACACAGATGAATAAAACTCCCTTACTTGGAATAGCTTATAACAAACCTTGGGGCCCCCCTGGTGGTGCAGTGGGTTAAGCAACGCACTATGAAGCAAACCGCAGCCACTGCAGCATGAGTTCGATCCCTGCTGCCGGCCAGGGAGGGGACCCACATGGTACAGCAGACCTCTCCTGCAGTGCCCGCTACTCCTCTCAGCAGTGTACTTCTGTTGATCTGCCTGTTTTGCTCCCCGCTCTGTCTGTGGTGAATCCTCTCACCCCCCACACCTCTGGTCTGTACCCCAGTGTTTGTATGCATAAATAAATAAATATTTAAAAAAAATAACAAACCTAAACCTAAATGTATCTAAACTGTGAACTGGGGATAGTAAAAAACAGACATTATTTTTCCAGCAAGCAGAATGTACTGAGTGCTTTGAAAGAGACACTGGACTTCAAAGGAAGTAGTGACAACACCCATTTGGGGAAGTTGGACTAGTCTCCATTGGGGAAGTTGCATAGAAGCTGGGCCTTGAAAAATAGCTAGAACTGGGGCCTCCCTAGTGGCGCAGTGGGTTAAGAAATGCACTATGAAACAAACTGCAGCCACTGCAGCACAAGTTCGATCCCCAGCCAGGGAGGGGACCCACATGGCACAGCAGACCTCTCCTGCCTCGTCTGCTGCTCCGCTGTGTTACAGTGGATCTGCCTGTTCTGCTCCCCACTCTGTCTCTGGTAGATCTTCTCACCCCCACATCTCTGGCCTATACCCCAGTTCTTGTATGCACAAATAAATAAACCTTAAAAAACTAGCTAGGACTTTGGAGCTGGAGGGGAATGAAGGACTACCTGCCCAGGTATAGAAAACAGAATGCCCTGTGATGACCCAGTAAGAAGCAAGAAAGGTAGAGGATGGGCTGGAAAGCCAGGAGGGAAGCTCAGCTCAGCTGGTTTGGGATATGAATAGATGAGAAGAGAGAATCACACTGAAAGTTAGTTACATTGGGTCAGGATTTGAGAGGTGTGAGAGACCAGACCCAGAAGTCAGGGTTTGCTAAGTTGTGGTCCCTGGAGAACTTCCCAGTGGTGACGCAATCAGAGCCGAGTGTGGGAAGGTTCATCTTTAGCAGATGTACTGCAGATAGTGCTTTTTGACCCAACATTCACTGTTTAAGTTCTTTGCTACACCTTCACAATACATTCCTTCATTCCACTTCCATCAGGTATAGACATACCTAGAACCTAGGCAAGAACAAACAAGGGCAGATCCGAGTGATGGGACAGATATGAGGGCACTTCACCCTTTTCTTTAGACTCCTTCTAACCTACAAGAGGCTTCATTCCATTTAAAATCTCCCTGCGCTGCCCACCTTTGTACCAGGACAGGATTCTCTATTCTCTAGTCTCTAACACTTGGGGAGCTCCCAGCGGCTGTGGTACCCTCTGCAGAGCACCATGAAATATTGATATATTTAAGTCCTAAATATAGCCTATGATTAAGCACAAAATTACATAGTTAGCCACTGTATGCTTAAATTGCTTAGAAATGTTCAATTTAATTAAATTTACAGACACTATCACACAATATAAAACCACAACCATAAGCCCAAACACCTGCCCATAGGAAAAACAAGCTGTCAGACTAAGCACCGGCCGTGATGCCTGGGCCCATTAATATTCATTTGCTACTTGCTGATTCTTTCTGTCATCTGCTAGCACTGGCCAGTGGACAGGCACTAGCAGGTGCCAAAGATTTAATAAAAATGTAGAGAGGAAAAAACTAAAAGCTGGAGAAATTCTATCCATTAACTTAATTTTTCTGGGAATTAGTATATTTCTTCATTCACTCTACAAAGATTGATTGAGCAGTTAACAGTGACCCAGGCACTGTGCCAAGCACAGGCAGTACAGAGAAATGAGGCACAATCCAGGCTTCCAGAAGTCGGCTCGTAGGAGAGGAGAGGAAGTGAGGCTGGGGGAGGAGTAAGGCGCCTGGTTGCCCTGAGTCTGGGGCCCAAGAGATTCACAGGGGAGGAGCCACCTCAACCGCTAGCAAGTCTTGAAAATATAAGGAAGTTGTCTGAGTCAGTGCTTGTCAGAATGTGGGGTTCCTCGCCCCGCAAAATGCTCCCAGAACTGGGGGGAGGGGCAGGATCCAAAGACAGTTCCCAATGTTCTTGTTTCATGAAATACTGGTCCTTCCAAACATCGATTGCATCCATCATTTTATAGGAGAAAGGAATATGAGAATGAGAAAGAAAAAGATGAAGGAAGAAGAGATAACGAGCAGGTGATTTCAGCAGACAGCTGTGTTTCGTTGGCACCCGTCTAGTTTGGTGAAGAACTCATAGTTCGTCATATTTATCTCACTTTGCTATAGATTCACGAAAGTAGGGCTTGGAGCTCCAGCGGGAAGGAAAGTTGCGGCGAGGGCCACAAGCGGAGGAAAAGGAGCAGGGACAGAGGCCCTGGGGCGCGCACGAGGCACTGGGGAAATTCAGGGCTTCTCTAAAAACAAGTTATGGGGCCTCCCTGGTGGCGCAGTGGGTTAAGCAACGCACTACAAAGCAAACCGCAGCCACTGCAGCACAAGTTCGATCCCTGCTGCCGGCCAGGGAGGGGACCCACATGGTGCAGCAGACCTCTCCTGCAGTGCCTGCTACTCCTCTCAGCAGTGTACTTCTGTTGATCTGCCTGTTCTGCTCCCCACTCTCTGTGGTGAATCCTCTCACCCCCCCACACCTCTGGCCTGTACCCCAGTGCTTGTATGCATAAATAAATAAATCTTTTAAAAAAAACAACAAGTTATGCTTTGCGTGGGTATAAAGAATATAATCTTTGACCCTAAGAGTTCAAAGAAATTAAAACCTGCCTATGGGCCCTTAAGGGCTATACTCACTATGCTTCATGGGTCAGTCATCCTGACCACTTCAGAGGGGTAGGGGCCCAGATGCTCTCTGTCCTGGTTACCCAGAGTCTCTCTGGTTCTGCCTATGGAGAAGTCTGTTCCCATTGGGGAGCAAGGTTAGCATAAGAGGGAAACCGAAGAATGAAGTCACAAGATGGGGTGTGTATCTGAGAACTGAGCATGGCCAGCACTAGATTCTCCAGAAGGGAAGGCCACTTGCCAATGGCCAGTAGGACCGGCTGGCCTCTTCCGGCTTCAGGGTCTGGAAGCAGCGGGGACCTGCCCCTTCTAGAAAGTCTGCCAGATGGTCCAGCAGCCCAGGTTGGGCCTGATCTACATTTTATGGCCAGACCAAGGCTTTCACAATTCTAAGCCCTCCTCCACCACCAAGAGCCTGGCCCAACCCACCTCTGTGGTGCCAGAAACGGAAGCTGAATCTCGGTTGCCTCCTTTTCTTGGACCAAATCTCAGGGGTGTGTTTATGGGAGGTGGTTTCTGCAGACCGTGGCCGGCACTTTGCCCTTGTTTGTGCTCAAAGGAAGTCTTATCTAGGATAAGCAGGGCTGGAGGGCAGGGTCCAAGGTTACTGGGTCAAGCACTGAGATCACTGAGAAGGGAGAAAAAAAGGAAGCAGAGAGAGAGAGAGAGAGAGAGAGAGAGAGAGAGAGAGAGAGAGAGAGAGAGAGAGAGAGAGAGAGAGAGAGACAGCNAAGCAGAGAGAGAGAGAGAGAGAGAGAGAGAGAGAGAGAGAGAGAGAGAGAGAGAGAGAGAGAGAGAAAGAGAGAGACTGCAGGAATACATAGCAGGAGCCCAGTTCATGTTTTAGAAAGAATGATGAATCCTCACTGTGTGTTCTGATATATTTTCCCAATTTAGCATAGGTAAAAGAAGGCCAGTGACAAGTATATAATATTAAAAATTGAGAGAACCAAAACGGACAAATGAAATGTCTAACTGGAGTAGCATCTAAATGAGTAAATAGAATTTCCATGCTTTCTGCTGTCTTGCTCCACAATATCTGATAGTGAAAAAATTCAGAGCTACAGAAAACTTGAAAGAATAGTGCAATGAATATTTATGTTCCCCTCCTGCAGATTCATTAGCTACCATTTTGCCACATTTGCTTTCTCTCTGTGTAGACGTATTCTGAGTGTTGTGTGTGTATACAGGATTGTGCGTGTGTACAGCAGTAAATGTGTGTGTGCTTTTTCTAAAGCATTTTAAAGTACCAGACTTCATGATACTTCACTGAATGACTAACAAAAGACTCTCTTAAAACATCATTATTACACTGAAGAAATGGAACACTGAGGCAATAGCATTATCCAACATATGGTTCAGTTATCTGAAAAAATATTTTATTAAATATATATGTTATGGGGCCTCCCTGGTGGTGCAGCCAGCTGAGCACCACAATGTGAAGCTTGCATGGCACAGTAGCGTGAGTTCGATCCCTGACCAGGTAGGGAACCCACATGGCACAGCAGACCTCTCCTGCCTCACCTGTTGCTCCCTTCAGCAGTGTGTTTCAGCCAATCTGCCTGTTCTGTTCCGTCTCTGGTGAATCCTCTCACCTCCCTGGACTCTGGCCTGTACCCCAGCTCTTGTGTGCACAAATAAATAAATCTTTTAAAATATACACATGTTATACATAATACTGATATATCTACATATAATGTATATATATAACATATATAATGTCTATATATAACATACATTTAATATAACATAAAATCTATAATGTATATTTATATATATATATAAAATCCAGCACCAGTCAAGCTTACGCATCGGGTCTAGCTTTTTAGTTGCTATTCACCTAGAAGAGTCCCCTGCCTTTTGCTTTCTCTGCCTTAATGACACCCTGACACTGAATCCTCGGCCATCCTGTTGAATGTGTCACCACCTGAGTTTTGGTGATTGTTTCCTCCAGCTGAGTGCTGCAGGCAAGAAGCCCGACAGGTGAGCGGGTGAGGTCTGTTGCCTGCATTGTCCTTAATTATTGGGTTAAGGGAACAGCCATTGGATGCTCCACTGCAAAGCGATTTTTTGACCTTTGCAATTAAGAATAACACTGTGGATATTAACTTGTTTTTCTAGGGGCAAAACTCACCTACTTTTCTTGCAAAACCTTTCCCTCTCTCCCATTGTCTCATTGAAAGCCGCGTCCCTCGCGCAGCACCAGCAGGAGCGTGGAGCTGGCGGTTGTGGTCATTGATAAGCACATCTCTTCCTAATGTTTCTGTAGCATCTTACAATTTGCAGAACGTGTTCACACATACTGCAGCTTTTTAGTTTCCCCAGATTTCCTTTTCTCTGAGAAGCGTGACAGTTCCAAGTCCTTCACTCATTCATCCCCCGCCCATTCATCCTGGCTGCACACCAGACTGAGCGAAAGGCGGGGGCTCTGGGCATGGGTGGGGGTCGGTCTGCTGGGGAGACCCGGAGTGTGCTGGGGAGGCACACAAACTGCAACGCAGCGCAACAGGCCCTGGTGTGGGGAATGTGTGCACGGAAGGAGACGGCCCAGGAGAGAACCAACGAGAAAGGAAGGAGCGTCCAGCCTCTCCTGCCACCTACCAAGGGAGAACATATATTCCCGCTTTTTTTTTTAAGATTTATTTATTTATGCACACAAGAGCTGGGGTACAGGCCAGAGGTGTGGGGGTGAGAGGAGTCACCAGAGACAGAGTGGGGAGCAGAACAGGCAGATGGACTGAAGTACACTGCTGAGGGGAGTAGTGGGGAGGCAGGAGAGGTCTGCTGTGCCATGTGGGTCCCCTCCCTGGCCGGAGATGGAACCCCCTGCTGTTGTGCTGCGGATGCTTCACAGTGCAGTGCTCAACCCGCTGCACCACCAGGGAGGCCCTATTCCTGCCTTTTTAAAGCACAACGAGTTGGGTTTTTTGTTGTTGTTGTTTTTATTTATTTATTTTTTTAAAGATTTATTTATTTATGCATACAAGCACTGGGACACAGACCAGAGGTGTCTGGGGGCGAGAGGATTCACCACAGAGAGCAGGGAGCAGAACAGGCAGATCAACTGAAGCACACTGCTGAGGGCAGCAGCGGGCACAGCAGGAGAGGTCTGCTGCGCCATGTGGGTCCCCTCCCTGGCCGGCGGCAGGGCTCGAACTCGTGCTGCAGTGGCTGCGGCCTGCTTCATAGTGCGCTGCTTAACCCACTGCGCCACCAGGGAGGCCCTGTTGTTGTTGTTTTTAAATCACTGCAGCTAAGTGCGTCCTGTATGATGCTCAGTCCTTACTGCCGATGAGAAAATGAACTCACTCCCCAAAGCAAAATGATTTTGCCAAATGAAACTCAGCTAGTAAATATGAGCCGGCTCTTGACCCTGACTGGCCTCATTCCCCTCTGCATGCTGCGCTGGGCTGGCCGCCTGGGGAAGAGGCAGGACAGCTCTCGCCGGCCTGGCTGGGCTCCTCTCGGACACAGAGCCGGGGTGGCCGGGCCGAAGGAGACGCCCAGCGATGGGCATGAGCAGCGGCGCTTGTCACGGAGTGTAGCGCGGTCAGGTGGACGGCCGTGGGGGCGCGCTGTCGGTCAGCCAGCCCGGACACACGCGCACGCTGCCCAGAGGCCACAAAGAGCCCGCGAACAGTCCCTGGACACGCGGCCCCAGTGGAGGTGCCGAGGGACCGATGAGTGCCCCAGGCAGAATGACTGGGAAACAGGAGGTAGTGGGCAGCAGGGGTCTGTGGCCGAAGAGGAGGCTCAGCACAGCACAGAGCGAGCGCCCCAGCTGCTGTGAGGGTGAAGCAGGGCGGCAATTAGGCTCCAGCTATTTGCAGACGGAAAACGGTGAGCTAAGCCACTTGTCTCAGCATGCAGGTTGGCTCCGAGGTCTGTCACCGAAGAGAGGCTGTGGAATGACACAGGGGTCACCTCGCGGAGGGCAGGGTCCAGAGTCGGAACATTTAAAGTGCATCTTCTGGGCCTCCCTGGTGGCGCAGTGGGTTAAGCAACGCACTATGAAGCAAACCGCAGCCACTGCAGCATGAGTTCGATCCCTGCTGCCGGCCAAGGAGGGGCCCCACATGGCGCGGCAGACCTCTCCTGTTGTGCCTGCTGCTCCCCTCAGCAGTGTACTTCCATTGATCTGCCTGTTCTGCTCCCCACTCTCTGTGGTGAATCCTCTCACCCCCCAAACCTCTGGCATGTACCCCAGTGCTTGTATGCATAAATAATAAATAAATCTTTAAAAAAAAAATAAAGTGCATCTTCTGGGCTTTCTAAGAGGCATGATGCAAATCAAGGCAGAGGTCAAGCCTTCCAAATCCTCCCTTGCTAATTGTCACACTTTGCCCCAGGTGATCTTTCTGGGGGTGCTGATGCAGCCCCATTTGTGTGCTGTATGTAGACGGGGGAGGCAGAGGGGCGCTGGGTGGGGAGGAGTTGTGGCGTTTTTGCCAGCATTTGCCTTTTTTTTAATCTTTTCTTCCCCTGCTGTTCTCCACCCCTACAATAAGCTGAGGCAGTGTAAGTTACAATTTATTAGCTGGTTGCTATGGGTTACACCAGTGCTCCACAGATATTCCCTTCAGAAATAGTAACATTTAATGTAATGTAAAACAGAACTACTGTATCACCACTTGGTTGGCTTCTGCTGGCTTGCAATATTATATCCTTCCCTGCTGGGATGGAAGCCTCGGGAAATTAGCTGGTGCCCGTTATTCTATTATGATGATGGGTGTCTGCCATACCCCTTGTTTCACGAAAAAGACAGCTCGTGACCAAGGCTTTCTGCAGGACCCTGGTGCCAACCTGCAGTGCCATGCGGTGCCCCGAGACCCGCTGTTTCATCTTCCTGTTTATTATTTAAGGCATCTCCTCCAAGCTGAGTCCCTGTGGGCACAGGCCCGTACCATTTCAGGGAGGTTAGCCGTAACTACCAGGGGTTGTATTTATTTTCCCATCTGTATAGAATATTTGCAGCAGGCTGGTTAACAAGGGCTTGTGGGCTGGTAAATTTTGAGGATAATATTCAGCTGGACAGGTGATTTAAATGGAAAAGGTGAGGAGGTAGCTAGCCTGAGTCTAGTCATCCTGTTCAAAATAAAAACAGGGCAGGGAAGAGCACAAGGGACTGGAATGACAGTTGACAGATGATACGGTGGGGGGAGATCCTTGGGGGCTACACCTGTGGGGAGGAATGAAATACTGTACAGAAACGAACAACAGTGTAAAAGAATAACAAAAGAGAATGATTCATCAAATAAATATCATTGCACTCCTAAAATTTTTTAAATAAACAATGTAGGGAGAAGAGAGAATTTTCTGATAAGCAACATTCTCTTTCTTCTGCCCCCTGTCTGCATCTCCAGCCCCCTTCCCACCACCAGGTCCAGGCACAGCTCCTCCTGTCTGCTCGCTCACGGATTCCCCCCCACGTGTGCCCTTGCACATGGAGGTCACCGGCTTTTGCCACGAGTGTGCTCCCCAACAGGTCTGCTTCTGTGGGAGGAGGGTGGGGTGGAAGGAGGAATATGGGCCTGGACTGAGTGGGTCTGAGTTCCAAACCTGCCTCTGCCATGGCTGACTGTACGACCTCGGGCAAGTCACCACTGCTTGGAGACTCAGCTTCCGTACCGAAAGTGAGACAACTGTTTACCTTGGACGCACATCCCCGGGGTGGAGGCATATGTCAAGTCACTCAGTACAGGCCCTGGCTCGTTGGAGGTCCTCAAAGAGCGGGCCCATTCACTCTTCCACGTCTCTGGAATAGGAGACGTGGAAGAATAATTTGTTCCCTCTGCCTGAGAGACTCAACCGGTTTGTCCAAGCAATTCCTGCTTTTTCTTCAAGTCCCAGCTTAGACACAACCTCTTTGGGGACACCTGCTCTGTCACCCTCCCAGCTCCCCGCTTTCAGGCACGTGTCCCTGCTGACTGAAGGTCCACTGAGGCCCCACACTCAGCCTTTGCTCTGGAGCTGCCTCCGCTCACAAGCCCTCCTCCCGTGCGATGCTGAGCGCCCGGCAGAAGCCTGTTCTGGCCAAAGTCTCCCGCACATTCCTTACCCAGCACATTTCAGTGAAGTTTGTTGAAGGTATGACTCAAGTAAGGAAGGAATGATTCTATTTTATTCATTCATATGCACCTAGTAATTGACCAAATGGGGTGTTGCTCTGGCCACCCACAAAACCAGACTGTGAACACTCGAATGTGCGTGCACAAAGGAATTTAAGACAAGGTGGCCACCAGGGAGTCAGCGGGGCTAACACCCCAGCAGCACTTGCCTTTCTGAGTGGTGGGTGCTGTGATTGCACAGGTGGGGGCGAGACAAGGAGGCACTGTGGTGAAGGGAGTGGGGACCCACACTTGCAGGACAGAGAAGCTCAGGCGGCATGGGCCTCCCTCGTGAGTGCATCTCCTCAGCAGAGAGAGCTCCTTAGGCATCAGCAGCCGGCACCTGCCTGCCCTTTGTCACCAACTACAGGGACACACAGGGAATTCTGTTAGAGGTATAACACGGCTTGTTCTCAGGGTTCCCGGGAATGTAACTGGAGAAAGACATCACAAGGTGTGGGGGTGAGGGAGAACAAAGGGTGCTTAGTACTTGGTTCTGCTTAATTTTTCTTTTTCTTTTTTTTAAGAGTTTATTATTTATTTATGCATACAGGAGCTGGGGCACAGGCCAGAGTTGCGGGAGGTGAGAGGAGTCACCTGAGACAGAGTGGGGAGCAGAACAGGCATATCCACTGAAACACACTGCTGAGGGGAGTAGCGGGCAAGGCAGGAGAGGTCTGCTGTGCCATGTGGGTCCCCTCCCTGGCTGGGGCTCGAACTCACACCTGTGTGCTGCAGATGCTTCACAGTGTGGCGCTCAACCCACTATGCCACCAGGGAGGCCCCTTAATTTAATTTTTTTAACAAAAAGTTTAAGATACAGGTTGGGGAAGGAGAATCCAGCCTGACAGTCTCTAGATGACAAAGGTGAATGCTGAGTCCTCAGGCCAGAGGCTTCCCCAGCACTGAGGATCTGTGAGCCATGGTCTCTCTGGTCCAATGCCTTTGGCTACAAGTAACAGAGGCAACTTACAAGAATCTTTATCATGTCCCCAAATGAGAAGTTATATTCTTCCATGATGTCAGAGAAACCTGCTAGCATGTCATCCAGGTCAAAGGAGAAGTTAGAACGCCCCACCCTTCACTCAGCAGACTCTGCTCATGGTTCTGTCCAAAATATGTCATGTGTCCTTTCTAACCAGTGACCAGCACGGGGAAAGTGACAGCCATGAGTGGATCAGTGAAATCCATGGTTACCAGTAGGACAGGTCACCCACTGGGGTTCTGTTAGGAAGGGAGAAACATGGGGGTGAGGTTATCTTCGATAAGCCACCACTGAGCTTGCCACAGTGGTATTCGATCATTATTCATTCACTTATCAGATATTTATTAAAAATCTACCACGCTGGAAGCTGCAAACAGTGGTGAACAAGAAAAAAATAGAGTCCTCCCCTAAAGAACTAACATCCTCTTGGAGAAAGTGGCAGTGAACACGTAAGCAGGTGGACAAGATAATTATATATATACTGTGGTGAGTGGCAAAAAGGAAATAGAGTAAAATAGCAGAGAGTAAATAAGGATTACGTGGCTGGTGATCAAGGAAGGTCTCTCTGAGAAGGTGACATTTAACAGAGTAGGGAATAGCAAGTCAGAGGAAAAATATACGAGCAGTGGGAGCAGCAAGTGCAAAGGCCCTGAGGTCGGAATGCAGTGACTTTTTTACTAGAGCAAAGTCTGTGCCTAATGACCGAGCAAAAGTTGTTCCTGGCTCACAGCCCAGCTCTGCCCCAGGCTGAAAACATCACCAGCAACAATTGTACCTTCCTGGAACCTCTCCCGCCCAGGCTTGCAGCCCCACCCAGGCCAGAGACACAGCTGCAGAGGCCACGGACAATGGGCCACAACCCTGAGAAAGAGAAAGATACCCTGGTCTCGATGAAAAACTTATGAATGGGGTCAAAGTCTGCTAATTAGTGCTGCAGCGTTTCCCCTAAGGCACAAAGACAGGGGCAAGGTAACCGAGGGATCCGCCCTGTGTGTCTTGTGTCCCGCATGGTCTGACAGGCCTGGTGGCCCCCTGGGGGCAGGGCGACCCAGCTGCTCCACTTGCTGCAGGGCGGCACAGGTGCCTGCGCTCCCACCAGGCAGGAAAGTATTCTGGGCTGTTGGGTTAGTTAATCGCTCTCACCTCTTTGGGGTCCAGTCTCTAGGTGGGCATGAGGGTTGGTGTGTGGGCTGGGTCCCCAAATCTCATTCCATCCAGGGTCTGGCCAGGCCCCTCACGCCCATCGCCCCCTTTCCATGTGAGCACCTCCCTTGGATGTGCGCCTGCTCCTGCCAGGTTCTAGCCAGTCGTACCATGGCAGCCTGGGAGGGCCAGAGAGGCTGAGGTCCTCCTCCTTCCGTGGCCAGCAGAACAGGCACACTCACTGGGCGTTCAGTGGACACCAGTCACCTCTTTTCCTCTCTCTTCCAGACACTTCTCCAGAATATGTTCATCGGATCCATTTTAAGTCTGGTTTTCCTTTGAAGCTTTTGTGAAACCGAGTAGACCCATGTAGTATCCGAATGAGGTCACAGGAACATCAGTTCCCTGTCCCTGGCTCGGTGCCCAGGACACCCACCTGCTCGGTGCTTCTCATCCCCACGACTTCTATGGAAGTCCCTGGGGGTTGTCCCACCCACGCTGCAAATTGTTGGCCTTCCTGGGCCTAGACTATGGGAGCAGCAGGAGAACAGCTCCCCGGCCCCAGTGTGAGAAGACTATAGAGCCTAGAGCCGGCTGCTTGGCGTCGGTGAGACAGCCCAGCCACAGACTGGCCTCCGGGGGCCAATGGCGGTGGAGACCACCGCCCCAGCTCCAGCCCACTTCAGCCTGACTTGGAACTGTGCCCCCGGGGAGCCAGGCTCCCTTCCCCTTTAGCCCTTCTCTTAGGGGCTCCACACTTGACTTTGTCACCGACCTGAGCTCCTCCTAGCCCTGCTCCAAGTTCTGCAGATGACACCAGTTGTGGGCCTTTTTATCTGGAGCTCTGGAAATCCAGGTGGGCTTCTGAGAGGAGGCGGGAGATCAGCTCACTCCACCCTCAGACGTGTCTAAATCTCGATGCTAGACTCAGCCTGCGGTGGAGGATTAGCACAAAAGGGAGAAGAGTCTTTCAGAGCAACCTCTTACTTTGCAGATGAGGTCCCCAGGGCCTGGGGCGGGGGACAGGGCTGATCCTGCCTCCTGCCTGTCAGCTGGGTCAGGGTTTGCTGGATTTCCTGTCTCCAGAGTTTTACTGGGGATCCTTTGAGACTACTGCTCCTCCCGCTGCCCATCCCCTGAAGCCCTCTCCCTGCAACCTAGGTCCCAGGGGGCCTTCCTGGTTTGTCTTGGGACTAAAGACCACATCTGTGCTCCTCCTAGAACGTCTAGGGGACTGGAGGTATTTACTGAGTCAGATATGGGCACGATTTCCTATTTCCTACTTATTCTCTAGCACACTAATAGAAAAACTGTGGAAGTGAAAGTGCATCTTTTCTGCTCAATTGATTAAGTTAAACAAACTTGGATTGATGATTTTATGCCAGCTTGTAGAGTTTAAAATAAGCCAAAGGGCACTGTGACACTGGTCACTGAATAGAAACCCATAATAACGCCAGAAAGTGTGCCCTGTAGCCTATTTTGGGAAATGCAGCGTGGGGAATGGGTGCATGGAAAATCTGAAGCGTCCCTGCTTTCCCACCAGGGCCTTCTGGGTCTCTGGCACAGCCCAGCGCTGATTAGTCTCAGGGAGAGAAGTGCTCTTAGTCCCTGGTGAGGCTGCCTGGCTGCTGGCTCTGGGCTGTGGTGGGGGCAGGGCAAGCAGAGATCACCCCATTTGCACAGGTGGGATTTTTGGAGCGACTGAGAGGCTTCTGCTCCCTGCTCCCCACTTCCTGAAGCAGAGTTTAAGGAAGCCAGTCAGGTTTCTGGCCCAGGAGATCAGACATGAAACGAAACCTGTCTTCCGAAGGGCGTTGTGCCGGCTCTTCCTTCAAGTGGGATTCTGACTGCAGGGTCGGGTTTAAACATTGCATTTCAATTTTGTGCACACACACCCAGAGGCCCCGGGGCAATGGGGGCATTTGGAATGAACACGGGTCCAAGTCTTCTACCTGCCAAGTGTTCGATTAAGCTGCTTAGGTCTGTTCCCACCATCCTGTCTTTCAAATATTTATGTGGCAGATTATAGGCAAGCTTCAAAGGCAAGGAAATGCAAATCTGTTCTATAAATCATAGAATAACACAGCTGCTGTCTTCCTCAGAGTGACAGCTTACGAATGCCAGCATTTCTGTCTGGAGAGGGGTGGTGGGAGGCAGGCTCCTTGTTCTCAGTCAGGCCCGTGTGTGTGTGTGTGTGTGTGTGTGTGCGCGTGAGTGTGTACGTGTGCTGGAGGTGGGGGAAAGAGGGAGCCGTTCTCACAACATTTGCTTTTTTGCAGAACCACAGATTTTCATTTTTGTTCTTTGTTTTTCTAACTCCCCAGCAGTTAAAGAGTTACCTAACCGTGGAGAGATCCCCTTGGGCCTGAGGCTTCAGGGCACTAGAGGTGGAAGTGACTTTCCACTTGGGGGAGAGGAGCCCAGAATATGAAGTAAAGGGGAGAAGTCAAAAGCACTAACTTTGAGGATTCCAAAATGAATTCAATTTAGTCTAAATGGGTAAAAGGAAAATTGTGCATTGCAAATAGTTGTGCACATTAAGCCCTGCCCCAGGGTCTAAGCAGTCTGCCAGACAGGCTCAGTGTGCTGGAGACTCGACTTTTGTGGGTTTCTTTTCAGCTGTTGCCATGACACAGGGATCTTGGACGCTGCTGTTCAGTGACACGCTGATGCCCACCCAGCACTGCGCCAGGGTGATGGTCCTAGGCCTGTTTCTAGCCCAGTGTCCTCTAGAAGACCCTGAGAAGTCTACAGTCAGCAGAGGTGGGTGGAGGAGGGTAAGGAAGTGGGATGTATAGGAGAAGATGGGTTGGGATATTACTCAGGATTCTCTGCAAGTGACTCAAACTGACTTAGGCAATAGGGGAATTTTCTGGGTCACAGAAGGGAGTACTGAATAATCAGATCTTGGAGAAGGACAGGACATAGCTGGGCTTGGGAATAGCTAAGCAGACTGGAACTCTGCCAGACCCCTCTTCTACCACCTGCCTTCAGTTCTTCTCTGTGCTGGTTTCTAACTTGGTTGGCAACAACTAGCAGATTTTATATCTGGCACCCTTTACCTCAATGGAGACTGTGCCACAATCCCAGAGAAGAGCTGTGATTGGCCCAGCTAGGATCAGGCATCTATGCTTGCACCAATCAGCTGTAGGGACGGGACACAGGGTCATATAAAACAAGGCATCATCATATTGATCAGTGGAGGCCTTTTGAGAAACAGGTGGAGAAGCTTTGGACAGACGATCCAATAACCATGTACTACAGCCAAGAAAAGACTGGAGAAATGCAATATAGAAAATTTTAAAAATTTAAAAATAAAGAAAATAAGCAATGAGAAGGGGGCAGCAAAGATGGTGAGACGGATGTGTCCCAGGCTGTAATTCCACTGACCTTGAAACTTAGCATTTCATAGAATTCCTTAGTGACACTACATTCTCCTGGATCTCCTTTTTCTGCCCTGAAAGCTCTTACCCTCGCTCCTTCATTGCCCTACATCCTCCTCTCCTCCACGTTGAGGTTCCTCTAGACTGATGGCCTTTTGTTATCTTGCCTCTAGAGGAGACCAGTAGACTCCTTCCTTCCAAATGCATAGAAAGCAGGACCCTCCCTTACCTTCCAGAAGAAATCTATACTTGAATATTCATTAGCCACTTTAATGCCTTACAACTTAAAGTATAGTCCTGAATCGGTCCTATCAAAATCACCTGGGAACTTACTGGAACTGCAGACACTCGGGGCTTGTCCCAAAACTACTGCATCGGTGTACCCTTCCAACAAGGTGCCCAGGTAAGTACATTAATTTGAAATGCATTACTCTAAGCACTTGTAAACTGAGTTCAAAACCTTTCTGCATTTAGTGTCTAAATAAATATTTTCTTCATAATTTTTCCATCAAGTCAGAAGCAACTACATCTGAAAAGCCACTCACAAAAACTCTCAGAGTTATTTTCTTCGATACGCCCTACCTTCACGGCCTATATTCAATTCATCACAGGTTTGTATCCCCTTCGTCCCATTGGCCTGCTGTCTTAATCATGTCCTCATCACCTTTATAGCAGGCTCTGAGAGATGCATTTGCCAGTGAGACTCCTCATTTATAAATTTTTAAAGTGAGTTTATTAATACTATGCCTAATTTGCAAACATATCTTATATAAATTTGATGTGTAATTATTTTCATCTCGGTAGGCATGGTTTTCTTTTGTTTTTTTTGCCCTGCCCGCCCCCATGTGGAGCCAATAGCAGCTTGCTGACTGCTGGAACTCTTCTTTTTTTTTTTTAAGATTTATTTATTTACACATACAAGCACTGGGGTACAGGCCAGAAGTGCGGGGGGTGGGGGTGAGAGGATCCACCAGAGACAGAGTGGGGAGCAGAACAGGCAGATTGACTGAAACACTGCTGAGAGCAGCAGTGGGCGAGGCAGGAGAGGTCTGCAGCACCATGTGGGTCCCCTTCCTGGCCGGGGATCAAACTGGAACTCGAGCTACAGTGGCTGTGGATAGCTTCATAGTGCTCTCCCTTAACCCCTTATGTCATCAGAGAGTCCCCTTCTTTTTTTATTTTAGGGCACAATTTTCAACCATGGTCTTTAAACAGTTGTGAAGGGTATGTCAAACAATACATTCTTAATTATAAAGTACCATAACTTATGAACAATTTATATTTGAAAATAAATTAGAAGGAATTAAAGATTATTTCAAAAATTATATTCCCTTTGATGCATCCTAATATGCTATAATGAGGAGCAGAGAAGGTGGTGGAGTAATTCCTAGTGGACCAGGAATGGTAGATAGTGTGGTATGTCTTGTACAGAAGTGTCACTTATCACAGGGATTGGAAAAATTCCTGCGAAAGGCTGATAGTAAATATTTTAGGCTTTGTAGACCATATGGCCCTTGTCACAACTACTCAACTCTACCATTCTAGAGAAAAAGCAGTCAGACAATTCATCTTCACTGCTCTAGCTTTAAAGTAAGTCTCAAAAGCAGTTTAACCTCTCAGTTTTGAATTTCTATTTCAAAATGATTTGCATTTCATATCGATTTAAGTTCAGTGTGACAATTGCTAACAAAACAAAAAAACTGTTGGGCTTAGAATTGCATTGTATCTTTAGATTTATTTTGGAGAATTGACAGCTTAACAATATTGAGTTTTTCAATTCAGAAATATGGTATATCCTTCCATGTCTTTAGATTTTTTTTAAT
The DNA here is from genome assembly GCA_019455555.1 of Galemys pyrenaicus. Lineage (NCBI taxonomy): Eukaryota > Metazoa > Chordata > Mammalia > Eulipotyphla > Talpidae > Galemys > Galemys pyrenaicus. The sequence continues at coordinate 3,095,324 of JAGFMF010011645.1, read as the reverse complement.
TTATTTTTTTTTATTAAAATATTTTAAAATTTACATATACTTGCCATTAATTGTAATCCCTATGTATTCCCCATCACCATCTCACCAGTGCACCATCAC
>JAGFMF010011645.1:3075992-3087954 GCA_019455555.1 Galemys pyrenaicus | reverse complement strand
TTTATGCATACAAGCACTGGGGTACAGGCCAGAGGTATGGGAAGGGGTGAGAGGATTCACCACAGAGAGCTTGGAACAGAACAGGCAGATCAGCGGAAGCACACTGCCGAGGGGAGCAGCGGGCGAGGCAGGAGAGGGCTGCCGTGCCATGTGGGTCCCCTCCCTGGCCGGCAGCAGGGATCGAACTCGTGCTGCAGTGGCTGAGGTTTGCTCCATAGTGCGTTGCTTAACCCACTGCGCCACCAGGGAGGCCCCACAATCTACTTCTTTTTAAAGAAAGCAACAACAACAACAAAAATGTCCTAAAGCAAGCACCAACTAAGGCAGCAAAATTATAGCACTCAATAAAAGACAAGAAACGGAAACAAGAAGAAGAATAGAGAAATGTCTGGTTATTCCCAGGAACAAAAGAACTCCAATTTGCAGCTTTGGATGCCAGCACCTCAGGGTGCAGAGTACAAGGCACTGAGAAAAGTGACCTTGGGATTTTTGCTCGGGAAGATGGATATGCCCGTGCTGGTTCCACTGGCCTCGGAGAATGCAGGGACAGCAGTGATAGATGTGCTCTTTTTCCCAAAGGCAGAACCGGTGGGAAGGGGAGAGCAGAGTTCAGCACCTGTGTGGAATCCACGGAGCCTGACGGTGGAGAGAGGAGCGGAGAGGAGCGGGAGACAGGAAGCTTGCTGTGGCGTGAGCGCCAGGCTGTGGTGCCAGCCGTAAGAAACGGACGGCACATTCTGAGGGCACCAGCCTGGGAGCCAGGGCTCTAGTAGGTGCAGAGTGCATCGACTCAAGGGCAGTCAACAACCTAGGGCTCAAGGTCGACTCAAGGGCAGGACTAGAGCCATGAATAGGTTAAGTCCAGAGAGCTGTGCAGGTGAGGGGGTGCCAGCAGAGGCTGCTGGAAGCCAGCAGTGGAGCAGCGGAGGCGGGGTGGCCAGGCAGGGCTGCAGAGACAAAGCCTCCCGTGGAATTCCACCAGACGGCCCTCTGCCTGCTGAGCCCCGCTTTTCTGCTGCTCGTCCACCTGCCGGGGCGGTGCCCTCGGGGCTGCAAGGCAGGAGCAGCCTGCCTGGCACATCTGGCGAGGCTGGCAGCGAGATGGAGTCGGGGGCAGCTAGGAATCTCATTCCGCGAGACACAGGGTGTCTGATAAATTCCCCTCGTCGGCTGACAGTTTTATCTTTCATAATTTAAAGAGAGAAATGGGAAAGATGGCTCCCCTGATCCTAACTCTGGTTCATACTCCGCAGAAATGCGCGTGCCAGAGGCCCAGGAGAGTCGGTGCGGCAAGACTGGTGAGTCCCGGGCGGGCCAGTGAGGGCCTGACCCATGGATAAGCGGGTTTCAGAAACGTCCAGAGGTTGGGTCGGTCTCCGTGAGCAGACTCAAGCAGCAGACAGCTCACGAAGAAAGGGAGGCTAATTGGAGCTAATTGGGACTAATTATATTTTGCTAACAGATGAGAACAAGGAAGCAGAACTAAAGCAAATTGTACTTTACTTCCAGAGTCTCGGTCAACAAGAATGATCCCCAGCCTGGAAAAGGCAGAATTACTGCCGGGGAGCGGGAGCAAAGTCACCTGCCATTGCCGTGAGCAGACTTCCTCCTCTTGCCCCCATTCAGCACCTGACAGCCCCAGCAGGAGTTAGCTCCCCCGAGAGTCCTCAGCTATTTCTGAGCTGCCAGGGGTGCCAGGCTCCAAATGTTTGTCCACTGAATCCCCGAATACCCACCTGCTGCTGCTGATACCCAAGGGTTGGGCTGTGTGGCCACAGCCAGCTGTTCTGCTGCTGCTTCCTCCAGGCCAGCTCGGGGTGAGGCGTGCTGGGCTCCCCTCTGCCTCGCCATGCAAAGCTCAGGACACAGCCTCCTCTAAGCCCCCAGAGCAGTCAATTCTCCCCCCAGGACACAAGCTCCATGGGCCAGGATGTTTTTTCCCTCTATCCACCTGCCCCGCCCCACGGCCAGCTCTGTCCCCAGCCTGAGAATAGGTCCTGGCAGACGGCAGGGCTCAGACGACCTGAAAGCCTTACCAAGTATTCGCTGAACACCCCAGATGAATGAAGAACCAGGCGGAGAACACTTGTCAACAGTTAAAAGATGTTGCTAGTTTGGGGGTTCGCAGGCCCAGATTTAGCAATGCCTTTGCACAAAACCCCTTCTACCTGGAGCAGGGCCTTGACCTTGCTTGTAGAAGGTGTCTTTGTGGGAAAGAAAGACTCCACGGGGATGACCAAATGGGAAAAGTACTTCCCCTCTCCCTGCCCTTCAGCTGGACAGACACTCTAGAGGAAGGATGCCCCGCTGGAGACACAGGCCCATGGGCGGGGTTCGCTGAGTTGGTGGCACCTTTGTCTAAGAGAAGGCATGCCTTTCTCCCACGCCCTGCCGAGGGCATTGGCCTTGCCCTTGGGCGTGTGACCTACCGTAGCTGGGTCAGGAGCTCCTGATCCACATACGGGTGCACCATCTCCCCACGGGGTGCCCGCTCTGCACATGCAGCCAAGTCACCCACTTTGTGAGTGCCTGAGTAAGTCTGCTCTGCCTGGAATGCTGATCGTACCTAAGGCTGCAAAGGGCGAGGGGTTCTCGGTCCTGCCTCCCGTGCTCACTTCCCACCCCAGCTCCTGCTCTTCTCTGCTGATGAGCCCTGGGCCGTCCATCCCCCAGGAAAGCCGTCCCTCCCCGGGCCTGTGGTCTGGTCTGTGGCCGATGGAGCAGCTCAGACTATGCAGAGACAGCCCTCCAGGCGGCTCGGGGCCTCATCTTCAAAAGTGTCCATAAAGGACGGAGCTGTCTGTGCCAGTGGTGCTTCTCTGAGCGCTTCCTCTTCTATGGCGCTCTTCCAGGGAGATGGGAACGCTCTGCCTCAGGTCCCTCACAGTCCTCTGGGGCCTCGGCTCCTGCAGACAACTGCTTAGGCAAAAGCACCTTCGGCTCTGCAAGAACATGCCAGCGCTACCACTGACTATGTGCATCCAGAGTCCAGAGAGATCCCCCTTCCTGAAGGCAAGGCTGAAGAGACTTAGCTCGGACCTCATCATAGATTATACAAAAACACTCCACCGATGCAAACGCTTGTCATCCAAACCTAAAATCATCATCCAGATCGTGAGGGCTCTGTAACTGTTCCAGAGACCACCCTCTGGATTGCTTCACATGCACGGAACACGATGACCCACGCAGAGTGAGTGGCCCCAGGTGGGCTGTCCAGATGCCTCAACCCACCGCTTTCTGTTTGACCAGGACCAATGCACGCTTGAATGGAAGATTCTACCCTACGGCGTGCCAAAAAAGTGGTAGACGCCAGCTTCACCAGCACATGCCCGCCACAGAGACGCTGGGCGTGTTAAAGACCTTCTTACCCTAGGGGTGACGTCAAATCTCAGCCTGGAACCCCTTGACCCCTGGGCGCTAAAGGCCTCGAAGTTCTGTCCATCACCTTGAGTGAGTATAGAGAGCACACTGGCAAGACCGATAAACTTGCAGGGGCTAAATGTCCTGAATGGAAAAGAGGGAGACAGGGAATTCGGAAAATCAGAGAATGGTACGTGACCCAGATTCTGGGTGATATTTGTGAATGGATTGTTTCAGAGGGGTTTATGAAGACCTATAAAAGGAAGCAGTGATTACAGGAGCCGGTATAGATCCACCCATAATGTTAAGGCACAGTCACCATTTTTCTCTCTCGAGAAGGCTGTTAAGCTCAGAGGCTGCTGAGACAGTGTCTGTCTTTCAGAAAGCAAGCGAGATTGTCCTCTCCACCTCTGACCCCATAAATTAGAGGCTGTAAATTGGCGGCTGAGGTTCTCCGTTTTGTTTGACTCTGTCTAGCATTTAAGACACTTTTGATTTAGTTGCCAACATTTAAAAAGAGCGTGTGGCAGAGGATACTCTCGTCCCATTTATCCTCTGCCCTGCAGCCACTGACTGTGTGGGTGTTAGCATCTCCCTGTGGGGAGTCAGGGGCGCTCATCCCCCCCAACCCCCCACCGCTCAGTTGGACACAACCAGGCCACTGTCTTTGGCTGGTGCGGGGTGAGCAGCAATGGCTGAACCTCTTGGGCGCAAGACGTGATGAGGCACCCATGGGTGGTCCAAGCCCCATTTCGCTCTGCCCGCAGGGGGCACGTCCAGGAGGGGGTTTGTTCTTCAGGCTGGATCCTGGACGGAGAAGAAAGCCGCAGGAACAGAAATGAGCCTCTGCTGCACTAACACTGACTTTGGGGGGCTGTTATTACTACAGCCTAATCTAAAGAAATGGCTATATTCTGGAAGAATCTGCATCTTCCACTTTGCTCAAAGAGTCAAAAGATATGATGACATTGGCCTCCGAGGCTTCATGGCAGCAAGTGACCAGAGGTGAAGGGCCCTCCCCCTTGGCCGCAGGCTGCGCCTATCCTCAGTGTCCGTGGGCCCCCGCCGCCCGGGTGGAGACCCTCAGGGACCTGCAAACGCCACTCGCGTCAGATACTGGGTTTCTGGCACTTGTCAAATCCTTTACACGGTGCACGCTGCTTGCAGCCGCGCTTACACACCCGGTGCCTAAACTCCTCACCCCAGCTTGGCCCAGAGCCCCTCTAAGCTCCTCTGGCGCGGGAGCGAGGCACACGCCAGGGGAGAAACGAGGACTGCCGAGACCTCTCGCAGCTTTCCTGACATACTGCTGGAAGCGGGAGCTCCTGGATTCACCCTCTGCCCAGCGCAAGTATTATCTGCATGGCCCTCGAGGGCCCCACGCCACCTCCCATTCCTGGAGCCCAGCAGTGCCCCACGTGGGTGAGCGTGGAGTTGACAAAACTGAACGCATCAAGAGTTCCGCTGCCGCGTGGACGGGCCCCACAGAACCACCTAGGAGCGAAGCAAGTCACGGCGGCTCTTTCAGTGGCCATGGTTGCCTGGTCACAGCGACACCTCCAGTCATCCTGGGCCCCTTCTACGTGGGGGGTGCCAGCCCCGCTCATCTGAAATGCGGCTGCATGGTCTACACAGCCTTCTGGGCCCCTCTGGCCACTCCCCCGTTGCCAAGACGCTGAGCACAGGCCACAACGCACCAGCCTGCGTGCCTGGCCCCAGGCGCCTCCTGCTGCTGCCCCAGGCCCTGGACACGCGCCTGTGTCCCTGCTGGGTGTGCAGAGAAGGCACCACGGACCTCAGGGAGGGCTCAGAGACGCCTCTGCTTGAGGCCGCTGCCTCCTGAGCCCACGGTTTTTTGAAATCAGACCCCTGGGGCTGGGACAGGGTGGGAGAGGCGGAAACAGTGCCCCAGGCCCCCTCGGGCTGGAGCTCAGCCACCCTATGGTGCAGTCCTCTGGCTGTGAGGGCTGAGGCGCGAGGCACCCCCGCAGCTCCTGGACCTGCCTCAGCTGGCCTCTGAGCTCACGTCCGTGCCAGTCCCGCCCGGGGGCTCCTGCCAGGAAGCTCCTGTAAACGCACTTGGGTTACGCCTCCCGCCTGCTTGCACGGCTGGCGCTCCCTGGCTCCCATCGCTTTCAGGCCGCGGTTCACGCTTCTGAGCACGGCAAGCAAGTCTCTTCACGACCTGGACCCTACAGGCCTCTCTGCCCCCGCCCCTGCCCGCTCTGGCCTGCCCCGTGTTCACGCTGAATCAAAACGCTCCCGGTTCCTCAAACCCACCAGGCCGTGGCACGTCTCCTGGTTCCTCCTATGCCAGGAACACGCCTTCTGGCTTCAGCCAGACCTCCAGGTGCTGCCTCTCTGGCCAGCTTTCCCTGCCCCTCAGACCAGTTTCCCCGCCTATCCTCCGAGCTTCCTGGCACCTCGGCTCCTGTGCCGAAGCGGATCCAGGGTGCGCTGGAGCTGCACCCCAGGCCATGTGCCCGGGGCAGGTGTTGTCTCTGGCATCAAACACTTCACTTAAGGTTCAAAACTGCCAACAGAATGATCCCACCTGTGTCACGCTTTCTTCTCCCACCCCACCAGATACTCCAAAGCTTGTTATATTGTGTTGTTGGAAAAATCATGATGTATTTCTCTATGTTTACTATGAAAGCTATACTTTCTGAAGCAATATATCCCATTAGTCCTGTGTGTGTACTCAGAACAGTCCTGAACATTGCTGGCCTGTTCGTTCATTCGTCCATCCATCCATCCATCCATCCATCCATCCATCCATCCATCCATCCATCCATCCATCCATCCTCCATCCATCCATCCATCCATCCATCATCCATCCATCCATCCTACATGTGCTTCTACACCACAGCAGGCACTGTGCTAAATGATGGGAACTTGTGTAGCAAGAAAGAAAACAGAGAGCTCAGGCACTGGACAAACTACTGGTAAACAAAGATCCTGTCAGGTGGTGACATGCATTATGAAGAAGGTAAAATGCAGATCCGAGAGTGCCAGGGTAGCAGGTGATTTGCTCGGTTATCAGGGTCATCTGGGAAAGTCTTTCAGGTAAGGTGGCATCGAACAGCAGCCTGAGGAAGTTGAAAACTCATGCGGCTATTTGGGGAGAAGCATGCCAGGCAGAAGGAGCGGCAAGGGCACGTCTATGAGGGGAAGTCCCTGGAGCAAGGCTGGCGTGAACCGGCTTGGGTTTCAGAGGGCCCGTCTGGCTGCGGTGTGGAGAACAGATGGCCGGGGGTGGGGGGCAGGGGGTCCGTGGCAGGCAGGCAGGAGGCTGGGACAGTCTCACAGGGCGAGGGGATGTCCTGGATGCACTGGAAAAGCAGGGGGGGTGTGAGCGCTCCTGGGAGAGGCCCGAATAGGAGCGGCCGTGCCCTCGGCCCTAGTCCATCACCTGCCCTCACTCAGTCAGGGGCGAGCCAAGGGTCAGAGGATTGTGGGCTCCGCAGCCCACGCGTGTCTGCTGTAGCTGCACGGCTCCACTCTTGCCGTGCCACGGCAGCCATGAGCAACGTGGAAAGAATGAGCGGAGGTATTCCCGTAAAATTTTATTTACAAAAACTGGCAGTTGTCCCACAGAGGAAGTTTGCTGGCTCTGTTAACCCGCCGCTGTCGGTGCCGGCCTCTCTGGCCACACATCTGCAGCTGGAGGCACTGGTGGCAGCTGCGCCAGGGGCCGAGCCTGCACCCCCCGGGCTGCACGACAGCCACTCCCGGGAACCGGGCTCTGTGGTAACTCCGTGGCAGGAGAGTGAATCACGCTGCCCGCTGTCCTGGAGCAAGTCCTCTCTTGACAAAGAAAAAGGCTCTTGGCAAGACCTTTGTATTATTACAGTTCAGGCTCATCAGCTATTCTTCTATAGCTAAATACCTTTATTGTGTGTAATTAAGGCAGCGACTGAGAAAAGATGCAAATGTGTTCTTAAAAATCTGACTTTGCAGCAGCTGCGAGCTTTGCCACCTTTTAGAAGTGCAGGTTTGAACTTGGCAGGTGCCAAGACGGGGACAGGGACGTCGAGAAGCTCCAGAAAGGAGTGACAAGCCAAGGGGCTGCAGCTTAGCCCGCAGGAGTTCACGCCTGCATTAGCGCCCAGCTGACCGCAAACTCAGGCGCATCCCAGCCCCCAGCTCTGCTCCCACCTCGGCTCTGGCGCCCAAGTCAAACACTGTAGCAGCAGAAACATGGCCAGCTTCCGCTTTCTCCACCGTCTGGGTATTTCCTTTTCTGTCAGTGTTTCTTCTGTCTCTTCACTTGGCTGGACGTTGTAACAAGATAGGGCGATAGAAAACAGACAGGAAACTGGCGGAAGGAAGAGACTCTCTCCTTACCTCATTTACGATGGGAACAGAAGCCAGAAGGACCATTCCCTGTGCATGGTGTTGTTCCTTAGAACTTTGTGATGTCAAAAATGTTTTATAGCTTCACCTTCCAATGTGGCAGCCACTGGCCATGTGTGGGCACTGAGCGCTGGACATGTACTCGTGAGACTGAGAAGCTGAACCGAATTTTTCATTTAATTTCGTTTTAGTTAACTAAATCTCAATGCACACAGCTCCTTGTGGGACAATGTGCTGCTTCGGAACTTATTTTTTTTAAAGATTTATTTATTTATGTATATAAAAACTGGGGCACAGTTTTGCAGGTACAGAGTTGCAGGAAGTAAGAGGGCTCACCAGAGACAGAGCGGGGAGCAGAACAGACAGAGCCACTGAAACACACTGCTGAGGGGAGCAGCAGGTGAGGCAAGAGAAGTCTGCTGCGCCATGTGCGTCCCCTCCCTGGCCGGGGATCGAACTCGTGTTGCTGTGCCGTGGATGCTTCACAGTGTGGCGCAGAACCTGCTGCGCCACCAGGGGCCCTGCTTCAGAACTTACCCCCAGCTCTCAGCCCTGGCTTCTCACTGCTGGCTGTGGCGGGGCAGGGTTCTAGCCTTGGCTTCCCATCCTCAGGCTGGTACGATCACGCCTTCCTTGTGGAAGGCATGAGGGCGAGAGGGGAGAGGGGAGATGGAGCACTTTTCACAGTGCGTGGCAGGAGGTAAACACTCAACAAATGTTCAGTTTTTGTGGCTTGCCAGGAAGCCCTCAAAGGATTCACAGCCGCTTTTCAAACATTTCCGAAAGCACAAGGCATCTGTGCTGGTCTCTACCACTGAGAATTATGGGGTCTAATGATACTGCTTAACATGGGCTAGGCAGAGGGATGGAGCTGGGCAGCAGGGAGAGAGGCAAAGCCACTGACCCAGCCTTCTGACTACACTGACCATCTCCGAGACTCCTCCAGAAGGGACAAGGATCTCTGGCTGCTCACTCACGATTTGGGTGGCAATGTGCCCAGCTACAAGACCACATTTTTCAGGATGTCCTGCATCCCAGTGGTCAACAATGCAGTGGACGCACATTGTTAACAGGGACTTTTAGAAGCTCCAAGAGGGTCAGACCAGACAGTCTGCATGTGTCCTTTTACCTTTGGGCCCTGCACTATGCCTCCTACCTCCTGCCTGGGATGCAGACGTGATGGCTGGAGCTACAGCAGCCTTGGGGATAAGGATGGCAGAGTAAAGTTTGAAACAGGCCTGGGTTCACGAGCACTATGCAAGCACAAGCCAGCCTATGACTGCCCATCTCCTATATGTGAAAAATAAACTCCACATGTTGCAACTATTCCTTGCATTTTCTCTTATATGTAGCAAAACCAAGCTGTGATTAATTCTACAGGCCCAGTTTTCATGGTGGATGCATTTGGTAGAAGAAAGAGCTTGACGAAAATCAGGTCAGTCTATTTCTCATTCCTCCAGGGGAACTCGAAGCCTGAGGGTGACTTAGAAATCACCCATGCTAGTCCATCATTGATGTTTTTCATCATCAAGCCTGCTGATTACATTTTTCTTTCACAGATCCTATGTTTCAAAATACTTTCTCCTCTGATTTATCACGTTCTCATTGGTCTACTCTTCACGAGAAGCACTGAACAACCACAGTGGGCATTTGTCATTGGGGGACTTCAGCAGCTGACCTTCTTTCTATATTTGGGGAATCTTCCTAAAGGGACTCTGGGGACCCGATAGCTGCAAGTGCCCACCAAGGGTCACTGGCCTGCTGAGTGGGACAGGAGACCAGAAAGCTTAAGATCAGCCAACTGGATGGTCTCAACTGGACTTTGCACGTACAGCGAAGGACACAAAGCAGCGGCCATAGTTTGGGATCCTTTTGCTGAGGACAGCACACTGTGCCCTGCAGAGGTAGTTCCAGTGGGTTTGGTGTCTAGAGACCAGGCTGCTTCTACATCATGACCTCGGCTGAGTCCTCATTGCTCAGCTTTCCCCAGTCACTGCCCATTCCAGAGAATAGTCCTCCTGTTCTTCTGCTCCTGGAGCAAGCTGACATCCTCCCAGTGCACTTCCTTTTTGCTTAAGTCAATCGGACTTGGTTTCTATTCTTTGCAACCAAGAATCCTGACTGATGCCCACCCGCGCTACACGATCCAACTGTGACCCAACATCTGCCCTGTTGGGGGAAGCCAGGGGCTGCAAGAGCCATAAGCAACCATCAAGGACAGAAAGGGGTGTTATGCCGAGATCCTTGCAGACTTGCAAACAAGTCACGCTAACAGGAGCTGCACACGGCTCCTAGAATCGAGGCGTACGCTCTTTCACTCTGGAAGAAGATAATAAGGAAACGAAAAGTTGATAGAGAATAGTAGTGTCCAGTTACATGCAGGCGGGCTTGGCGTACAACGATGCGACCTCGTACTTCTGGGCTGTGCTTCTTGTAGCAAGTAACATAAGCTTGTTAGCTGTGCTCCTGCTCCATAAAAGACCATGGAGAGGTTAGGAAGATTGCTATTTGCCTAGAAGAGCAATCGCCCTCCCTCTCCTTGCTTTGACAGCCTGTCTGCTGGTCTCATCCTTGCATCACTGAACATATAGCGTTACAGCAACACGGCCCCGGCCCCAGCAGAGCAGGAGCCTTTGCGTTCACAGGGGTGTCACAGCCGGGCAAAGGCACACTTTCTTCTGATCTTTTGAAAACACTCAGCATACTTCCTCCATTTTCCTAATGTGGACCCACTAACGACCAGGAACGCTGGCCTGGAAACTGATCTGATCACAGTCCCTATTTTGCAGGTGACAAGTGGAATCCCGGAGCTCTGAAGTGACTGCCCCAGACTGGCCTATAGGAAGAACTTCCCGGTGAGGGTTGCTAATCACTGGTTCATGCGCTGCACTTCAGAGGCTGAGAAGACACAAACGGCGTGAGAAAGGGCAGGCAGAGATATCCAGGAGATATGAAATGAGAAGAGCGGGCACATGACTGATACATGAAGAACTCAGGCATGGTGGGTGCAGACAGCTGCTGGGCAGGACAGTCAGTAACTGCAGAGTAGCCTCTGTCAATAACTCAGTTATTAAAACTGAGTTAAGGGCCTCCCTGATGGTGCGCTATGAAGCATCTGCAGCTGCTGCAGCACAAGTTTGATCCCCAGCCAGGGAGGGACCCACATGGCAGAGGAAACCTCTCCTGTGTCCCCGCTGCTCCCCTCAGCAGTGGATTTCAGTAGGTCCATCTGTTCTGCTCCCGGCTCTGTCTCTGGTGAATCTTCTCACCTCCCTTGCCTCTGGCCTATACCCCAACTCTTGTGCGCCTAAATAAGTAAATCTTTAAAAAAATAAAAAAGCCTTCACTTTAAAGACAGGAAGGCACGTCTGTTTCCTAGATGGCAGGAACTTGGCTTCGTTGCTTATTTTCTATGACATTTGAAGGGGCATATCGTTAGCCCCTTTTCACGGATTAGAGGCCAGGCTCACACTGAATAAGCAGCCATGGGGTTACGCCCAGATCTGGTGGTGCCATTGCCTGGCTCCAGGGCTCCTGGCTTGCACGCCCCCCGCTGCCTCCCACAGAGCGCCTTAAATAATGAACACTCGAAATGCATTTGGAAGGCACTTCTAATTGAAGAGACTCAATTTACGGAGATTAGATCTGCACACAGTTTTGAGAACACATCCATTGCACAAAGCATTATGCAACAATATCAGGATAAATAGCACGGATCCCATACAAAAAAGAGGAAAATAATAGAGGAAGTGTGGTTAATTAATGCAGTAGAGAAACACTACAGGAGCACAAGAACCCGCATTCCCAGAATATGATACAATAAGCAGCTTCATTAGGAAGACAATTTATGTGGTAAGAGATAATAGCAAGAGAGAGGGAAATGTAAAAACAAATTAGTCTAGTAGAAAACACTGGTTTGAAAATATTTTAAAGTGATTGATTTGTAAGAAATCTCTCTGTCATAAACATCCGCAGAACCCTTGCTTTTAGGGATCTTAGAAAATAGGTCAGCTTCTCTGGAGTGAATGGCTTTAGGTGTGGTTTACCTCTTCAGGGAAAGGAACCAGCTGGGTATTTTCAAAAGCTTCCTTCAGTTGGTTATTTGAAGGTGCCACTAACAGGCACTTTCTCTGTCTTTTTTTTTTTCTTTTTTTTTTTAAGATTTATTTATTTATGCATACAAGCACTGGGGTACAGGCCAGAGGTGTAGGGGGGGGTGAGAGGATTCACCACAGAGAGCGGGGAG
>JAGFMF010011645.1:3000622-3075732 GCA_019455555.1 Galemys pyrenaicus | reverse complement strand
CATGTGGGTCCCCTCCCTGGCCGGCAGCAGGGATCGAACTCGTGCTGCAGTGGCTGCGATTTGCTTCGTAGTGTGTTGCTTAACCCACTGTGCCACCAGGGGAGGCCCCATTTTCTCTGTCTTTTTTATTTATTTATTTTTAAATAAAACATTTTTTAAAAATTAATTATATTTGACATCATTTGTAGTCCCCAGGGAGTACCCACCACCATTCCACCTGTGCACCATCACCTCAGTCCCTTGTGCTTTTTTTTTTTATAATGAGTTGGTTTTTTTTTAAACATTTATTATTCATGCACACAAGAGCTGGGGTACAGGCCAGAGGTGCGGGTTGGGGTGGTGGTGAGAGGACTCACCAGAGACAGAGCCGGGAGCAGGAGAGGTAGATGGACTGAAACACACAGCTGAGGGGAGCAGCGGGCGAGGCAGGAGAAATCTGCAGTGCCCTGTGGGTTCCCTCCCTGGCCCGGGATCGAACTCGCGCTGATGTGCTGTGGATGCTTCACAGTGCGGAGCTCAACCTGCGGCACTCAACCCGCTGCGCCACCAGGGAGGTTACCTGTGACTGTCATGTTTTAAAGCTGGTTAGCTCAGAGGCTCTCTTCCCCATCTCCCCTAAAGTCCCCAACGGCGCTAACCAGACAGGACCCCATTTGGAGTCTTCTGCTGCTTCCTGGGCATCACATTTTAAAAGGGACATTGACCTGCTCTTCCTAAGGAGAACCGAGCCAAGACAAAGGTGGAGGTGGCTGGGACGAATCCCACCCAGCGCGAGAAGGCGAGGAGACCTTGCCGGCCGAGCCCCCGACTACGGCACCCGCAGCATCTTCAGTTTGCTCCTGGCATGGGAACACCAAGCGGCGGATATTTTCCTTCCACCTCCGGCACCGCGAGATTGATTTATCATGTAACTGACGCTTCAATATGTGTCGCCTAGTCGATAACTCCTTTTAGTTCTTTTGTCTTGATCATTAGCCAGTTCGCTTCCCACCAAAAAAAAAAAAAAAGTCTGCAAAAACAAGTAGTAGGAAAAGAGCAGTTGAAAAAACGAGGTCTGATTGCGATTCAGCGGTGCCCCTTCTGCTGCACAGATGCCGCCCTCAAAGCGGAGGCCTGTGGCCAGGGAGGGCGGTGGCGAGGGTGGTGGAGAGGTGATGGGGAGGGCGAGGCAGGGCGGTGTGTCCAAGCCAGCACCTCCTGCAGGAGCAGAGGCGTAGAGCCTGGGCGAGGCCGTTCTCCCTCTTCCAGGGGTCCCCGTTTGGTTGATGCAGACTCGGGCCACGTCCTCTCTGCGCGCACACCGCGGTTCTCACTCCTCACCCACCGCACCTGCTCACTTCCCTGCCGTCCTCAGAGGCTATCCCAGCAGCACCTCACGTCCCTGCAGCCTGCCAGCTCGGAGCCATCCTTCCCCACTGCCTGCACCTCTCGGCAGCTTCCCAGCGCTGCTGGGCCAGAGAGTCGTGCCCGGGCCTTCCTGTTCTGCCTCTGTGGTTCTCCCCGCTGACTCGCCGCCCCCACGCAGCACTTGCTCCCCGGTTCCATGTCAGCCGCCTGCTTCCCACCCACCACACCTTTGCTCTTGCCTTCTCTCTGCCCTGGGGGGCTCTTCCCACCCCTTGGGCCTAGCAAAGCCCTGCCCATCCTCCCCTTTCCAGCTCACTGGCGCTTCCTCCTGAGACCCCCCACCTCCCCGTTCTGATCAGGGGCCTGGGGTCCACGGCTGCGTCTCCTTCCCTCACTGGCAACTGGATCTCCACTTCCATGGTCTCCAGCTCTGGGCTGGCAGGCGGTCTGTCAGGCGGCCGGGGCTGGTGGTGAAGAGCCGTCTGGGCACATGGGGTGCTCCCCACGCGCTGCCAGCCCTGGAGCCCCCGCCCCACCTCTGCAACCAACCGCCCATCAGAGTCTGTGGTTGGCTTAGCGCTGTCCTCACGTTCTAGTCTTCCTGTGACGGAATTCGGCAAGGCGAGGGTGTCTTTGCCCTTGAGTTTAGCCAGCAGTTCGATCTCGTCCTCAAACTCCCTGTCTTGCAGGAATTTTTGAGTTGCAAGAGCTTATTAAGCAGCCGCAGGGTGGAGACGGCAGGAAAATTTAGACAGGAAAAAGAGGTCTGCTCCGTGGGGGTCCTTGACCTTTGCATGTGGCCTCCTGCGGTCTGAAACATACCCTTTTGCCACTGTCAAAACCTTTGTCTTTCATCAGGAGCAAGCCCAGGACACCTTCAGAAGCCCTTGCTGACCTGCCCGAGCAGATCTGCTTCCCCTCCCGTGAGCCATCGGGACCCCTGTCCAGGAATCACCTCTGCAGCGTGCTCCTCACCATGTCCCAAAGCTTGGTTTCTATGGTGACTGCCTTACCCTGCTGGGAGCTCTTTCAGAGCAGGGCCCTTATCTTCGTACTCCCCATGCTTTCGTGTTTATCTGGCTGTGTTCGTCAGGGCTTGGGCTGCAAGGTATGGAAATCAACTGATCTCCTGCGTAAGCAGAAGAGTTAAGCTTGCTGTTTGCTCAACACGCCCTGGCCACACTCTGCTTCCTCCCACTTCCCAAGAACAGGGCAGTCATGTAAGTCAGGGCTTTGTACGGATTAAACGATAGATGCTGAATTGACAGCTCCTAGAGGAAGGCAGGGCTGGGGAGAGGTGTGGGAACTGGAGGGAGACGCCTAGACCAGCCGAACTTCCTCAGCTGACTCTGGGGCCATCAAAATGGCTGCAGATTCCCAGAACTTAGGAGCTGGCCTGGGTTTCTCCCTCCCGTTCCCCTCATCACTCTCTTCTCTTCCTCCGTTCTGTCAATTCATAGCCCTTGGGAAGCTGCGCTCACTAGTTTCTGTAGCCCGGTGAATGGGGGAGCTGTTCTGGGAGCCCAGGCCCCAGGAAGGTGCCTACGGAGTCAAGGACCCCATGGAGGACAGACACCTCTTCTCTGCCAGCATCTACTTCACTCTTTTCTCAAGTTGTCCTTACTTTTTAATTGCTCAATTTCTTTTCTTTGTTTTCCTAGTTAAAGGCTAACAAAGAATGAATTGGGTATTTCAGTCATTTGTGGTCATCATTAATTTCATGGTCCTCTGCATTTATTAAGTCTTATTTCCTCTCCATAATCTCCTTTCCCCTGATATTCGTAAAAGCACATCTTATTCTCCCTAACTGCTTTGGCTGCTGGGATCTAATTCTGATTTTTCGCCACTCTTCTCCTTTCCCAGGAAGCTTTAACTGATGCAGCCTGTTCCTGCTTAAATCTCTCCCTTTCTTTTCCAAAGGCAGGAGCGTATTTCTTTCTCTGCAGCTCCCTCACCAGTCTTTGGGGAGCAGGTGCTGATAGCCGTTCGCTTTTCCTTCAGCAGAAGGGCTGGCCTGGGCTTTAATTATGGTGGGTCCCCTCCTCTGCTGGTGTCTCCCCCTCTGCACCGCAGGTATTTCTTTCCGGGGCTGTTTCACTGATGGAACAGAAGGCTGTGCCCGGGGACAGGAGCAGAGGGAGTCGGAGCGCTGTCAGATGGCCTACTCCAGGGCGAAGCTAACAACTAAATAGATGCGTAGATGCGCTCTGCCTTCTGGGTCAGTGGTCACGGGTAATTAAGTGCTCATTACCCACGACAGTGAAACTCCACTCCTGGGCTGTTGAGACCATCTCAGTCTCGCTGACTGTGTCTGTCTCTCGCTTTCTGATCCGCAGACACCACACTGTCGGTGTTATAGGGCAACCCCAATGTGAAACGGGTTGGCCATAAGCTCCCTGTTCTGGCTTATTCTCCTTTACCATCGATTTCCTCTGCTGTGACTTGTGGGCTCTCATTCTTGTCCCACACCTAACTCACCATCATCACGCGCCTTTGCAACTAAACATACTTTGGACACCCTGGTTGCAACACCAATGTCTACATTATTCTAGAACTATCTCTGGCCTCCCTTCTCTCTCAGCCTCTCCAGGCAACAGCTGACCAATTTGTGCCTTCAATGCATACCCCTTTCCCTGCACACAATGCGTTTCTCTGGACGTTCTCTGGATGCAGTGTCCAGCCACCCCCGGCTTCCTCTCTCAGTAACCACCCTTGGCTTGCTTTCTGCTATCCACATCTCCAGAGTACCAGAGGAAGCTGCATGGGCCCATATCTCTAGGACTGGAGCACGTGACTCAGGTGGAACCCGGTCAATGTGATTCTGTCCCTGGCCTGGTCCTTAGTTCAGGGGTGAGGACACAATCCCTTCAAACTGATGAGGCTGCAGTAGACATTGATGGAAGACATTTGAAACGAACATCGTCCTTACTCTTGTGAACATATCATAAAAGTTTCTTGTGCTCTGTCTTTTCCCAGCTAGTCCAGAAGAAAGCAAAGCCATCTTCCTGACTTCCTTGAACAGGCTCTATTCTGTAGCAGGAATCCGCTGCCTGAAGGGAAAACCAGTCTTTTCACACCCACTGAGGACCAAGAGCCAGATAAAGAGATTTTCACAATGGGGACCCAGCCTTTGCATCTCTGCAGGGCATTCTTTACAAAGGACTAGATTAAATCCTGCCCTGCCTTCCTCCAGCTCAGCCTATCTTTAAGTCAGGACAGTTCGCACTAGATGCCCCTCCTGTCAAGAATAATTACATTCTTCATGTCAGTGACTCACTGTTCTACTGATATACCCTAAACTCAAGCTTGGGTTTATGGGAACTGCTCTCACGGAGCGAAATCTGTTGGGCTACATCCGTTGGAATCCTCACCGTAACTACCTAATAAACTTTGGTCTAACTATGGTGGAGGTCTTCTTTCCAGGTAACGCTCTGCTGAAAGAACTTCCAAAAGTGGAGCTTGGGGTGCTGGTGCCCACCTTCGAGGCCAACATGGAAGAGTCCACCTGGCGATGCAGGCCGTACAGAAGAAAGCAGAGCCGAGCCCGAGGAAGACAGAGAGGTGCGAGAGAGCTGGTCTTGAGTTCAGGGACCCCGCTGTGCCTGGCCCACCCTTAGCCCTTTGTCATGCACCCACACCTCATACTCTTTCCATGACCGAGTCCTGCTGCACCGCCTTGCAGACAGCGCCCTAATCCAGGCCCTCGGTATGTCTGTGGTCTCCTTCCTAGTCCTCCAGTGGAGACCACTGCAGTTCCCTTCACGCGGGAGGGAGTCCTTCGCCGCTTACCCTTCTGCGCTGTTCTCCAGAGTCGGCTGACGGACCCTTCTAAGACCACATGGAGTGTGGTCTGTTCAGAACCTTCTGGAGGCTCCCCATTCAACTCCAAATCCTTGTGTCCACCTGCAGTTCCTCCCTCACCTGCCTGTTCCCCCCCGAGCCTCTCCCTGCTCTCACTGGTGTTTAACTCCCAGCTCAGATCTGTGCAGTCCTGTTCCCTCTCCCTGGAATGCTTTTCCATCAGCAGCTGCATGGTCTGCGCCCTCTTTCCTGCAGGTCCTGCGCCCTCCTTGCCTTTCCTGATCACATCTGCTTGTCACTCTGCCTTCCCTGGCCTTGCTTTATTTTTCTTAATGCTTAAAAAGATCATTTACGTATGTGGCTATTATGTATTATCTGCATCTCACCATTAACCTATGCAGACATATATCTCCTATGAGAAACTGATGCTATTTTGTTTGCTACTTTATAGCCAGGTCTTGGAATGGCAAGGAGCACATGACAATAAAGGGTTTCTACTTGCAGACAGAATGAATAAGTGAATGTAAGAATGAATGAGTGAATTAGCTAATCACTTCCCTACTTTGAGTAAGCCATCTTTGATGTACACCGTTCAATTCGTATTTGCTCAGAAGTGGACACACTGGATGCATCAGCTCTATGTAGTCCGATAGTAAATCACTCTCACACAATAACAACGTCTGACTCATGTCCCTTTCGCATCCCCGGCCCCTGTCATACACAGTGGCCCTTAGACTCATACTGGACTCACCAGATAAGCAGGGCAAATTTTGCCCTGCCCCTATGTCCCCGATCTCACCAGAACAATGCAGGTCTGGCAGTTTCGCAACAGAGGAGGGAAGAGAGGTCACATTTCCTGGAACCCAGTCCACCCACACCAGTTCTCACACCCGGTTTTTCTCCATTTCGCATTTCTCCATGAACCAGCCCGGCCCTCATCCACAGCGCTGGGCTGTTCTGAAATGCTGGCCCATGTGGTCCCTATTTATCTAACATTTCCAATTCCCTCTTCTCTGAAAGCCAATAAAAACTCTGAATTTTCCCTGCATGAGATTGTGGGCTCTTTGGGAAAGAGAAAAGCCAGCATATGACTCAGAGGAAATCAAATCTGCCTGGTGAGAGAAAATCTGCCCCCCAAGTCAGCCTGTGGTTGACATTCTTTGCAGCCGCCTCTCCCGTGTTGGGGCGCCGACAACAGGCGAGAACAGGCAGAAGCCCTGCCCTGAGAGGCTGTGATGACACACGACAGAGAGCCCTTGCGTACCCCTCTCTTCCAGCCATTCCCCACGGACCGCATTAGCTCCCTTTTTAATTCCTTCCCCCTCACTGCACACTGTGATGTTACCAACCCCCAGTGGGCATGTGGAGGCTTATTCAGTTTCACGTGTAATAGATAAAACAGCAGGGGCTTCTAATCGGAAAATGTCTTCCAGGCTGCAAAAGGCTACAGAAAGCCGCAGACGCGAGCCGGTTCACACTTTATTAATACCTACTTGGCGCTGGCTTGGCACTGACCCTCCCTCCATCTCCCACGGGCTCGAAGGGGTTCGTTATGTTTACAAGACACAGGTCACTAGGGAAGGAGACTTTGGTGCAGCCCCCTTTCTGGGAAACTTCTGGAGAGTTTTTTTTTCTCTCAAAACAGCTTTTTTTGGATGTATAATCCCCGTGCTAAGTATGGAGCCTATTTCATGCAGGCAATTTGATGAGACCGGACATGTGCAAGAGGTCTCTGACACTGTGGCCACCACCAAAGCAACGACACCTTCTGGAGTTTTCTGTATCCCTTTGTTCATTCTGTCCTACAAACACTTGAGATGATGGTCTGGCCGTTGTTGAAAATAGCATGGAGGCGCTCGAAAGTTACAAACAGAACCACCGCAGGGTCCTACAATCCCACGTCTGGGGGAACGGTCGAAGGAAAAGAGTCACCGCCACTGCCATCTGCACACTCGTGCTCATCACAGCCTCCTCAGCACAGCCAAGTGAGGGGCACCTGCGCGCCCAGAGTGGACGCTGGATGAAGAAACTTGGTATCTGGAGACAGCGCGATGCCGTTAAGCGCAGAAAGGAGGGACGTGGGTGGGTTTCCAGTGAAATCAGACCAGGCGGGGAAATAAATCAGAAAGACGGTCACTGTGTGGCCTCACGTCTGTGGGGGTCCAACGTCCAGTCACAGACGCAGAGCGGCACGGTGGCTGCCAGGGTGAAGGGGTGTGGGGAACAGGGAGGTGCTGGTCAGAGCCCCGACTTGCAGCCTGGTGATAAGCACATTTTGGGGTTTCAGCGTGATTGCCTAGACTACAGGTAACCACACTGCGTGACGTATTTGAGAATAGACGTAGGTGTTGTCACTGCATGTGTGTAGAAAACAGGTAACTATGGGAGGTAACGGAGGCGTCACTCACCCTGTTGTGACAATCATTTCACCGTGTGTGGGGCTACTTGTCACATCTACAATATTCCGTGTCGTGTACATCAGTATGATAAGTCATGGGGCCTCCCTGGTGGTGCAGGAATAGTCTCAGCACGGTCCAGCTATCGTCAGCCACAGCAGGATGCGTTCAATCCCAGCCAGGGAGGGGACCCACAGGGCACAGCAGACCTCTCCTGCCTCCCCCGCTGCTCCCCTCAGCAGTGTGTTTCAGTCAGTCTGCCTGTTCTGCTCCCCACTCTGTCTCTGGTGACTCCTCTCACTAACCCCTGGCCTGCACCCAGTTCTTATATGCGTAAAAAAATAAATCTAAAAAAAATGACATGTCATGATACATATAACAGATTATATGCCTGTTACATGTCGGTAAATCTGGGGGATTAAAAACTTGCCCCCCAGGGGTCACCACAAGTACTGCCATGCCGCAGTCTCCGAACTTACTCATCTGGCGAAACTGAAACTTCACACCCGTCGGCAGCAGCCCCTGCCCGCTGCCCCCGGTGCCCCGGCCCTGGTGACCTACCAGGGATCTGCCCCCGCAGGCCTGTCCACAGCCACTCCAGGACGACGTCCCCAGGCTCACCTGTCTTTGAGAACAGCAGCCGGGCCTTTTTCTTCACACCGAGCATTGTTCAGTGGGGTTTATCCATCCTCCAGCCAGATTCACCTGGGGTGGCCGAGAGGGATGCCCTGCAGCAGCCCAGAGCTGCTCCACCCTGAGGCCGCGCCTCAAGCAGCCTCCTCAGCGCAGTGTCACAGCAGCCTGGGCAGCTGCAGGTGGCCCCAGGCGCCCGAGCTGGCGTCTTCAAGGACTGCTGTTCTCTGACCCAGTTTGCAGGGTCCGGCTCCCTCCCTGGACGCTGGGTTCTGCGGCTCCCTCAGGGGGTCGGAGCAGTTGGCATTGCTGCTGTGGGACCCTGGGGCTTGGGCACAGCAGTGGGGCAGCTGCGCCTGCTTCTCTCGGTCCTGGCTCTCTGGTGCCCCTCCCTGGGCCCGCTCTCAGAAGGAGCCCCGCAGGGTGAGGAGTGGCGGCTGGGGCCAGCAGAGGTCAGCCCAGGCGTCCCAGGCGGCTTCCGGCCCTCCAGAGGAGCGGGCGGCCATGTGCCCCTGCAGGCCCCTTCTCGCAGGGCGCAGCCACTTCAGCCCCTGGATCTCAGGGTGGAAGATGTGACGGCCGTGATGGGAGAGAGCGGAGCCCGGAGACTCGGGAGCTTCACGACACAGAGGCTGTTTCGTGCCACCACGGCTGTGTGGCTAGTGGCGCATTCCCAGTGCAGGAGCCTCCCAGGCCCCGGCCTCAGCTCCCACCCCCGTGGAGCCTGCACGGTCAGGGTGCAGAAGGGCTCCGTCCGCTGCTTTCGCCTCTGCGGGAGCACCAGGCTGCACGGCGTGGGCACCAGCTGCTTCCTCTGGAGGGCAGGCTGTTGGGGTGGTTTCCTCGGCCTTCCTGCTCCCCTAGCCCCGCAGTTCCTTCCTCGGTGGGGCCTCCGGGCCATGGGCAGGCCCCCAGCCCCAGCGACACGCCCCCTTCCTGCCTCATTTTTAGGCAGACTTCTCACTACGTCCACGCTCCTTATGGGTCTTGTTTATTGTCTGTGTTCACTGTGGGCAGGGCTCCGCCCGGTCCCAGAAGAGGCTCCGTACAAGGAGTGGTCAAGAACACCCATTCGTGGCGCCAGCGGGGCCCGGGGCAGCTTCTCCGCGATCCCAGCAGATGGTCAAGGAGGCCTGGGGCCCTCAGTGGCTTTTCCAGGCCCTTATTACTCTTTACATCAGAGGCGACCAAGTACGCAGCAGGTGGGGGGCCTGGGGGCCGGGGGCCAGGAGGCTGGCAGCCCCAGTGCGTCTTCACCCTCTGGACTCTCTGGGCTCTGCTTTTCCTGTTCCTCTACGACCCTCTTACTCTTCTCTTTCTGCTCTCCTTGTCTCTCTGCTGGCGGCCTCATGACATCGCCCTTATGCGCCTGCGTCTCAGCCCAGGTGCGCCCACCTGCGCATGCCCACACCCTCCCGGAGGTGCCGCCCGGGGATCGAACTCGCGCTGCAGTGCTGCGGGTGCTTCCCAGTGCGGCGCTCAACCCACTGCGCCACCGGGGAGGCCCTGGCTCGCCTTCTGTAGTGACCGTGCTTGTCCGCTGTAGCCTCTGCCTCAGTGACGCCGCCCCTGTCGCCCTGCCTCTGGGCCCAGGTGCGCACACTCACTCGGGCCTGCGCCACGCTCCAGGTGTCCAGAATCAGGCACGCGGCCCCGCGCCCACGCTCCCGCGCGCCTCCCGCATCAACATGTCCAGGCCGCAGGTGATGAACACAGAGGCCAGTGGCACAGAAAACCTGATGAAGTCACGCGCCCGCACTCACCCTGTCTGTGATGCGTCTTCCTTAGTCCTTGAAGGCCCAGCTCGGTCACCACGTCTGTGAGCTGGCCCCGCCCAGATGCCCCTCGTGGGAACTGTGTACCCAGGTGCCTGCGTCTGTGAGCTGGCCCCGCTGTGTCCCATCAACTCCACCCAGATGCCCCTTGTGGGAACTGTGTACCCAGGTGCCTGCCGGACCTGGAGGCTTGGGGGTGCCTGCACCTTGCTCATCTCTGTAGCCCTCTACTCCTTGCGCTTGGGCAGCCGCAGACACCAAAGGGGAGCGGGAGTTGGGGGAGGGGAGGGGCAGGAAAAGCGGGCAGGAGAGCTCCATGCTTAGATTCCAACACTCACTATGGTCATGGTGTATCCCTGGCTACGTCCTGGCTAAGTCTCCACAGAAATTGATTTAACTTCCCCAGGCTTTGGTTTCTTCCTCTACAACCATGCCTATGCTGCAAAGATACTGTGTAGATGAAAGCATATAAATTTTGAGGGGGGAGAATGCAAACTGGAAAATGCCATGCAAATACCAACCATTTCCATCCCGCGAGGCCAAGCGCACCAATAGCCAGGGTGCAGTTTAGATTATGGCCAGAAGGTGGCAGCAGCAGGCAAGGCCTTTGCCTGGAGTCTGCAGAAATGAAGGGAGCCCAGGAAGCTGCTGGAAGATGCCCTGAGATGCTTTTGTCTTTTCTGCCAGCTCTCCTGACCCTGAGAGAAAGCCTTAATGCAGAGAGGAGGTGGGGCCAGGACATCAGAATTTTCCCATCAGGGAATTGGCCCCAAAGCAAGAGCTCTAACAATACCTTCTTCTTCCTTCTGCTCTGATTCTTGCTTCCGTTTCTCCTATTTCCGCAGGAGTGTCAGTTTGGACAGAAAGTCAGTGACTAAAGCTCCAGAGACAACCCTTACAGGGCGGGGAGGACCTGCGGCGGGGGAGAAACTGAGTCATTGGGATTTTCCCCAAACCTCACATATACATACGAAAGCAGAGGGACAGGGATGACCCGCCCTTGGAACCCCAAACTTTTGCCTAAGTGGGAGGCCCACTTAGAATTAAAAAGAGGGGCCTCCCTGGTGGCGCAAGGGGTTGAAAGCCACACTGTGGGACTTCTGCAGCCACTGCAGCGCGAGTTCGATCCCCAGCCAGGGAGGGGACCCACATGGCAGACCTCTCCTGCCTCGCCCGCTGCTCCCCTCAGCAGTGTGTTTCAGTCCATCTGCCTGTGTCCATCTGTCCAGTGACGCTGGCCTGTTCCCCAGCTCTTGTGTATATAAATAAATAAAAAAATCTTTAAAAAATTTTAAAAGAAATCAGTTGAGCAGCAATAAATGTCCAATTTAGAAATTTCAGAACAAACTCTCTTACACTGCTGGTGGGAATGCAAGCTGGTCCAACCATTCTGGAAAGCAGTATGGCGGTTCCTCAGTCTACTAAGAATGGAACTTCCATAGGATCCAGCAATCCCACTCCTAGGAATATACCCAAAAGACACAAAAACACTGATTCAAAAGAATGCCTGCACCCCTGTGTTTATAGCAGCACTCTGTACAATAGGCAAGACCTGGAAACAACCTAAATGCCCAAAAACAGATGAGTGGATCGGGAAGCTGTGGTACATAGACACGATGGAACACTACTCAGCAATTAAAAAAGAAAAACTAGACACATTCATAGGAACATGGATGGAACTGGAAGGGATTATGCTCCGCGAAATAAGTCAGAAGGCAAAAGAAAAATATCAGATGGTTCCTCCCCTAGGAGGAACATAAGGGAACCAAATAAGGATGAAGGAAAGGAATAAGAACAATAATAATAAAAAATAATAATAAAGACACAAAAACCGAAAATGAAAAGACAAGGACAAATTGGGGGCACTTGGTAGGAGGGGGGAGGGGGGCTGAGGGCAGACGGGAGCATGGGGGACTGAGGTGATGGTGCACTGGTGACATGGTGATGGGGGATTACAACTGATGTCAAATATATATAAATAAAGGAAAAAAAATAGAAATTCCAGGACAGCAACTACAGCAGTGACCTTGGACAAGCAGGGCTCAGCACCTAAGTCAAGCAATCCCCTCACACTTTTACATAAGCAAAAAAGCAGTTATATTATTTACCATGAACTTCCCCCCTATTTTCAGTTTATTTATGTCATGATTTGCTTAATCCATTTCCTCGTCTTGGACGTTTAAATTATTTCTTATTCTGACTTATAAGAATGCCTGCAGAATCTTATACCCAGTCTGCGTGTCTCCTTCGCTGTAATACGTGCTGTGGACTGGTTGGATCAAAACAGGATCATCTTTGATTTTTTTCCTGAATCACAGTGGCAAGTTGTGCCCCAGAAACTCCACCCCGTTTGGATTTTTACTGGTGACACATCAGGCTCCCCTCATTAGCAAAGTGTGTTTTCATTTTTAAAATGAAAGGTGACAAGTGCATGATGTGAAACTTACATTTCTGTATCTTTTCTTTCTAAATCAACACTGTTTTCACAGGCTTAAGCTTCAGTTGCGTTTCTTCCTTTGTGAATTGTCCTTTTTTATGCCCTTGAACCATGTTCACAGCAATGTGTTTGCCTTGTCTTCCTACACTTACAAGACAAATGCGACTTTGAGGACACAAATCTCCGGCACACGTCTTGCTAATAACTGGCCCCCTTTCGAGGTCTGCCTTTTAGGGTTTTTGTGGTTTTTTACTTATCAAAGTTTAAAATTTCACATCCATCCATCCATTCCTTTCTTTTTCACGTTCCTGCCCTTGAAACCAAGCTCCTCACTCAGAATTGAACGAGACCTGAGAGGAGCAGAATTGATGCCTCTGAAAGAAAAAAAGCAGGAAAACGTCCTTTTTCGCTCTGAGACCTTAGGAAAAGCCACCGAGGCTGCGGGAGGGTGGGGGGACCGCTCTTAAAAGCTGCGGCAGATCTGTGGTGGCATCACCGCAACCTCTGGACTTGACCTTGGGCCCTGGCCAGGGAGGTGGCCACTTTCCAGTGGGGAGGTGAGAAGCCAGCGGTCACTCAGGGACTTGCAGCCACTTTTGAAAAAAATGTGTCTTAAGTGTTTTTTTATTCCTTTCCAATATAAAAATGTGTCCCAGAGTTGGTCATATCAAAAGTGAAAGTTGCCTTTCAGTTTCCTGGAAATCTAAGCCCTGAAAGGGTGTCCTCGCAGGGGCTCAGGTGGATTCTTCCGGATCATCCACTGATGATCGTGCAGTCTAGTTCAGTAATAGGT
Source organism: Galemys pyrenaicus (assembly GCA_019455555.1). Taxonomy (NCBI): domain Eukaryota; kingdom Metazoa; phylum Chordata; class Mammalia; order Eulipotyphla; family Talpidae; genus Galemys; species Galemys pyrenaicus. Next base: position 3,062,550 of record JAGFMF010011645.1, on the reverse strand, counting down.
CCTTATGCTTTATTTACCTTCCACTTACTCTCCACTTTATTTTATTTTAACTGCTATACAATATTTCATGATATAATCTATTGCTATTTTAGTCGTTTGTACTTTCTTACTACAAAAATTTCTACAATACTTTTTTAAAAAAAAGATTTTATTTATTTATGCACACAAGAGCTGGGGTACAGGTCAGAGGTAGAGGGAGTGAGAGGATTCAGCAGAGGCAGAGTGGGGAGCAGAACAGGCAGATGGACTGAAACACACTGTTGAGTGGAGCAGCGGCAGGAGAGGCAGGAGAGGTCTGCTGCGCCCTGTGGTCAGCTCCCTGGCTGGGGATCAAACCCACGCGCTAGTGGCTGCAGAGAGCTTGACAGCGCTATCTTTAACCCCTTGAGCCACCGGGGAGGCCCTACAACAAACATTCTTTTTTTAAACTTATTTTAAATTTTTATTTATTTTTCATTATTAAGATTTATTTAATTATGTTTGACATCACTTGTAGTCCCCAGGGAGTTGCCACCACCCTTTCGCCCGTGCGCCATCACCTCAGTGCCTCGTGCTCTTTCTGCCTCATCCTGGTCTCTCCCGCCCCCCCCCATCCCTTTGTTTGTCTTTGTCCTTTGTTCTTGTTGTGTTTTTGTTTTACAACAAACATTCTTAAACAGATTTTTTTGCATATTTATGCAGGTGGTTATATATATGTATATGTGTGTATACGTGTGTATATGTGTGTGTGTATATAGATCTCCTAAAGGGCAGGTTTATTATGAAGAGGGAAGGAAGTGTGGGGCACTCGCACAAATGGACAGAAAGAACCACCCCGAAGGGGACAGGTGTGCTAGAAGAGGTGCCCGCACTCCCAGGCGGGCGGTCCGAAGAGGGGAGCTGCCACGGCAAGGCTGCGACAGCACAGACTTCTCAAAGCAAAATTACCAGGCCAAAAAATAGGCATTTTAAAGTTTGGTGGAAATTGCCAGATTCTGGCTGCCAGGAGGCTTGCATCCGCGTTCCCTCCCATACTGTATGGCGGTGCCGCACCCCTGCTTGTTGTCAGAAATATAAGCCAGTCGTTGTGTTTTCTGATAGTTTTGCCAGCCAGAGGGTGGAAAGTGGCCTCTTATGGCCTTGACAGCGACGCAGACAGTTCCCAGCTGATGAGCGTTTGACTGAAGATGCTTCGACTTCGACTTCAGGCGAGCCCCATGTGGTGGATGCCACAGGAGAGCCCCACGTGTGGATGCCACAGGAGAGCCCCACGTGTGGATGCCACAGGAGAGCCCCCCGTGGTGGATGCCACAGGAGAGCCCCACGTGGTGGATGCCACAGGAGAGCCCCACGTGTGGATGCCACAGGAGAGCCCCACGTGTGGATGCCACAGGAGAGCCCCCCGTGGTGGATGCCACAGGAGAGCCCCACGTGGTGGATGCCACAGGAGAGCCCCACGTGTGGATGCCACAGGAGAGCCCCACGTGTGGATGCCACAGGAGAGCCCCCCGTGGTGGATGCCACAGGAGAGCCCCACGTGGTGGATGCCACAGGAGAGCCCCACGTGTGGATGCCACAGGAGAGCCCCACGTGTGGATACCACAGGACGTGGGATTTAGAGTTTTGGCTTTTTCCTGGGTTGGAGGTTTAGTCCCTGGTGATGCTTGAGCAGTGGCTGTGAAGCCTGGCCCCAGCCCACACAGTCACGGGGTGACCACCAAGCCCGTGTGGGGCTGGGCTGGGCCGCCCGTGGGGTACTCAGTGCACTCTCCACTTTGAAGGCTTTGGGCGCGTGATGGTTTAGTAGCAGGAGCCCCATAAGCTGCAGAAGATGGGTGCATTCTGGTGACAGTAGACGTCTTCGCCCATGTTCCTTAGTATTCTAACGAAGCCTTTCTTCCACAAAGCACTCATTTATTTATCTTTTTAAAGATTCATTTATTTATGCATATAAGAACTAGTGTACAGGCCAGTTTGTGGGGTGTGGGTGTGAGAAGATTCACCAGAGACAGAGTGGGGAGCAGAACAGGCAGACTGACTGAAACACACTGCTGAGCAGCGGGCGAGGCAGGAGAGGTCTGCTGCGCCATGTGGGTCCCTCCCTGGCCGGGGATCAAACTCCTGCTGCAGGGGCTGCGGATGCTTCATAGTGCGGTGCTTAGCCCCTTGTACCACCAGGGAGGCCACCAGGGACCATTCTTGAACTAAAGGTGAAACAGAAAATAAGCACAATTTTAGATATTTTCACTCAGCATTTCTTAGAGAATCGCAGCACTGGAAAACTACTTTGGAAGTCTGTCATTGGTGTTCCTTGCCCTGAGACTGGATGGCTTGTGTCCTGGATGCGGCACTATCTCACTCCCTGTCTCACATGTCTCTCTCCCTGCATCCCCACTCCCGTGTCTCTCCTTATCGCTTCCTTTCCACAACTGTCTCTGGCATTTACCATCTTAAACGGTTTAGAGTAACTTGTTCTAGTTGTTTACTATGATTTCATAGTCTCCACGCGCGTTAATTTGTTTTGGAACAAGTTTCTATTTACCTAGGTGTGAATTTCAATAGAGACGAAGGATGCTAGTTACGTAAGATCTGGGGATTTCAAGCCTTTACAGCTGAGGCTCAATTTATATTTGTCTTTTTTACAACAAAAACAATTTTAGAACATTAAAAACACCTTTTGGGAACAGCAGAATGACTTCACAGGAAGGCATTTTCCATGTTTGTAGCCATAAGATGAGTGTTTGTATCCTGCTACCCACGAGGGAACATTTACCTGCATTTCTAGGTGATCTTGTGAGATGCAGCCTGCAGAATGGGGAGAGGGTGGCTGTGTGTTGCATTTGGTTCCTTATTAACTAAAGCATTATCCTGAGTGATTGTATTTTGCTTCTCAGTTCCTCTTTTCTTCAGTGGGGATGAGACCCACCCGTTGTGATATTAAAATGTGATAAGAAAACACGCTCTTAAACATACCTGAGAAGGAAGAGCCATCAGCAGGCTCGGTTTGCTGTGTGCCTGTGTGCCTGTGTGTGTCTGTGTGTGCCTGTGTGTGCGTCAGGGTGTGCCTGTGTGTGTGTCTGTGTGACTGCTTGTGTGCGTGTTTTCTATGCGACTGTAAAAAAAAAGGGGGGCACGTGGTTAGCTCTCCGGGGGTGGATACTTCCATTCTCAGTTCAGTTCCTTTTGCCAGAAGAGCTCAGAATCACAAGGAAACTAACCCCAAAGATGAGTCTTGCATGTACAATCTCAGCCATCTTCCTTCTGATTTGCTTCTTCTCTCCCAGAGGTAAGTTGGTGTGTCCGTCTCACGGACAAGTTGAACCACTTCTTGGGAAAGCTGAATGAGCGGAAGGGCCGAAGGGCTCACAGCCTTCCTTGGGTGCCTCTCGAGACCCCAGTAACTATCTTGCTTTTTTCAGGTGCAGAGGCTGACACCGTGTGGGGTGCCCTGGGTCGTGACTTCTACCTGAACATTAAATTTCCAGCCAGTGACAAGATAGACCACATTCGCTGGCAGATAAATGGAGAGCGCCCACAATTCAAAAAAAACAGCAAGCAGCCCCAGACCGAGAGGCGGTACAAGGTGTTTGAAAATGGAACTCTGGAAATTAAAAATTTGCACATAAATGATAGCGGGCAATGCAAGGTCACCATATATGATGGAGAGGGAAAAAACCTCTTTGAGAAAACTTATGAGCTGAAGGTTGAAGGTAAGTCTTTTTCCCTAAGTTTCTCCACCTCAGTAGGGTACCATTTAGCAAGCTGGGGAATAACATTTAGGGCCTTGCTTTCAGGTTGGGGGAGCCTCAGGACAGCGAATACTTCCCCCTTGCCTCACTGGAGATTCTGGTGACCCCACAGGAAGGACCCAAGGAAACACAGTTGGTAGCCCCTCAAGCTTATCTGCCCCGAGTCCTCTCTTCACTGGCTAAGGGGGTGTGGGGTGGAGGCTGGATTGAGGTGGTTTAGTCAGGGGAAGTGTTGGTGGCAGGAAAAAGGAGGTGACCATTCATGGGGGAGGTTGAAGGGGTGAGTTAGGTGCAGGGCACCGAACGGAAGACCGACTGGAGAAAGGGAGCCTCCATCTAGGGAGACGATTTCTCGCCAGGATGCCTGGAAGGAGTTACTAGTAATGTGGCAGAAAGCGCTGGAAAGAATGAGTTTAGGCTGAACAGTCCTTGTTTGTCCACATCAGAGTAGTCAACGGTACAAGAGGATTTTCGCAGATATGGGTAGAAAACACACAAGGTGTGGCTTTGTCGGGATGCACGAGGTGCTGGGGGACAAGGGTGGACGCTGAAGTGGAGGCGGCAGAGCCGTCAGGAGATGGCTGAGTCACGTCGGTGAGGAAGGCAGCTCGCGCCACGATTCTCGGCCCTGGTTGCCTGTCAGAGTCGGCTGAGCTGCTAGGGGCCCTTCGGTGCCGGTATCTCCCCGGGCCCACGGAATCCTTGGTGTGGGCTGGGCCCCGCGGGCAAGGGCGTTGCTGGGTGCTGGTGCCGAGTACCGGGTAATGACAGGGCCCCTGTGAGCTGTGAGCATGAGCTCAGCAGGGCCGCGTGTCAAGGGTGGGGGGAAGGTGGCTGTGTGAGCAGCAGGGAAGAGAAAGTGGGATTGAACTGGCAGGACACCGGGGAGCTCAGAAGTGAGAAGAGGAAGCGTCCCTGCAGGGAGCCTGAGCCAGACACCAGCGAGCAGCAAACGCTCCACTCCTGTGCTCACACAGGAAATGGCACCAGAAGCAGGACCTCCCTGCACACCCGGTGCCCCGGCCTCGCCTCCACAAGGCGAGCAGCCTGCCCAGCTCCCCACATGTCGGCTCCCCTGCGAGTGACACCTGAGCCTGACAGCACCTTCCAGAATGGGGCGGGGCTGAGGACGCAGCCAGAGGGGTCTGCTCTGACAGAGCCTCGGGCACCGCAGACCTCACCAGTCAGCCTGCCTGCGGTGTCACCAGGGTCCCTGTAGTTGCAGTGACCGCGGTGGCCTCCAGCTACCTGCCAGGCCTTGGCTCCGTCTCCAGGAAGGTTCTGGCGACCCAGAGCGCCAGCCAGCACCTCTTCCCCTTATCATGTATCAGGAGCCTAAAGCGACTCCCCCAGTGTCCCCTCTGCAGATGAGCAAAGCCGGCCTTTTTTGTTTGTTTTTAGCAAACAAAAGACCCCTTTCCCCTCCCAATATCCTTCTTGAATTACAGTTCACAGGCCGTAACATCCGCCCGTTTCAGGTGCACAGTTCAGTGGCGTTTAGTCCTTCATGGAGCCACGCTACGGGCTGAACCATGCGTTTTAGAGCAGTGTCCCCCAAATACAGCTCGCACTCTTTGGCCCAGACGCACAGATGTCTCCACGGCATCACCGCCACCCCACTCGGTGTGTGCGTGTGTGAGCGTGTGTGCATGGGTGAATGTCACACAGTGCTTTAACTCGTTCTGTGTTCTGGTGCCACTGCTGCCCGCATGGCCTCGGGCAAACCCCCACAGCCTGGAGTCCGAATGTCACAGTAGCACGGCTTTGGGGTGGGGGCAAGAAAACCAGCCCAGGTGCCCCGGAGCCCGGGTGCCCTGGAGCTCAGCCAGCAGCCTCGCCCTTGTCTTCTTTCTCTAGTCCAGCCCCCTCTCCTTAAGGCAGCTGGGGCCTCTGGCTGAGAAGGCCCCTTAAAAGCAGGTGCCGGGTTCTGGTTAGAAGCAAGGGGCTTTCATCTGCGGGGCCCCACCTTCCAGTTGCTTCTGGGGGGGCTTGCAGAGAGGACAGGTGTGAGCACAGGAGCTGCCTGTGCTGCTACTGAAACAACTAACTCCAGGGGAGGAGTGAAAGGTCCCCAACAGTTTCTAATTTATTATTTCAGGAATGAATACTTGTTTAAATTGCTGATGGAGGTGTCTGTTTATTGATTCACAAAAGAGAGCATCGTAGAACAGATCAGAAACAAAAAAAGCCCGGCTCCAGAATCACACTGTCCGGTTGTATCTTCTAAAATATTATTTTAAAGAGAACACCTGGCATCGATATACTGTAAAGGGTTAATAATTTTTCATTCCGGGGAGTGAAACACCAAGATATTTTTAATTCTCAGCATTCGTGTGTGTTTTATCCATTTACAGTGATGGGGCGTTCTGTGTTAGAATAGCGGATGTTTCCATTTTGAAATCAGGCAATGTCTGGGCCTGAGCCCTGGATGGTGAGCTGCAGGGACCTGGCCTGGCTCGGGTCGTGTCTGCCATCCTGCTGCATCTGATCACAGGGTCCTGGGGTGCCAGCACATCTCCACTTGGGGACAGAAGTCAAATTGGGGGTAAGGTCCCAGGAGAAGGTATCGTTGCCTGAGAGTCGGGGAGAGAGCACAGTGCGTCTGTTTAATAAATGGAGAGAAGGGTGGTAGTTCTGGGGAGAGCACAGGACGAGAAGAGCAGAAAGAAGGAAAAGGAGGTTGCACAGCTAGGAAGTGGCAGAGCTGCCAAGGGCAGGTTTTTTCTCTTATGACACAGCCTTTGACTGTGATCACATCAGAGAGGGGTGATGAGTTCAAGGTCGCGAATGTGATTATCACCGGTTTTGTCAGTACCTAACAATTTGCCCAGAGTACAGTTATCCCTATACTTGCCCAGAGAGGGCAAGTTTTTTTTCTAAACTGGAAAATTGTTTTATTTTATTTTATTTTTTGTAATATTGCATGATGTAACATTGCTTTGTAACATTAAATAGATTTCAGGTGTGCCTCATCATAAATCAACATCTGTAGGTACAATATGACATTCACATTGAAAGTCCAGTTCTACCCTTCATCATACAATTGTCCCCTTTCAGCTTATTTACTTCTCCTCTTCTCCCTTCCCTTCTGGTAACCACTAATTTGGTCTTATAATCTAAACATTTTATTGAGTTCATTTGCTTGTCTTATCTCTTTATGAGCCACATATGAGTGAAATCTTCTGGTCTTTGTTTTTCTCTATCTGACCTATTTGACTAAACATAAGACCCTCTAGGTCCATCCATGCTGTTGAAAATAATAGACGTTCACCCTTTTCAGGGCTGAGTAGTATTCCCCCTCATGTGTATGTGGGTGTGGGTGGCTGTGTGTGTGTGTGTCTGTGCGTGTATGTATCTCACATCTTTCTCCAGTCATCATTGATGGGCACTCAGGTCGGGCATGTGCTTTGTTCTTCTCTGTCAGGTGAAGTCTTTGTCCTTCTCTGTCAGGTGAAGTCTTTGTCCTTCTCTGTCAGGTGAGGTCTTTGTCATTCTTTGTCAGGTGAGGTCCAGTGAGTGCATGGCTTTGCAAGAGGAAGGGGTTGGTGCTCTGTCCTCTGGAGCTTAAGCAGCCCACCTGGTCCCCTCTCCCTGACTAGGCAGTGGGTGGGGAAGGTGGGCTTTCTCTCATGACCGAGGCCCCAGGTCACCCCGGTCGTGCTGCCCCCAAGCTGAGAGTCCTGGCCGCTCCTCAGCAACGCCCCCACGTCCGAGGCTGGTAGGCGCCAACTGTGCTCATCTCATGTCTGCAGGCTGCTGAACTTGGACTCCAGAAAGGGGCTCCTTTCCTGAGCTGCCATTTATTAGTGGGGACCCCTAGACCACCTGTTTAACCTCTCAGAACCTTGGGCACAAAATCCACCAAATAGGAAGAAAACATCAGCCTTTCTGTTAAGATTAAATGACATCAAGGTATAAAACATCCCCCAAACACTTAATATACCCTTTTTTTTTTACTGGTATAACGTATCCGTGAACTTTGTCAGAAGAAGAGTTCTTCTAACTGTGCTATCTAAGTAAAATTAAAACGATTTTGGAAATAATGAGGGGTCTTTGAAACGGGGCCGCAGTCCAGACCGATGCATCTCTCCTCTTTAAGTAGATGTGTCTGTTCACTCAGAAATTATGAACTGGATCTTCATTTTCTTTTCAGAGGAGGTCTCAAAACCTGTCATCACCTTGGATTGTAAGAACAGAAAGCTGACCTGTCAGTTGCCGGAAGGAACCAAAGGAACTCACATCTTGTATTTGAACGAGGAGCCTGTCCCAAACCTTACAGAGACCAACATCACACGCAGTTGGCTTGACAACGAGAGCCCCGTCTTCAACTGCACAGCGAGGAACCACGTCAGCCAGGAGTCTGTGGCAAGGAACACAAGCGAATGTGCAGGTATGTGGCCTCCACTGGGTGGACGTCCCAAGTCCATCTCGTAACAGCTTGCCGGGCCACGTGGAGGCCCACACCAGGTGCGGGTGCCCGGCTGGGAGGCTGTCTTGGCCCAGGATGAGACCGGAAACCCACTGCTCCTCCTGGGCTCCTTCGAGGAACGCCTAGAGGAGAGGAAGGGGGCGTCTGTGCTTGCTCGCTGTGGGAGTCTGCCCAGGGGCACAGTGTAAACCCAGGCAACTAAAAAGGATCTGGGAGAAGGAACTGCCAGATGCAAGAGGTGGAAGTTGCTGTTGAGGTTATCTCAGGCAAATGCCTATTTCCCGTAGAGACAAACTGACTGGCCGAGGTCCTCGGTGACGGAGTGATGGAAGCGATGGAGAAGGGAGCCAAGAGGGACGCCTTCCTGGAGGAGGGGTGCCGACCGTCTCCTAGCCAAGGCAGAGACCAAAGGGCTCATGGAGAGCTTGGGAGTGCAGGGCATGGGGGAGGAAGCTCTTGGGGAGGACCCCAGACAAAGTGGGGGCCGTTGCCCATAGGGAGCATGAATCCAGCACCCGACAGTTCTGCAACTCCAAGAGGTGAGCTCGAGCCAGCTGTCCCAGTTGAATAACCCCGGTGTGAGTTTCAAGAGGCGGCCAACTGTAACACTTAAGTTCTGGGCTGGAAGCCAGGGCCTGGACTTTGCGTTTGTCCAGACTTAGCAGTGTGACCTTGACAAGGTTCCTTCCTCTTTCTGGGCTTCAGCTTCCTAATCCCCAAGAGTCTGTCTGATGTGCTGTGATTTTATTTCCAGTCCTGCTGTAGGCTAAGCACAAAAAGTTGCTGTTGGAGCCCTTGGGGCTGTACAGAGACTAGTGGCTGGTCAGTGACCCCAGGAAGCACCCCTGGCTGATGTGAAGTCCTAAGTGAGGATTTTACAGCACTTTGGATTAGTTATCAGGGACTGCATGACAAATTACCCCACAGGAGTGGTTCAAAACCACAAGGACTTGCTGCTTCCCGAGTTTCCGTGAACTGTGACTCGGGCTGACTTAGTGGTTCTGGCTCCATATCTTTCATGAAGCTGCAGCCAGGACGCTGGCAGGGGCTGTGCCCTGGTGTCCCCACCCAGGCTCCACGGGAGGATGCACCGCCGAGCCCACCATGGGGTGTTGGGCTCCCTCACAATATGGCAGCTCGCATCCCTCGGGACAGCCAGGGAGAGCAGACATAGTGTCCAGGACTAGCCTACTCATTAGAAGCGACTCAATAAGTCCAGCGCACACTCAACCAGGAAGGATGATACTCAGGAGGAGCTTCGAGGGGCCAGGGCTGTTGGAGGCCACAGTAGGGCCCATGAGACACACACTGAGACCTGAGGTTGCCCCGGCTGGCCCTCCACACCCCCACCACTAAGCACAGTGAATGGAGCCGCCCCTCCTTAACTTCATGACCTCTCTCCCCTGCCAGGAGCCCCTCAATTAATGAGTTGCCACATCGAGCAAATAAAAAGGCAGCATAAATATGCCCTAGATGTGGCGGGAGGATACGTAGACTATAAATTATTCATTATCTGAAACCCAATCTGGGCATTCGTATTTTATCTGGCAACCTGCTCTTCCTACTTATTTTAATTGGACTCCACCGGAATAAAAGTGTGCAGGAGGGGTGGAGAGGGCCAGAGCGCCTGAGGAGAAGTGAGTTTCAAAGCGCAAACACGTTTGTGTTATTTTTTGGGTGCAGAACAGGAGCCTCCAAGAGCCGCCAGAGGGACGGGGGTAGCCCTCTGCTGGCGTTGAGGGTGCGGGGGCACAAGGCTTACTCTTGAAGACCTTAAGGCAGAGGGAAGCAGTGACGAGCCCGGCTCTGGCTCAGAGCAGGTGTTTAACACCAGCAGGTGGATGGCGGCAGCAGGCTGGGCACAGAACCTCTGCGACCCGCATCTCAGGAGGCAAGCAGCAGGGAGCGTGGCTGAAGCTGCACTCTGAGAGCCACAGTTTCTAACGACAGCACAGCCGAGAGGGCTGGTGTCCCCCACAGGCACTCTGAGAGCCTCTCAGCCACCTGGGGACAGGCTGTCAGGTCCCTTGGCCCCTGCGCGCGTCCTGATGGGGACTGGCCACTGCTGAGCACTCTGCGGAAGGCCCGCTGGGGCTGCACCCCTGGCCAGATGCCCGACCCACTCCAGCCTCCCAGCGTGGCCCACCTGGCCTGGAAGCTTCGGGCACAGCTGACGCAGACTTGGATGGCCCTGCTGTGTCCTCTGGGGCCCAAAGGACCCTGAATTTTTTCTTGACTCAGTGTCCCAGCAGCTTAGAATCACGTCTGCCCATCCACTGGGACCCTCTTCTTGCCACCCACAGGGAGTTGAACAACTGGCAGAGAGACTCGGGGAAAGGAAGGCTGCCTTAGCCGGCCACTCAGTCTGAGAATCTGCTTAGTTCTGTCTCCCGGCCTCTGGCTTGCTCCTGGGGCCGGTCCAAGGACCTCCATGCCACAGATTCTTCCCAGGAGGGTTTGGCCGGGAAGGGTGTGCGCCTGACACCGTGCTGAGATCAGCTCAGCCTCCAGATGGCCAAGTTCCCTGCGCCCCGCCCACCTTGCTGTTAACTCATAAAGGGCAGGCAGAAGCACACTCAGGAAACAGCACCCAGAGGCACCAGTGCAGAACACGCTGAAGGCCACACCTCGCCTTTGAGTGTCATTTTACAATTTACAAAGCACTTTCACCTCCATTAATAGCTCAGCTTCCAGCTGCCACCCTCTGGGTGTGTTTCGTTATATCCGTTTGCAAAGAAGCAGGCTCAGAGAGGTGGAGTAACTCGCCAAAGGTCACACAGCCCAGAAAAGTCAGGACTGGAATCCACGTCCCTTAGTGCTGAGTCATTGCTGTCTCACTGTATGACAGTGGCTGGGGGCTGGGAGCTGAAGGTCAGGTCCCACACTGAGGCTAACTAGTGACTGAGCTGAGCACACAGCAAAAAACCTGGGGGGACACGGACTCTGAGCTCAGGGGGCTGGGCTGGGCAAGTGAAACGGTTTTCCTGAGTCCTTGGAATCAGAAAAAACAAAAACCCTGTTTGTGGGGGCTGGACAGACAGTGCAGAAACAGGGAACCGGGGGCTGCGAAAATACTGCGGAGCAGACCGGGGCCTCGGGCATCTCAGCCCCTTCTCTGCTCTGGATGGCTCTGAACTTCTCAGGTCTGGACTGCTGTGATGTTCTCCTCCATGGAGGCCGAGGGCCCGCTCCGGCCCGTGGAGCAGGGGCGTTTCCAGCAGAGAAGAGCGGTTCTCCCCTGTGTGGGCTCCTCCTGGCCCCGGGCCCCTCCAGGGCCTGACGCAACGCAGGAGGTAGGGACCCTGGCCAGACTGGAGACACGGCCGCCGGCCAGGAGCCTTCCACTCACGCCCGCTGGACCCTTCCACTCATGCCCGCTGTTCTTGCAGGGAAAGGTCTGGATATTTATCTCATCGCCGGCATCTGTGGGGGAGGCACCATCTTCTTGATCTTTGTGGTGTTGCTCATTGTCTACATCAGCAACAGGAGAAAACAAAGCAGCAGGAGAGATGGTAAGCCCCCCCCACACCCCACCCCTCCCCCCGTTCCACGGCAGCCGGGGACAAAGTTCCCCCAGAAACCCCTCGGGATAGAGGAGCCTTGCTCTGGAGAAAGGACCCTGGAGCGGGTAGTTTCCGAGTGCGGAGGCGTCGGTCTCTGGCGGTTACAGTTTGTTCCATTTTGTGGTTAGCTCGCTTTTTGAAAAACAAATTCTTTGTGGTGACACTGTGGGGCTCTGAGGGGCTGAATCCAGGTCGCCTCCCTGGAACCCACCCCCTGCGATAACGAGGGCCGGCCGGGTACCAGCTCCTGAATGACGTGCACCCCGTGGGTGGGAAGACGCGCCAAGGCCCGTTCTTGAGGTCACACCTCTGTCCCCGCAGAGCGGGCCCAGGTGCGCTGGGGCCAAGCCCCAGGAGCACAGGTGAGGCCTCAGGGCTCAGGGCCTCAAGGCAGCGGGCTGGTCCAGACCCCCGGGTTTACACCGCCTTTCCCAGCTTGCTGTTCCAGGGGCTGTGCGAGCTTCTTCCTTGAATCAGGCTGCTGGTGACCCACCCAAATGAACAGGGGCACCCGGGCTGCCCCGGGCCCGTGTGCAGAGAGTGAGGCCGTGTTTCACGGCCACGGGCTGGGCGCTGGGCCCCGTGGAGTGGGTGCGGCAAGGCTGTCCAGCTGTCCAGCCGTCCGCGGACATGGAGCCAGGCAGGTAGCTCCTGGGTCCAGTCTCGCATTCACAGGGGGGCTGGGTCCCCTCGCTCTGCGTCCCTCCCTAGACCCACATCGGTGCCAGCCGCCCCGGCACCCGAGCAGGGAGCTGGGCCGAAGCGCCAATCAGGGACTGGGCAGAAGCATCGCGGCGGTGGTGGCCAGGGCCGCTGGGACTCGAATCTTTACACTGGACATCTGCTCAGTCTGAGGTCTTCTTCAGGTCTTCAGGGGTGCCCCACACCCCTACCCAGCGCATCCCTGACTCCACTTCTGCCACGCCTCCAGGCCACCCGCTCAACCGAATCGTGTGCCAAGCTCGTGGGCACTGTGGCTTCCTCGCCCCGTGCGCCCAGCCTGTTCTCGGTCCCCTCCCTTTGCCAAGGCCCTTTCTGTCACCTAGTGCTCCCAGATGCCCCCACCGGGCCTCTGCTCTCGCCTGCTGCATGACCGCACGGCTCGTTCACCTGACACGCAGTTGCTCGAAGCAGATTCTGACCTCTCTGCTTTTGATATTCATTCCCTGATGCAGCCGTTTGAGTAATCCAGGGAGCCTTCACAGAGGAGGAATCAAAGTCCGCTTGGCCCAAGCCCGCGGCCACAGGCCGAGTGAGGATGAGGGTGAGGTCAGCCAGGAGGCCGCAGGAGCAGGAGACCCTCTCCCGCATGCACCCCGAGGCTTGCACACCCAAGGGCTGGGCTCTGCTTGTTTTGTGTGCTGGGCACCTCGGTGGTGTCGCCCTGGTCCTGGCCTCGGAGACAGACGAGGGAGATGGACGCCGGGCCTGGGGGGTGCAGGCCGAGCGCACGTTCTGCAGGGCTGAGGCTGAGGGCGTGAGCCCGTGGGGACAGCGTCCTGCTCTGACCGGCCGGCTGCACCAAGCCATGGCCCCCACGTCCGGGCAAGCCAGTCCGAGGTCTCAGGCCCTGGCCACAGCCTCCGCCTTTCTGGGGGCATCGGGCGCTTGCCGGGACTGCCCGGATTTACAGTCCTGCTTTGTGTCGTCCGTCACTCTGCTTCAGGCTCCTGAGTGAGTCTGAGCTGCGGCGACGGCACCTCACCGCAAGGAGTGTTTGCAGAGCAAAGCGGCACAGCCTGGCAGCAGCGGCCTGCCCGGCTTGCCACGTGGGGCACTCGGGCCCCCACGCCCCAGGGCTGGGCGTCACGCCGGGGTCACAGTGTTCTGGGGTCCTCCCGGCGTGACCTCAGGGCCCTGAGATGACACAGGGGATGTTTCCCTCGCTGTGCCCTGCTCCGTGCGTGCTGCCTCTCCGTCCCCAAGCCGCACGCAGCTTGAGTCTGCACGCTCACGGAGTCTGCCTGATCTCTAGCGGTCAGACTGAGCCGTCGTCAGTCACAGGCTGAGGAGAGAGGCCGAACTCGCTCCCTTAGAGGGGCTCAGTGACCCCCGAGGGCCCGCCCGCCCGCCCAGCTCCCCGGGGCAGGCTGCGGGCGACCCTGGGCCGGGCACTGCAGCTCCTGACGTGTCCCAGACTGAGCTTCTCCAGGTTTCCGGTGTGCTCTTAAAGCAGCGGTGGTAAAACCCACACCCGTGTGCCCCATCCTGTCTCCACACACGGCGGCCATGCGCAGCCGGACGCCCCGGTGACAGGAGTTCTTGTCCTCCTAAGCCCCGGAAGGCCGCTGGCTCATGAATTTCTGAGAAGAAGAAGCCCCTCCTCACCTACGTGCTAACCCTCCCGTTGATGTGGGCTGTGTGTGCTTCGGCAGAGCGGGGTGTAAGGCAGACACAACGGAGGGAGCTGTCCGAGGGGCGTCATGCAGGCTTCCCTGGCCCCTCCAAGCCCCTCAAGCTGGTGTCCACGCCCTGGGCTTGGGGCTAGGAAGCAGGGGTGGGCTCAGCGGCCCCCACCCCGGGGCGAGGCCCAGGCCTCTGGCTGCCCGAGCGCACTGAAGTGCAGGCTGTTCTGTGCTCCGGGGTCACTTCTGTCTCCCCGTCGGGCCTGATGCGCTCAGAGAACGGGGTGGCCTCGCTTCTGCTTTGCTCGCCCCGCCCCGGCAGCTGGCCAGGCTGGTGGGCATCATCCAGTAATAGTTGCTTTGATCTTATCTTGCCAAGTTGAACTCCTCGGAGGTTCTATTTTTGTAGAAGAGGAGGAGAGAGGCGTGCCCAGAGGAACCGCCAAGGAAGGGGGCCAGAAGCCCCACCAGATGCCAGGCTCCGCGTCTCCGAATCCCGCCTTGCTGCAGCCGCCTCCGCCGCCGGCTCATCGCTGCCAGTCGCCCGGCCTTCGCCCCCCACCTCCCGGCCACCGAGGCCAGCACCAGCAGCAGAAGAGGCCTCTGCCCTCCCCAGGCCCACAAGCTCCCCAGCAGAAAGGGCCTCCGCTGCCCAGACCTCGGGTTTGCCCGAAACCTCCCCAAGGAGCGGCAGAAAACGCGTAATCTGCTCCTGATGATGTGGTCGCTGTCCTCTGTCGGAAGGGCTAGAAACTGCACCCCACCAGGCGCTGGCGACTCCTCCCCCAGGTGTCCCCTGCACCTCCATCAGGCAGCGTGCTGTGCGAGCACGTTACCTCCGCAGCCCATGGGCACGGCCGCCTGCAACTTCTAACTCAGCCACGGGATCTAACATCTGGAGCACCTGCCTCTTCGTGACTCTCCTTGCACCAGAAGGGGACAGCAGTGCGAGTTCATTCACAGGACGGCAGTGAGGGGGCGCAATCCCGGCCGTCTCTGCGCTCCTCACGAGCACTGTGTCCAGCGCAGATGCGAACATCTGGTGGTTGCTATTCCTGTGTCTCTCGGTGCGATCCGCCCGGTCGAGAGACTTCTTATATGCTGGGTGGACACTGGTCCACCCTCTGGTGGACAAAAGTGAATAAAGGCTTTAACTTTCCCCTGTTGTCTACTCTCTGTAGCGAGGAGCTCAGCCTCAGATGGCTGAATGAGAGGAAGGCTGGTTGGTGTTTCAGCAGCAGCAAATTTGGTCACCCCAATTCACCCAAACCATCTTAACCCCACCAAGACAACAGAATCTGCCCCCCAGATCTCAGCTGCAAGTCGGCTCCATCACTTATTTGCCAATTTCTATGATGACTGAAATTTCTATGAAGGCCATCAATGAAAGTCACCAAAAAACATAATCATCATACCTGTGGTGTCATCCTTTTTTTTTTTTTTTTAAAGATTTATTTATTTATGCATATAAGAACTGGGCTATAGGACAGAAGCAGAGGGGGTGAGAGGGTTCACCAGAGACAGAGTGGGGAGCAGAACAGGCAGATCCACTGAAACACACTGCTGAGGGGAGCAGCAGGCGAGGCAGGAGAGGTCTGCTGTGCTATGTGGGTGCCCTCCCTGGCCGGAATAGAACTCATGCTGCTGTGCAGTGGATGCTTCACAGTGCGCGCGCTCAACCCGCTGAGCCACCAGGGAGGCCCATGTGGTGTCATCCTTGAAAAGAGGGAAACCCATTAATAGTGGAGGTGCCAGGCACCTGTCAGGCGATATACACAGGGTAGGGCAAGGGAAGATACTGCTCAGTTGCTTCAAATCCTCAGTGTGTTAGAAGACCACTGTGCAAAGGTCAGAAACCATGCCTACTTAGCCGCCATGCTGACTGTACTTTGGGGGAAGTGGGAAACAAAACCGGTTTTCAGTTAAGTTTATAAAACAATAGATGGTGAGAACACACCTGCTTTGAAATGCGGGTGCCATGTTTGTGGTCCGTCAGCCCGCCTTCCCCTAGCTTCTTAAACTTGTTAAACTTGAGCAGGAAGTTCTGAGGTCTAAACCACAAAATCTATGTGTTTTCAGAACTTCCTGTGAGAACTTGCTAAGGGTTGAATTGCTTTTTCCTCTGAGCTTGAGGGTCTATTGTTTTAGCACTTAGCAGAGATATTAAGGATAATGATGAATGAAACTCATGGTCTCCTAAAATTCAAACACAAAATCCAACCGAATAACACTCATTGCACGACCTACCTAGAAGGAGGTCTTAGCACTGGCCCTTTCTTATCCCTTGCTGCAGTCCTGACTGATTCCATCAGTTCTCCAGCCAGAATAGCTCTTGTCTGGATGGAGCCTTCCCTGGCCACTCAAACCCTGTGCTCTCCTTTTCTTCTGAAGTCCTGTGGAATTATACTTGGCACAGAACATATATTACCTGGAGTGATTCCATTTCTCATCATTCATTTGTTCAGTCAACAAACATTCACTGAGTTTCCACTATGTACCAGGCTAGGTACCAGGAGCCCACAGGTGTGCAATTGCTTTCAAGGAGCTTACAATCAAGTTGGGACAGAAGGCAGACAAATGACAGGACCGAATAGAGCAGAGGCAAGCCCAAGAGTCAAAAGGAAGGACTGTGAATCTAGATTGCGTGGTGGAACTAAGATAACACAGAAGGCTTCCTGGAGGAAGTGGTACCTGCAATGAGTTGTGATAGAATAATAGATGGTGAAACCAAGGTGCAGAATTACTCATGTAGAAGAACAGGACCAGCAAGATTCTTGTCAGCTCTCTGTCCCCACAAGTATGTTATTGCTTTTTCAGCTACTGTTTCATTGCTTTTAAGTGGCACCATTAAAAAAAAAAACAAAACTCTCAGTTGCATGAAAACAAATGCTAGATACAATGAATGTTTACATCTCCACTGCTGAGATGTTAGCAGGTGAAAACATATGTGCATCTTGGAATGCTTGAAAGGCAAAGTGAAAAAGCTTCTTGAGGACAATGACCAGACATCTGGGTGTGGCCTGGAGTGCTTTATTGAAAATGTCACCAGTCAGTTGGGTTAACGTGAGCACAGCCAGGATGGAGGAGCGGAAGTGAACACACGACGCATCTACTCCCAGGAGAGACACTTCCTCCCTGCTCGAGTCTCCACCACGAGGCAGGAGGCAGCTGTCCTGGGCTGTGTTCAGCTAGCACCCAGCTGTCTGGCCTGTCCTAGAGCATGGGTTTGCTGAGGGCCTCAGGCCAGCGGCAGAAGCTTCCCTGTGTGGCTAGCAGTGGGGAAGAAGCTGAGGCTGAGGTCCCACGTCTCTCTTAATTCCAGTAGGCTTTCAAGTTGGGGAGCCGCAGATGTACTGGCCCTCGAATTATTACTCATCAGCATCTGATGGAGCTGGAGGACTTTAGAGACGACAGCTAGAGACGAAGACAGTGATGGTCCAGGTGGAGTCTTCACGGGCTTTCCAGTACAGGGAAGTCAGCCACATTGGAAAAAACGTCCAGCAACTCGAAGGGCTGGAACCCTGCAGCGTCACATGCAGATGGAAAATGCCAGTCTTTGATAGCTTCCCCAAGAGTGGTCTTAGCAGCTGCTCGGTCGGGTTCCAAGCGGCCACGGGCTGTGCCGGGAGATTCCATCTCGGTTTCCCGTGACTCCTTCTACCCTGGGCTCCCCCGGGCTCATTTGTGCTCACGGGCAACACCCCTCGTTCCTCACCCAGGTGCTCCCACAGTCTGGCCTGTCCGCAGCCTTACCCCGGCCCCCGGACTCCCCGGGATGTGAGCTCGTGAGACCCTCTTGCCCTCTGTGTCTCGTCTGAGTTCAGGGCAGGAGCCCCAGCTCCAGGGCCGGGGGTGCAGCTCCCACCACGCACCTTGGAAGTCTGAACCATTCATTCAGCCTCTTGGAGCATCAGTCCCCTCGTTTGTCAAGCGGGGACAACACCGCCCCGTTCAAGTGAGGACCACGGGGCGGTGTGCTTGTAGGGATGGCCAGTATGTCCGGGCACTGAACGGCCTCTGCTAATCACGAGCATCCTTCCTGGCTTGGTACTGGAGATGGATCCCCAGAGAATGATATTAATGGCCCAGTCACAGTGTTACAGGGCAGGGAGAGGGGCACCCCAGAACCCCCAAGCCTGCCCTCTCTGAATGGGTTCTGCCATCCGCCACATTAAGACAAACATATAAGACCTTTAATGGAAAGGAACTTTAATACAATTAGGGTGCACTACTGAAAGGACCAAGAACATAGTGACTAAGTTAAGCATCCAAAGTTGCCCATCTCCTTGAGGGCAAAAGTCCAGCCAAATAGGATTGTCCCAAAGCAAGGCCCAAACGCCTGCCACACGTCTAAAGGACCTTTCAGTGGAGACCCATAGAAAAGGGTTAGAAAGAGTCAGGCAAATCTGGGAGGAAAAGAACAAAATCAAAATCAAGATGAAAGCTGCTGTTATTAAGCTCCCCACGGGTCTCTCACCACATCTGTTCCAACCAGTCCAAGACCAAGAAGCAAGCGCAGTTTCTTCACATGTCCCTCTGCTCCGCGTGCCTCCTCCAGGTCTCCTTACTGCTCTCCATCCTGCTTCCTTCTTCCTCCCTTCCTTCTGTCCTCTCTGCAGAATCTTCTTTCCCTGCTCAGCTCCACCCACTTAGGGCAGAACCAGGATTCTGGAACTTCCCCCTTTCCTGGGGACAACCCTGTTACAATGGGGAGGCCACACCTCCATGATAAAGGAACACAGAAGTGCGCATGAGGTGACCTGGTGTGCTGGGAGGTGGCTTCACCTCGGGGAGAGTCCTGAGCTCAGGGTGAACGGCTGACGCACAAGATAAAAGCTGCTGGTGGGGAGAGACTCGTGGACTGGGAGACATGGACCACAGGGGACTGTTGGGGGGGCGGGGCCCACACAGCAGCCGGGCAGGGGGGGTGCTAATTAAGGGTAGCTGATCAGCTCGTGTATCAGTCTTTACTCCCTTCTGAAGCCAGCAAAAATAGAAGACGTACATCACAAGAACAAAGAGAACAGAAAAAAGTAACAGAAGAGCAATTTTAGGAGCTAGAAAAAGCAGGTGAAAGCTTGGTAACTGGCTAAGAAGCCTTCAAAAGCTGAATCAATTCGAAGGCAGCAATAGGGGCAGCTATGGTACAAACTGATTCAATTCAATAAATTCTCAAAAGGAACAGGATTTCCCAGCACCGGTGACTCCAGAAATAGGAATGAGGATGAGGCTAAACTGGAAAGACTCGTGACAGATCTGCCTAAGATGCTATTAGATCCCAGATCCCATCCCTCACACCATGCAGATCAGTCCCTGCAAGGCAAAGACCTGCAGGTTAATTCTCTGGAAATGGTGAAGTTGAGAGTTTGGGCTGGGAGACACCACGCGTGGCTGGTAGAAGCAGACAATATTAAAAATAGAAGGATTAAACAACGGTGTTCTATTGAATACTGGAACTGAGCTTCTCTGCCACCCAGTTTGCACATTGCTGTACTGGAAGGACTAGGAATGAGGAGTCTATACATAATATCTAAAACAGAAAAAAAAAATCAAGAATCAACTATATAATCATGTCATTTAGAAACAAGGATACGAAAACCAGAATGATCGCTTTACATTTTTGATGTTTCTCTCTGAAGAACGGAAAATGTGGGGACAAGAACTCAGGAAGCTACTCTCAGTATTAGTATTCTCCATATTATCAGTCTTTGCACCACTATTTGATGCTAAGCTATATGCATATTAAACCTTGCTTCAAATGAAATTTAAATCTTCTAAAGAAGATGAGATAAAAATTAAGGTAGATTGACTAACACAACCACTGCCACCAAGGTCAGCCGACAGAATATTTGAACTGAAACCCAGGAGGGCTTTAGGCTGGGGAGCCTGGCCCCAGCCTGCACAGAAACATGACTGGAGACTCAGCTCAGCGGTTTCTCAGAAGTAGGCAGGGTTCCAGAAGTCAAGCCCAGGACCCCACATCCTGAGGCAGGGTGATGTCAAGAGCAAGGTGTTACAAGGCAAAACAAAAGCATGGTGGTGGCACAGGGTGTCCAGAAGAAGCAAGCTCGGGCAGTGAAACTGGCCTCTCCTTCTCTATGTGATTCTTCATCTGTGTTCTTTCTTGGTGATTTTGTAATTTAAATGGGCCCCGAGTTTAGTGTTCCTATTAGTCATGTTGGGTTGTCCTAATAAGACACCATAGAGTGGGTGAATTAAACAACAGGTAGTTCCGTTTTCATGGTTCTGGAGGCTGCAGACCCAAGAGCAAGCACCAGCAGTTCGATTCCCGAAGTCTCTCTACCTGCCCTACAGGTGGCTGCCCTCTCCCCATGTCCTTGCGAGTCCTTCTCCCCGGTTGTGCACTCACGGTGACTCTGCCTCTTCTCCCAAGGATGGGGGTGCTGTAGGACCAGCGCCCAGGGCTCTTACGACCTCGGGAAACCTTAAGTGCCTCCCTAAGACCCTCCTTCCAAATGTAGCTGTATTGGGCAACAGGGTTTCGGCTTTGGAATGTTGATGGCTCCAGCTTGGTCCACAGCAGCACTGCAAGTGTCGTCTAGTCTTGCTACGGACAAGAGAGACATGCCAGGCCTCTGGAGAGCCTGCTCGTGCTAGGGAAGCTTCACCGGGCACAGTTGCAGTGCCGCTGGCCGAGTTCTCCGTGTCCACACATCAGCAAGGCATCTTAAATGAGATTACTTTAAACCAGTGTTTTGATCAGTTGATGAAAATGTGATCAGAGGCTTACAGGAGCCTGACCTTATATTTTCCCTGGAAAAATTGGGTCATTCCTTGCTTATTCAGTGTTCGTGATGACTCTCCAGGGCATGCTTTATGGGGCTACTTTGTAGAACACAACAACTGTCAATAATGAGAATTGACCATATGTACTTCCCTTGTTTCCTTTTATCCTCCTTTAAGATTAGCTCCCTCGTGCCTCTCTGTCACCCCCGGGGTGACTGGGCTGCTGCTGAGGATTGCTGTGATGCTGAGGCAGGAAACAGCCCCACACCGGGGTAGGAGAACAGGGCAGCGCTTGCAGGCTCTCTCCTGCGCTAGCGTTCTCTGGCCCCAACTGTGGATGTCCATCTCCTTGCTCATACTCCAGCTGACAAGAGCCTTCAGTCCCTTCAAAGAGTTCTCAGTTTTGTTTGCTGTTTATAGACAGTTTTTTCTCTTATATATTTCTGTAGGTTGCCAAGAGTTAATTTGAAAAGAATTGGCTTGTGAGAAACTTGAACAGGGAGGGTATGGGTAATATGATACAAGAACAACCAAGAGGAAAGACCAAATGTGAACAATATAAGTTCAAACAAAAGACATTATGTCAAACAAAAGACATAACTAGGATAAGCAGCAGGATGGCCACAGCTAAGGAATAAGTTAAGGCACTGAAGATTTATTCCAGAAGGTAGGAGAAAACACAAACAGATTTTTTTTTAAGTGCAAGAAATGCTAAGAGAAGGAGGAGAAAAAAGACCAACATTCAGACAAGAGTGATCTCACAGAAAGGGGAAAAACATAGATGAGAAAATTGAGTCTATGGTACAGAGCAAACAAAATAGAGAGAAAATACCCCAAAAGAGATGCATTACTATGAATTCAAACCACTGAAGACTAACAGAGCATTCCAGACTGTTTCCAGAAAAAAAAAAAAAAAAAAAAAAAAAANTTACAAAAAAAAAAAAAAAAAAAAAAAAAAAAACAGTTCACATACAAAAAAATAAGCATCAAGTTTGTATCATACTTTTCAGCATTTTGCTGGATGCACGAAGATGAAAAGGCAATGTTTTAAAGTGCTTGCATAGAATTTTATGCATAGCAATATTAACATGGAAATGTGATGTTATAATACAAAATATTCTAGTTACAACAAATATATTTGCTGACATACAAAAACCTCAGAAGATGTCATACAGAAAACTCACTTTGAAAAACCACTGCAAGAAATATTAAAATAAAACGAAAATAATCCAACAGATGCTGTAAAGAAACGTGAAGTTAGAGTAATCAAATAACTTGAGTGTTAAAAGTGAGGATTGTGTGAAAAATTAAGATTAAAGAAAAAGCTATACTCAGAAAAATGCAGTGCTAAAATTTGCTCCAAATGACATCAATATAGTTTGTGTGTGCACGTGCTACAGTTGTCATTATTAGTATGTAGTTAGAGGGCAGACATGGAATATGGCACCAAAGAGGTGAGAGCATATGTTAACTTACAAGACAAGTGTCTTGTCAAAGGGAGGAACCGACAAGTTGAATAAATCAGGATGAATAAGTAATATACGTCTTAAGAAAAACCACAGTAAGACCAAACATTAAATGTCCCTTTACACCAGCAGAAGAAAGTTATATCTACTCAATGAAGACTAAGAAGTCTTAAACAGAGGAAAAAAGAAACATTAGTAATGAAAATATGAAATAAGAGGATTGAAATAAATCACAATATCTCATGGTTATAATAAAGGTACTGTTGTTTACTACTCAAAACACAGAGGATCTCAAATTGGATATTTCAAAAGATCCTATAATGTGTTGTTTACAGAGGACACTTTTACAACTAAAGGACATAGGAAGGTTGACAAAAAGAGGTATGAAGCAAATATGACCAAAAGAGGGCCAAGACAGCAATTTTAATATCTGACAAACAAAAAGTCAGTAGACAAAAAAGGAAATAGTACACTGATAGAAAGAATAGAGTAAACACATATACACCTAAAAATAGCAACAAAAAAATCAAACAACAATTGGCAGAACTTGAATATAAATCAACAGTTTTAGTTGGAAGTTTCAATGTAAAAAAATCATAGAAGAGAGAAAGGAGCCTTCAGAGATGAACAGATGGAGCAGAGGAGAAGAAATCAGTGATAGAGAAGGTCTGAGTCAATTTCAATTAATAAGCTCACTTTATCAATTTCCATGAACATGTATTCTTTTTGAGTACACATGAAACATGTTTAAAAATGAATAATGTACTAAATCAACAAGGAATTAATCAGAAAATCTAAAGAATGAGTGTTATTAAGATAATTTTTAATTTAAGGGTAGTAGACATGTCAGATTCCTAAAAGACATCATTATTTTTAAAGAAATATTTCTAGGAAAATAGAAAATATCATTATTTAATAGCTGGGTTAACAATAAAATCACAAAGAAAGCTACTAAATAAAACCAAATAATAGTGAAAGCACTACATGTCAAAATTTGGAGACCACATCTACAGTGGTATTTAGACACAAATATATGATATTAAAATAAATTTGCCAACTTATATAAGACAAGTTGAGAACTAGGAAAACACTAAGGAAGATGAGAAAGAGCCAGCAAAGAACAGAAAGAAAACAATAAGTGTTGAGTAGAAATCAACAAAATATAGCATAATAACAACAAAACTGGAGAAGATCATTAAAACCATAAACTGGTGTTTTTAAAAAAAATTAATAAGATTGACCTTGGCAAGCTTACTAAAGGAAAAATACAGAGCTCGATGATGCAAAGAAGAAAAATATATGGAATGCGAAAAAAGTAATAACTACAAACAGCAGAGATTTGAAAATCAATGAGTATTAAGAACAACTAAATATGCTAACACAGTTTTTAGACTAAAGAAATTTGATCTAGTCCTTGAAGAATACAAAAGGCACTTTGGGCACATGAATACGAAGCTGGACTATGTTATTAGGCATTAAGGAAGTTGCTATGCCAGCCAGGTGGCTACTGAACTGGCGTGGCCACGTACCTCGGACGCATCTGCCTGAGCTTATGGACTGGGTTCAATGGGGCAATTTAGGGTGACTTGGTATGGGGACCCACAGTGGGAGCCTGTGTGGGATGGGACTCTGTGGAGGGTGGGAGGCTGCAAAGTGAATCAGGAAGGGGGAGGGAAAGGAAGGGGAAGTGAAGGGAGGAAACGGATACGATTATCAGGGATAATTAAATGAAATCTCCAGGGAAATTTTTATAGGTAACTTCTCTGAAATGTCCATGGAACAGTTAATTTCTCTTATACAAGCCGTTTCAAAAAGTAGAGGTCATGGAAACTGCCTTGCTCAATTTACAAGCTAATATAAATGCTGGTTCCAAAACCGAATAAGAAGAGAAAAGGGAAAGTAAAGTGTGAGTCCATTTCCCTTACGAATATAGATGAAAACATTCTAGATGAAACAGTAGCAAACAAATCTAACATTCTGTTTTTTAAAATTCCATTATAATCAAGAAGCATTTATCCAAGAAATGCAAGGAAACATCAGTAGAAAAATAATTACCAATAAGATTACAACATTAATAGGCAAAATGAGAAAAATTGTGATTAGAGTATTATACGCAGCAAACAAGAAAACATTTGACTAAAAGACTTGGAATGATAGAAATAGAAGATTTGGCTGGGATTGCTTATTGGTTCCTTTCAAAGATGGAACTTGGACAAACGGTTGCCAATCTGAATACATTTCCCCTGCTCCCCTGTGACCACACACTTGGACGCTGGTCCTGAGCGGTCTGAGAAGGTGCTGAGTCAAACCACACAGCTGGCAGAAATTCTGCAAATTTACCCTGAGTACAGAGGTCTTTGAGCTATACCTGCCCAGGCCCGTGGTGCCCGTTCTTACAAAGAGTTTTAGGAGAACAGAGAAATAAAATATGATATTGAACATGGAATTTTAGGCAGCATTTAGAAATAGCAAATTGATAAAAGGACCCAGCAACCAGGAGACATCTCAAAAGCAGCTCTGCTAACTGATTGGTATTTGCCAGGGGAACACAGTTATGAAGGGGTCATGAGAGCTCCTTATGGTGATTAAGCAGTTCAGTGTCTCTGTTGTGTGGTTGTATAAATCTGGGACCAGATTGCACAGGGCAATCCGCAGAGTCCGTGTGAAAAATCTAACAAATTCTGTGATTTCTGTTAAGACTCTTGCAGCAATAACCATTGCCTGGTTTTGAGATCGTACTGTGTTATGTAAGAGGTCTCCGTTGGAGAAAGTGGGGTGGAGGGTTTATTTGACTCTAGAATGTTCTTTGCAACTCCCTCTGAATCTATATCAAGTTCACAATAAAAAGCAAAAAAAAAACTAGAAGAAAATTAGTTGTTAAGTCAATTGACTCTTCTTCCAGAACAATGGGTAATTTTTGCAGACTACTCTTAGAGTCTAGTGAGAACCAGCCGTGCACATAGTGCAGACTCAGAGCTGGGGAACCATTTGCAGAATCAGGGGGCAGAAATGTCACTAAAAATAGCAGGCAGCTTGTTGTTCTCCTAGGGTGATTTCATTTCCTGACCAAGAATGTTACGATGTATTTGTGTGGCAGGAAGCTAGTGTTTGGCTTCTAGGCTGGAGCGATTGGGGCCTCTCGGCATTTCTGTAACATTTCTGTAACAGTAGAGCAATATGCACTGTGCTCTTGTAATTACAGTGTGATTAAACCTGAACTTCAAAGTTAGAGCAAACCAGTGCTCCTTGAGGTTCATCTTCTTTCCACTTTTCCTAACCCTTGATGCTATTTCGGGAAGCGTTTCCTGACTTGGCCTTCGCCTGACCCTCAAGCATCTTCCATGCCTAGCTCCACCTCTGAGTTCCATGCAATATCAGCTTTCTTCAGATCCACATAATGCCACTCTCACTTCTGCTCCTTGGCACGTGCCATGTCTGCCTCCTGATTTGTTTGACTTCTGTTCTCCCCTGTGTGTCAGATTAAATATGGTTCTTTTCCCCAAGACCCCAAACATCTGACTTGGTCTAGAGCATTGGGCTTCCCTTCCAAATTTCTCCTACCCCCTTATAAAGGTTGTTCCTTCTTTATAACCTTCTGACACTTTAAAGCCTCCTCGCTCAGTGCCTGCCTTCCAGCCTGGGTGGCAAGTCCTGTCTTCATTGCTTCCAAATCACCTGGAAGCACTGGGCCTCCCTGGTGGCGCAGCGGGTTGAGCGCTGCACTGGGAAGCATCCGCTGCACAGCAGAGCAAGTTCGATCCCCGGCCAGGGAAGGCACCCGCATGGCACAGCAGACTTCTCCTATCTGACCCGCTGCTCCCCTCAGCAGTGTATTTCAGTGGATCTGCCTGTTCTGCTCCCCACTCTCTCTGGTGAACCCTCTCAGCTCCTGTGCCTCTGTCCTGTACCCCAGCTCTTGAATGCATAAATAAATCTTTAAAAAATAGTTTCAAATCACCAGCACTTAGTATGTGCCCAGGACAATATAGATGCCCCAATATTTTTAAACAATGTTCCTTATTCATCAGATGTATTTGCATAGGCAGAAGTGGTTCGCGAGCAGAAGTCTGCCTCCAAACCACATGCAGGACGGGGAGTACTTCAGGCCCAGGGGTGTGTCTGCAGGAGAAGACGGGCTGGCCCCCTGAGAGGTGGACAGGGGGCAACGACAGAAGCACCATGGCTGGTTCTCCACTTCGCGCCACGGTGCCTGAGTGGAGAGGGCTTGAGCAAACAGGAAAGCGATCCCCAGAGAGCAAAGGCAATGCGTGACTGTTGCCATCTTTTTCCACCATCACGCTCAGCAAACTGAACATCAGCTTCCAGAAGCTTCAGGAGAGGCAAGTATGCTCCAGAGGTGGTGCCTCCCACCGGCTGCTGTGCTTTGCTGCACTCCTGCTCCAGGCCAGGCGCAGAGGTTGACTTTCTAGGACGCTGTAGGGGCAGGACTGCCGTATAATATTAACATTAGCAGCAGCCTCATGACACCACAATTGCCTGAACTAAGACCAACATTTGACTGAAAAGATCCCACATCAATGTGTCCAACAGGGGAGGCAAACCTTGACAGGAAAAGGCAAGGTGTCTGTGACCTAGATAGTCACCGCGCTAACACCTGCTCTCCAAGTGCTGACAAAAGGGACTTGAGTGTGGCTTGGTTACACCACAGAAACATGTTTCCCTGAGAAGGCCGGGGGAGTGAGTGCAGCAGAAACACTCACTGTTCAGGGAGCAGGCCTGTCACCCACCTGCGTGCCGTACCTCTCAGGCAGGGTAAGATGTGCTGCTCACCTAGGCGTTCATTCCTCCGTTGGTGCAGTGACTCATGCTTCCTTATATAGCAAAGGCTAAGACGGCCAGGCACTGTATTAGGCACTGGGGTCAGATGGATAAGAAATACTACACTAGCTTAGAAGACTCACCATGCAGTTAAGGGGTACACACATTTATTTCCCAGATCTCATGAGCCTTGGAGCAAACCCTCGTTTGCAGGCATGGGTAGTGGCCTTTTGCTGGGGGCGCCCATGAGCAATTGTTCCAACCTGAGTCCCTAAGGCAAGCACTCCCTGGAGCCCGGTTGCTGGCCTTCACTATCCCCCCCAACCTGGCTCCCTGGTCCAGAAGACCTGCTGGCCTGCCCCAGCCTGTCCTGTGCGGGTGGATCTTGGAAGCAGTTTCAGTGGAACCTTCTGTGACCACCTGAGGTGCCAGACTCTCAGCTGAAACCCGTCACTCTGGGATCTCCTTTCACGGGAGACGTCTCACGCGTCTTAAGTGATTGCGCGAACACAGCACTCACAGTTTTTGATTCATCAGGTTTCCTTATGTGAAGCAATTTCAGTCAAAATATACATGTCCTCATACCCTTTCCTGTTTTGCAAGCAAGGCGAGAGGAGGAAAGTGCTGACTGGGTAGATGGGGAAGGGGGTTTCTGGGTGCTGGGACCTCAGAAGGTGAGAAAGTGAGCCCAGAGCAGACACCCTCACTTCATACCTGGGCAGGGCTAGCCCAGCTGGATCCCCCAGATGAAGGTCGTGGGTGCTCATAACTTGTAAGCAATGGAGTGTCTTAGGTGGGTGTAAAAACCTTAGTGATTGAAGTCATGCCAGAACCTTCCTGCCCTTAAAAAAAAGAAAAAAGGGGGCCTCTCTGGTGGTGCAGCTGGTCCAGTGCTGCACTGGGAAGTATCTGGTGTACAGCAAGACAAGTTCGATTCCCCACCAGGGAAGGGACCCACGTGGCGCAGCAGACCTCTCCTGCCTTGCCCGCTGCTGCCCTCAGCAGTGTGTTTCAGTCCATCTGCCTGCTCTGCTCCCCACTCTGTCTCTGGTGAATCCTCTCACCTCCCATGCCTCTGGCCTGTACCCCAGCTCTCGTATGCATAAATAAATAAATCTTTTTAAAAAAAAAAGAAAGAAAGAAAAAAAGGACCCAGTCATCCTAGGACATAAGATGTACCATCAACTCAAGCCTTGAAAATTTCTCTGTGGGATTAGTCACATAGCACGTCTATCCAGCAAACAAATACGCTTTGATCTACTTCGTAAAAAAGTGGAGAAATGTGCCAGAAACAGCTCATTCTCTCAACGTGCTTAATTTCTTGTCAAAGGGGTGATCTATGGAAGGATATTTTTTTTTCCCTTTTCCTCCCCTTCCAGAGAAACCTCCCAAGGCTAAAATAATAGAGGGTTGACTTACTGGGTGGTTTTGAAATCCAGGCCTTGAAAAGAGTATTTTCATGTGATAAAATACAGGAGCTCTGCTGTGTATTAGCAGGGGGTGAACATTTGCCTTCCAGAGATTTTTGTATTAACATTGAATATTCCACCTGGTGCTTAGCCTCCTGGGTGACTCTCTCGTCCCTTCTCCCACTTCAGCATCCAGAGCTCCCCTTCCCACCCCAAAGCAGACGCAGGTAGGAGAGACCGTAACTGACCAGAGGTTTGGAGGGGAAGCAAGAGGTGCAGCTGGAAGAGCCAGGGAACAGATCCTGTCGTCATGGGCATCTGTATGGAAGTGGGTTGGCCAGGCTTTTTGTGCCACTGGCCTCTGCGGCTATCACCTGTGGTCACTGCAGCAGGCTCTCGAGAGGGTGGGCACGGGGCTTGCGTGCCTGACTGTGGCCACAGTGTCCCTGCCTGACCGCTTGCCCCACAATAACATCAGTCTATGGTGGAGCCCCCCAAACAGATCAGGGACACTGTGTCCATGACCTGAGGTAATAACTTAGGAGACAAGTCGTCACCGGGCCACAAGTGCCTTGCATTCTAAGTCTGGCAGAAATTAAGAGCTGGCTTTACTTCCTACATGATTCCATTATGGGTTGGACCAGATGAGACCTGGATGAGGTCACCTTTCCATTCTCACCCCACCTCTTACCCTTCCTTGCCAGTAGGTTGGGAGTGAAGTTGACTGTCCACTCCTGGAGCCAGCTGACCAATAACCAAAAGACAAATCTTGTTTCACTCTACCACCCTCCAAGAAGAGGCTGGTGCCCAGCAGCCTCACGTGGGCGTCAACATGAAGTAAGGAGAACTCAAAAAAATGCTGTGTGCATCTAGAGAAGGGGCTTGTTCGTTCATTCTGCTGGTCTAAGAAGTGTTGATGGGGAAGCAACCTTACGAAGGAGCTTTAAAGGACAACTGATCTAGGTCTGTGGAGACAGAGGAAAGGAAATTCCAAGCAAAGAGAGCAGAGGTGAAATGGGAATGGAAATGAGATGTGTAGTCTTTATTTATCAGGGTGTCGTGGGATATCATGTGGAAAATCACTGTGATTATTTATCTCCATGGTGCTGATCTCTTTGCATTTTTGTGATAATAACCTTGGCAGGAACTTAGATAAAATCCCAACTGGAACCAAATATTCATTTCTTGGTTTTAACTAAACCACAGCTCAAACCAAAGTTGAAACACACACACATCTCACATATACTCCCATGTTTGAGCCAGACAATAGAATCCTGCAAATTTTAAATAGCTAACGAACCAAAATCGTGGCTAAGTTATATTTTAAAATCCTAAGCTATTTTTCTCTCCTAAACATAATATCAAATTATCCTGGTAATCTGAGTTTGTGAACCTTCTCTTTATTAGCACACAGAACTCAATGAGGCGAGACTAGACGTAATGATATTGATTTCTGCATGTACCTTGCATTCTCCATAATTAATCCTCTGTACATGACTATGTCCACAGGCTATCAGTCAGGGTTCTTAATTGAAAGCACCATCACCTGCTAGCTGGTTTAAACAGAAAGGGGATTTATTATAGGTATCAGATATCACACCGATTCCAAATGGATGACTGGGAGGGAGCAGGACTGCATCACAAAGACCAAGCAAGGTGGCATGATAGTGATGCCAAGCATTGCTCCCCAGGAATTTACGTGCTATTCTTTCGGCCAAAACCCACCCCATGTGACTGTGCTCTTTATGACGCTCTTATTCAAATCAAAGTTTTACGCTGGGCATCAGGAGGGAGCATGCGTATTCTCTAAGCTTGCAGAGCACCTGGGGAGATGAGTTCTGGCTTCCACTTGGGGAGATCCAAGCCCACAGTGTGAAAATTTTCTCAAACATGGGAAGGCGTTCAAACAACATGCGGTAGCAAGAGGCGGCCACGAAGCGTGGCCAACACCCCCACATGTGGCCACGGTGCCGTGTGCCAGCGCACAGGTCAGTTAATTTTACTGACATAAAATTCTCTCCATTGGATTTGTTTCATGTTTTGGAGATTTCAGGGAATATTGCCAATGAAATAGTCTGAGAAAATACGTCCCCCTGGGACAAGTACAAATTCTGGGTAAAATATATCAAATCTCTGAATCTTAATTCATGTTGATTAAGAAAAAAAAAAAACTAGTAAAATATCTACCAAAATGAACCTGAAGGCGGAAAACCGAGCAGTGATCTGACTTGTGCTGCAGTTGCTGTTTGGAGAATGCTGGTTTCTGTAATCCAGATGTTGG
The DNA here is from genome assembly GCA_019455555.1 of Galemys pyrenaicus. Lineage (NCBI taxonomy): Eukaryota > Metazoa > Chordata > Mammalia > Eulipotyphla > Talpidae > Galemys > Galemys pyrenaicus. The sequence continues at coordinate 3,031,803 of JAGFMF010011645.1, read as the reverse complement.
GTTCAATGGTTGTATAAAGGACTGGACTTAAAGGGCCTCCCTGGTGGTGCAAGGGGTTGAGCACCGCACTGTGAAGCATCCGCAGCCACTGCAGCACGAGTTTGATTCCCGGCCAGGGAGGGGACCCACAGGGCGCAGCAGACCTCTCCTGCCTCCCTGCTGCTCATATTTCCATAGATCCGCCTGTTCTGTTCCTCACTCTGCCTCTGGTGAATCCTTTCACCTGCCCCCACCCCACCTCTGGTCTGTACCCCAGCTCTTGTATGCATAAATAAATAACAATCTTTTTTTTTTTTAAAAAAAAGGACAGGACTTAAAACTGTGAGGCCCCCTCATAGGATGTTTACATAGTCAACAAGCCTCAGTGTAAAGGTGTCTACAGAAAAACTGCTTAAAGACAAAGGGAGTTATTAAGGAAGTATTTTCAGTCTCTGCTAAAATCTGCTAGGGAAAAACAATCTCCCCTAAAACTGAGTTTGAGACTTGCTTCTGTCTTACCTGTGTCACCCAAGGAGACACAGACCGAGAAACGTAGCGAAGTGCCTGCAGTTTGCAGTATGCATGATGAAAGCAAAATTTGAACACCAGATGCCTGTACAGACATAGCCTCAAGCTGGGCTTCTCGGACCACCCCCCTCCAAAGAACGTTCAGCCAAAGACACAGGGAACCCAGTCACTACAAGCAAGGATCAGAGACGTAATAAATATTTGAATTAGCTCACCTGTGGCTTAGATACTAAAATGATGTTCCAATTTATAATGCAAAAAGAAAAGAGAAAAATAATTGGAGCAATTTAAAAAAGGCATCATCCAAGAATTACAGAATTGAAAGGCATCACCCAGAACGCAAAAAGTGAGTAGGATGGAAAGATAGGAAATGTAAAAGAGAAGTTAAGAAACGGGAAATAGATTGAGAACTCAGTGGTATCGGGGATTAGGTTAGTAAGTGAGACTATTATCTATTGCATTTGCAACTAGTTAGAAAATATACTTTGGATTAAGGTAGATGAAGATGAACATAGTAGATTTATAACTAACGGAACTATAAAATAAGTATGCATTAATAATAACTTCCCAATGCTGCTTTTCAGAATTGAGTGAATTTATCCAACTCCCATAGGCAGTGCTGGACAATTGAAACCTTGACCCCTCTCCCATCCTCCACAATAACTGCCCTGGAAAGCTTTATCGAAGAGGAGTAAAGAATGGTACTCCCTTCCCCCAAAGAGGAAGAATACAGCAGGCTTCACTGAGCATGCTCAGATACTTGGTACAGCTTCATCCACTAGATAAGTCATTTTCCTCCCAGGTAAGAAGAGAGCCAGTAAACAGACAGGTCAGGAGCGTTTCCTCCTGTTATAGGACAGAGATTATTTAGAGTTATTACATATGTTCAGAATTGATGGAAACCTGAACCCTTCAAAGCATCATAAATGCTGGGCAAGATCAGCCCAACATAATCTGCATTTAGGTACATTGTCGTGAAACTACGGAACTGTTCTCTAGCCAGCCCACCAACTAAAGCTAGATTCAGATCTTGGCTGACTGAAAATTAAAAATCAAGCACTACATCCACCAGGCTAGATGTGCTGTGACAAGGGGCCACCCCGAATTGAGTGGGGTAAGACAACAAAGGGTTACTTCTCTTTTGAGTGACATTTGGTGAGGTCCCAGCTGTCTCTTACGGGGAGTATGACTCTGGGAGACGCTGCAGGGACATGGATGATAGAGGCCTTATGATACCTGGTGTCTTCTTCTGAGTTTGTGACCTCCTGATGAGTGTAGCACAAGAAGAGCATGGAGAACCTTGCACCTGGTCTTTAAAGTTCCCTCCCACATATCACATCGTCCAAAGTCACCACCTGCCTCTGCCTACTTCAAAGGAGCAGGAGGTATAGTCTTCCAGCATCTGGAAGGGGAGGAGACGCCGTAGTAACATCTACCATATTTTTTCAAAGTAGGATTTATGTTGAGATCATTTTCACTACCACAATGTCATCCTTCATGCTTCTTATTGTCCTCATATCCCTGTTCTATTAATTGTATTCAGCTTAAAGATGAATTTCAATTATTTTCTTTGATAATTCCATCATGTCTAGAACTATCCTCATGAACAGTCCCATATTTGATTTTTCTTAGAGAAGATTTTGATAGCTAGTAGAATTGAAATTGACAGATTGGTTTAGAACAGAAATCTATGGTGTCTGAATCAGAGTCTGATTTTTTAAAAGATGTATTTATGCATATAAGAACTGGGGTACAGGCCAAAGGTGTGTGGGTGAGATGATTCACCAGAGACAGAGCCAGGAACGGAACAGGCAGATCAACAGAAATACAGTGTCAAGGACAGCAGTGGGCGAGGCAGGAGAGGTCTGCCGCGCCATGTGGGTCACTTCCTTGGCCGGCAGCAGGGATCGAACTCGTGCTGCAGTGACTGCGGTCTGCTTCATAGTGCGTTGCTTAACCCACTGCATCACCAGGAAGGCCCAAGAGTCTGATTTAAATCAATCAATACCCTCAGCTCCATCTGTCCTGTTCACTGTCTCAGCCTAACAACCTCATCGCCGCCCCCTGTACTAGTTCAGCTCACAGCAGCCCTGTCTTACCACCCCTCGCCAAACACGTGCCTCACTGCTGGGGCCAGTGGTCTGATTTTGCTACTCATCTATATTCAGAAGAATATAGATGAAATATCAGCCGCTGTCTCTAGGGTTTTCTCATTATTTCCTAAGTACGTTAAGCTCCTAGGGAGTAGAACCATTTCATATATTGTGGCGTATTTTCCCCCATCCTGGCTTCCTGTCTTTTCCAGCACCTGCCCTGAACACTGTGTGTTCACAGTGCACTCAATAAATACTAGTTGAATTGACTTCCCTAAACCATGCTAATTATTCATTCAGCTCGAGTCCCCGTGTCGTTGTAGAATGATGGATTTCCAGTCACCAGGACTGAGGGTCAATTCAAATCTCCCGAGAGTCTATTGGATGTGCAGTTGACACCACCTTCCCCTGTTCCCACTGGTACATAGGGGCCCAGCATTATGCCACCCAGACTCCTAGGCAGCTGCCCTGCATTTTATGCCATCCCTAGAATTAGTCCTAAAGGCAGCCATGAACATAAACCCACTTTTTCTTTCTAAATTCTGTCAACAAAAGGGCCAATGAATGTCAAATTAATGACTCATTGAAAGTCCACTGCATCCTGTTTCTGACTTCTTGGAGGAAGCAGACCCCAGGTTTCCGAGAACAGAACACTCAGCATTTTCTCCACTGAGCACTATTTGCAAAAGCGACAATGTCTCCATTATTAAAAGTCCCAGGCTCTTGAAAGCGTTCTGGTGTAGGGTATTTAAGCCAAGGCATGGGCTCACCCCATGGGTCTCAACTTGCTTTTACTTATGGGGTGTGATCGTGCAGGTACAAACAAGAGACATTTATTGCCTCACAGGACACTTCCCGTTGCTGGGATGGGTTTTGTTGCTCCTTTGAATAAACTGGCCAAACGGCAGCCACAGGAGGAGGAAAACGGCACAAGTCATAACACATAGAAATGCAGCTACTGAAACGTGTTCGATGAATCACGAGAGGCCTCGGGGCCACCCAGGAACTTCTAAGAAGATGCGAGAATCTTTCCAAACAGTGCTGGGTGATGAAACACAAACCATCTGACCGAATTAAGTTAAATCCTTTAAATGGAGAGTTTTCAGCCTTGCTGGTAATGCTATGAATTGTGAGTACCAAATTCTACTTTCTCATAGCGGAGCGTGAGGCACGAGGTTGTACAAATAACTCAAACGAGACAAGTCATCACTATTGGGGGAGCTGGTAGGGACCCCGCTAGTTAGGTATCTGTAGTATACACAAGGGCGTCAGCTTGGGTCTTACTGATACTTTAATAGTTTCAATAAAAACCACTGTGATGTGCAAGGTATATCACTGTACTTATAGCTGTGGAGGGCGTCAGATGAAATCGAAACAAGGGTAGAATCATTATGAAAAACAAATTAGATTTGCCATTTGAAACTGAGTGCACCTAGAGACTAGAACTAGACTACATGAAACTTTGTGAAAGGTCATAGATGAAAACAGCCCGATATCAAAGTCGCCATACAGTTGAAATGCAGTTTCTTCCAAACAATGGAGGCTTGTATTATCTGAGTTCATTTATTTCCAGATAGACTAACCAGTTTAAGAACGTCAGCAATTACTAGGTCTTATTAATGATTCAAACTAATGTCACAAGACACTCTATTCCCTTTTCAGTGCTTGTTAGATTTAAAGCAAGCCTTTTTAAAATTTATATTTTGTGATTTCCTATTCTGTGTCATTACGATGCTCTTGAACACGTGTCTCTAAAGCAAAACCCAGACAGCAAGTAGCTAATGTGAGATTCAAACAATCATCCAAACTTCTGAATTTAAAGTTACTGTGTCCATCAAAACAGCTTCACTCTTGACTGCTTTAATAATAAATAAATGGTAACAATTTGAAGTTAAAAACTTCAACCAGTAAAAAAATACTAGGAATTCTGATTGAGAATTTAAATTTGGAAAACGGATTTATTGCTAATAAAAGTATTTTTAAAGCAGCAGAATAAACTTAAGTTATGAAGTCTTTGGGTTCTGGGACCCAAACTAGGTCCTCACTGGGGCACTTTATGGGTAAATAATTGTCATTTAATAGATCTGAAGAATTCTAAAACTGCATAACATGACATTTATGGTGATTCATATGACATTTTACATTTTCTAGAACACTTTCATATTCATTATCTATGTGACCTTCAGAACAATCCTCTGATGTAGAAAACAGCTCTTGGGGGCAGGTGCACGGTGGGCAGCGTGTCATGGAGCCAAGGACTTGTGCTGGGTGACCTGTCCGAGCAGAGGTCAGAAGGCAGCAGAAGGTGATGTGGGCCCGTGACTAGTGGCAATGGCAATGGCAATGGGCTTCCTGACTTTTTGACAGACCTATCCCTTGAGGACAATAAAGTGGCATGATAAGGAGGGGTGAGACTTGGGGGGCTCATTCTGTAACTTTCGGCTTGGGAGTAAGTCGTTGTGAGTAAAAGCAAACCAAGGACATGGGGGTCAGACATGGGAGCCGCCCCTTGGGGAACCTGCTGAAAGCTGGTTACACTGATGTGGTTTCTGGTGGTGAAGGTCTCATCGAAGCGTTTACCCAGAGCTGGGAAGTGCACGGCTTCTTGCACATAAGCACATGCAAGACTCGCAGGAATTTTACACAGCTAAGACAAACTGTGTGAAAGAGTGTTTCAGAAGTCCTGGAGTGGACACCTGTATTTCAATGCAAGGTAAGACTGAAGTCTGAAAGGGAGAAAACCCTTCTGTTGTGCACTGGCATTGAACTGTCCGTGAGCAATGTGGGAGAGGTCAGCTTCCAACAGTCTCAGTTGTCTCTGGTATCACATGCTCATGTCATGTCCCGTGTGAGATTTAAACTGCAAGTCCAGGCAGAGGTCTGTCCAGATCACTCGGCACTTTTCTCACCTAACAACAAGCATTTGTGAAGACTTTTAACATGGGCGGAGACTCTCCTTGGAAAGACCTGCTTTGCCAGGTTGGCGGTTGACTGGCGTCTGGGAACGGACCGGTAAACTGTTCCTTTGACTGATACGAAGTTTTCCTTAGTTGTGGCTAAATGGCTCCCCGAGCCTCAGCTGTTTGTGTGATCAATGTGACTTGTGCTGTCCCCCACTTTCCTTGTGGGAGTCTGCAGTTTTGCTATGTGCAAGGTGGAGGGTGTCTCATGACCAGTCCCCAATAAAAACATTGAAAACTGAGTTATTAATGAGCTTCCGAGAAGCTCAGTTTCTAGAAGAAGAGAATGCTCTCTTTCCTAGATGGGAACATTCACGTGTGTCCAAGTTATTGCTGGAAGAATGAAACATGGTTTGTGGAATTCTACTGGGAAAGAACCCTCAGCGGCTTGTGCCAGGCTTCCTCTGGACTTTGCCCCAGGCTCCTTTTCTCCCCGCTGATTCTACTTTGCACCCTTTGCTGTAATCAAGCAAAGGCATGAGCACAACAATTTGCTGAATCTATGGAATCTCCTTGCAAATCACTCAACCTGGGGGTGATCTGGTGGACACCTGAACCTGGGGGTGATCTGGCAGACATAGCTCAAAAATAGCAAAATAACAGTGATGGATTTCAAGTCACTTAAATTCTGTACTTTTGTATTTGGTTATTGAGTCACATGATACTTGCAGAGTATCAAAATTCAACAAGTAGTAGGAGGCTTACAATAAAGAAAAAACAATCTCTTTCTAACTTCTCTATACCCCTAATTTTACTTCCTATAGAAAAGTACTTCCTATAGTTAATAATGTCCTTCAGACATTTCCTCTGATATTATATTCATATTGATATATATTTATACTTAATGTTTCTTGATTTTTCAAGTTTGGATGTTATCTATTGCTTTCCTTCTATGGAGAATGAGTATTTAACTATCTTACAACCATTCTCTCCCCCCACATGATGCCCACTTTTCTCTAACTCCATCCATGTTTTAGCATGATTTTTGGTAAAAAAAAAAAAAAGTCAGTGTTCAATGTTACATAGTTATGACCTCTTATTCACAGTTGAACCACAAACTGCTCTATGACTAATGTCCTTTCTTACATAACTTAAAAAATTATCTTGGAAATAATTACCTAAACATTTTATTTATATCACAAATCTTCCTCTAAACTTTCTGTTGAAGTTTTTAAGCTCCTCTCAGCTACGCAAACATATCAGGTAATCTATAATTTTCATTTCTTTCTTTGAGATATCCCGTTAGGGTTTTCTGCTCTCATCTTCTGTATAGGTATGTCATGAATTCTCCTTGCTTTTCTCCTATGTTGGCTTCCCTATTTCACAGTTCTCATATTTTCCTGTTTTTTTTTTTTTTTTTTTGGTTTGATGATGCACATTCTCCATTAACCTTCTTGAAATGACGTGAGGCAGTGATATATTTGAGACTTACATGTCTGGAAATTTGTTTATCTTACCTTACCCTGGATTCAATTCGACTGGGTATAGAATTCCAAGTTGGTAATTATTTCCCCTCAGAATTTTGAAGGCATTACTCCACTACATTCCAGGTTCTAGCCCTGCTGATTAGAAGTTTACTAAGTGAAGGATCTTATCTTCTATCAAATTGTCTAACATTTTACAGTGATGTGTTTCCATGCCATTTGCCATTGTTTTGGAAACTCTGAGGGCCTTTCCAACAGGGAAACTCATGCCTTTGAGATCCAAGAGATTTTCCTGCATTATTTTCTTGAAACTCGTCTTATTTCATTTTCTCTGTTGACCCTTTCTTAACTGCCTATTAGTTTAATTATAGTTCTTGGATTGGCAAACCAATTTGTTTTTTTCCCCATCTATTTCTCTTGTTGATAAATTTCTAGGTGACATCCCCCACTTTGCCTTCTAAGCTTCTTTGGAGCTTTAAGTTTGATTATTATATGTATAGTTTTTCAAGAATTCTTTTCCATTTTCCAAACATTTATTTTATAATTTTCCCTCTTTATGGAGGTAATCTTTCATATCTCAAATGACAACAAATCTAGGATGCTTTCTTTTAGTTTATTTTTTCTGCTTCTTTCTTACTAAGAAATCTTCTTCAGATGCTCAGTGACTTAGTTTTCTATTCATATTTATGAGGAAGGAACAAAAGGCTAATTATGTACATAGGGGAACTTGTTAACCAATGGGCTTCACTGCAGGGCGGTCAGGTGGGGCCTGGCCTTGTTGCTGCAGAACCTCGGTGTGTTGGTTTAGTGGGTCTTGCTCTGGAGTCATTTTCTCCAGGTACGAAAAAGCCTCCATGGAGGCAATCCTGGAATAGTGTTCTGGGCGTCAAAGAAGGAAGGAAACTGGGTTCTCGTCTTCAAAATGAGGATTTTCACTTAACCCTCAAGCCCTTGCCCTAAATAAAAATGCAGAAACAACACTAGTAATACAAAGGGAATTTCATTTTATTTTCTTCTGTACTTTCTTTTGTTATCATCATACACTGCATCAAGAGCATGATTCATAGTGATGATAGGTTTATTTTTAAAGCTTAGTGTTAATATGAAGTATCTTTCTCCATTTAAAATTTACACTATTCTGCCAAGAAAAAAAAAAATAAGCAAACTCAAGTTATTGAAGCATGGAGACACTTCCATGACCAGTTGGGCTGTGTAAAAGTTGATGGCCTTGTTCTTCCTGCTGTGGAAGACTAGGTTCCAGAAAGAATGGGACCAGGTTATAATTGGTTTTTTAAAGTGTGTTTCAAAAATAGATGGTCTACTATAAGCTAGGTTACAAAGTAAGGATGGGGGTAAGGAAGGGCCATTTTTTTTCCAGAAATAATTTCTGAAGTTCCTATACAACAGCTTTTCCCCAAAACGGGGAAAAGTTTGGCCATCCCTACTTTCCCCAACAAGAGACATTATACTGTCATTCTAGAACCTTTTACTGACAAAGCCTAATAGCAAGTTGGTCAATAAGATATGTTTACAGGGTCCAGCTCTAGTATCACAAATTAGGCCAAAGAAGGGTGGATTTGGAGGTGAGAAACAATAAATTGATAACTGGCTTCTCCAGCCTTCTCTAGTCTGGTACCTCTAAGTTTGGAACCATTTTGTCAGTTTCTAGAGTATACATCTTCTGTCTCAGGGTGGGGAGGGGAAGCACCACAGGTATGACTGGTACTCATGTAGACTGTGAGTCCATGATCCTCTTCAGGCCCACCTGTCACCCCCACATTCTGGTCTGACCTTTGAACCTCCATGAGGCTCACCTGAGCCAACTGGCTTCTCACTGTTTCTGCCCCATTCACCGTACATTGATGTTTCTGCTTCCTCAAATAGTGTCATCATTTACCACTTTCTGGTTCCCAAGAGCTTGTCGATATTGCTCTTCTAGTGTCATCTATTCTTCTGTTTTCCATTGTTCTTGTGGATTTATGCCTTCACAAAAATCTATTTCTTGTCTTTTTTATCTTGTGGAATTTCATGTGTGACAAAGATAACTCTATCTTTGATTCTCCATGTTTAACCCACTAATATTTTACTGAAAGTTTGAGTACTTATTCACAACTTAAGTCAAAGTAGTTAGACTACTTGATTATATGATTAATAAATAATTTTTAGTTTGAAATGTATGAAATTTATATTCAGGAATATGTAATTTTGTGTAGCTGGGTATGTACTTCTTCAAATCTTACTATATAATTGTCAGAGATTGGTCCCAGAAACATAAGCAGCAAAACAAACTTATGGTATTGATTGGAAATCTACATTCTTGAGTCTACCCTAGATTCTATGCATCAGACTCTGGAGATTGAGCCAATGAGTCTGTATCTTAAACATATTTCTTAGAGGATTTACAACTCTGGGGTTTGAGAACCACTATTCCATTTTGTATTATTAATGAATGATGGACTCTTTTGATTTGCTATTTTGGTGAAAAAACTACAATATACTAGAACCTTTAGAAATAACTCTCAGATAAGTACTACTTGTTTGTTTTCTTGCTTTTCTGTCCATTCCTAGTTAAGCCTGACTGGTTAACCTAAACAGCCATAAACAAAAGTGCTGACTTCCTTGTGGTGTCTGTCAGTTGAAATGGAAGGAAAAGAGTATGAGTGTTCCTGGAGTCCTATGGACCAACCTCACAGTCAGGCCCATGAAAATGGCAGTGAATGTCAAGGCCTCCCTTAGATTATGGATAAAATGAATGCATGGGGCCTCCCTGGTGGTGCAAGGGGTTAAGCACTACACTATGATGCATCTGTAGCCACTGCAGCATAAATTTGATCCCCAGCCGGGGAGCTGACCCACATGGTGCAGCAGGCTTCTCCTGCCTCACCCGCTGCTCCCCTCAGCAGTGTATTTGAGTAGATCTGTCTTTTCTGTTCCCCACTCTGTCTCTGGTGAATCCTCTCACCCCCCTCCCTGCACCTCTGTCCTGTACCCCAGTTCTTGTATACATAAATAAAATCAATCTTTAAAAAAAAATGCACGTTCAAAGGTCTTGATGTACTAAGCCAAATATGCGAAGTGAAACTCTACATTAGTCTTTTGTTCCACTAACCTGTAGCTAACTATGAATTGGAAATCAATCTTCAGCAGTTCCAGGAAAGCCTGCAGTTACTGAGCCACCTCCAACTTCCACCCTCCAGGCCTAAATTGCACAGTGACAGGTTTTATTCTGAAGCAAGATAGTTTTCGCTCAAGCTGATTTCCTTTTCTAATAAAATAACATCAATGTTCTTCCTGCTTATGAAAGTAACATATGCTAAATGAAGAAAATTTAGAAAATTGAGAATAAAATTCAGCATGATTCCAGAGATAGCCAGCTTTGATAGGTTCATATATTTCCATTTAGCCCTTTTTCTACATTTATGTATTTTATAGTTGAGGTAATGCCTTTCAGCTGATTGTGTATCCTGTGTTTTTCACTTAACATTTTGTAAGCATAGCTCCACAAAATTAAAGTTCTTCATAAGCACTTTTAAAGGTTGTATATCATTAAATTGAATAGCTATGCTTTCATTTAGCCACTCACCAATTGCTGTAGATTTACATTGTTTCTAATTCTTTATTAAAAACAACATATATGAGTCCTTGTTTATGAATTAGGCACCATGTTTCTAGCTTCTTCCTGAGAATACATTCCTAGAGGTCACTAAAATTCAAGGTGCTGAGAGGTGTCACACTATTTTCCAGAAAAGTCTCAAACCACACTCCACCAGCAGAGGAATGAGAGTATAGGTCCCACTAGTCTCAACAGATCTGGAGATTATAAATATTTCTTAATGAAAGAAAGTTGCTTAAAAATTATTTTAAGCAACTCACATTACCAAAAGACATGCTAAAAATCACTAGTCTCCTGGTCCACTGTCTCCTGCCCTCCTCCTACAGCCCAGGGACAACCCTCTGCTTAGTATTTTTAGCCATTGTTTTAGCCACTGCAAAGAATATGCTTATTCTATAATTTGAAACTGTAAACATTACCTATTCACTTACTGCTAAAATACATCAGGATTCAGTCACTTATGCCAAATCCCCCATTGCTAATTTCATTTCCACATCCTCCCAATAAACATAGATGCTGTGTTTAATCAACAATTAGTCAATAATTAATTGAGCAGTCTAGCAATATCTTATTGGTTTCTCATTAATATATTTAGTAAAAATTGCTGTTGATACTGGACAAAAACAAGGGTGCTCAGGGACCCTGAGCTGGTAAGAGGAAACATCCATGTTGCCCATGCTCAGGGTTCAGACTTGTGCAAATAAAAGCAAAGTAATCAAACTCTGATAGGCTCAAAGATTTTCAATGGTAAGGGTTCAAATAGAAAGAGGGAGAAGAGGAGAAGGAAACACTTTCAAAGGGACTCAGGACAAAACCCTACACTTAACCATCCTCTCCTGGGCAAGTGTTCAGGCCAACAGACAGGGCCAAAGGACAGAGGCCAAAGGCAAAGCCCAGAGCCACCAGGAGAACCACCTGCACGTCTCAGCGGGAGCACAAGCCAGAGGTCACACGGCTGGGAGAGGAGAAAAACAAAGCTTAAAATGCAACACCGAGGCTGAAACTGACAGGAGATCAAGCCTGTCTGTGGCTGCCACGGTGGCTCAAGAAAACCTGCCGGGATCACTGCCGGGGATCACTGAACAAAGGCTTAAGCTAGACAAGAGAGAGCAGAACATAGGTGCTCAGTGTTTTAAGTCCAACATGGCCGCTGCGTCCGCCCTTATTTCCCAGCAGCACCCCTCCCTGTTCCGGAAGTCAGATTCAAGGCACATCCAGTGTTGGAATGCTCGGAGATGGGGGAGATGAGGGAGCAGTCCCTTCCGGATGTCACCGAGTGGCAGTGAGTGGAAGCTGGGGCGTTGTTCACTGGAGATTGCTCCCCCTGCCTCCCCAGACCCGACCTGGTCATAACGCGTATCCTCTGACATTGCAATGATTAATGCAATAGATCATTATAGCTGTATAACTGTTGAGCACAGACTTACATTGTGCATGAATATTACACTTACTGTCCTGTCCCTTTCTGCTTGGGCTGGCACATCTCTTTGTCTTCCTTCAGTTTAGAAATGTTCTTTACCGTTTCTTTTTAAAACGCTTACATGCTCATTAATATTCTTCCTTTATATTTAAATAATCCCCTTCCTTTTTGAAATTGATGAAGTTTTCCCTTTTTTCTAGGTTTTTGTGCTTTTTTAAAAAATGGATATAATGTTGGTTTGCAGCACTTTATATATTTTAGGGATACAGGTTCACATCCCCTCAAGTGTCTATTATCACAGTGCACCCCCTGGCCCCCACCAAAGGACCAAGTCCCCTTTGCTTCCAATCTCTGGGTTGGCCTTTGTAAGTGCCATTTCTTACATCATCTTCTTTTGTCATCATGCCATTATTTTCAATGCCCCTTATATGAGGTACTGTTTGCGCTCCCCATTTTCCCGAAGATCTCCCTGCAAAAGTTCTTCATGCTGCTGCTTCAAGACGCACCAGGAATCAAACTGTCTTCTAAATACATTTCCAATGAATCCTCAGGTTTTTAATTCTCCCGCTCTTTTTTGTACTCTTTGGCCCCTGGAGCGCTAACCCAGCCGTGCGGCAGGGCCGGCGAGCGTCCATCTGTTCTGCATCCCATGGTGGCTCTGTGGGCACGCTGCGCTCTGGCTTCTGTCACCCGACGGCATCAGCTGCTCCTCGGGAATGTTGTTCCAACTGTCACCCTCAGAGCGCCCTGGCCCAGCGGTCCTCAACTGCGGGCAAATTTGCTTCCCAGGGAACGTTTGGCAATACCCGCAGACACCGTTGGTTGTCGTAATTAGGGCTGATGTGGTGGGTGGGGGTTGGTTGCTACTGGCGGGCAAAGCTCTGAGATGCTGCGTAGATCCCCCAGTGCACAGCTGGCCCCTGCAAAGACAAGTGTCGTCTTCGTAGCACCCACGAGGGAGAGGACATCAACACTGTATTTCAGTGGACTTCTTTTCACCACTTGATCTCTTGGAAATTCCGTTTCTACTTTCATAAAGTGGGATTAATCTTTAGGACAATTTTAGGATTATTATGGTTAAAGGAGAGGATAAATGGACAAATCATTGAAATTCTTCAAAACTACTCAGAAGTTATCATGAACTTTTTTGACAGTGTCACAGATATAAAGTGCTATCTTGTTTAAATTTACATTTCTTTGTGGTGAGGCTGAACTATTTTTATCAGTTGATTTTGCAATTGGCATCATTCCATTGTCATTTGGCTGTTTAAGTCCTTCACGATATTAAGATGTGTTGATACTCCGTGTTTTCTTACTCAAATGCTCTGACCCCACCAGCATAGGACTGTAAAATAAAGTCACATTTACTCATAAACCAAATTATCACTCTGAATCAGGCACTGCAAATTAATAGAAATTCAGTTTTCCAGGCTTCCATTCCCCAAGTACTACTGTGAAAGCTGTCATTTAAATGCCTAGCGGCAGGAGCTGCTGCCCCCTGCTGGGAGAGCAGGAACTTGCAGACACCCCACACTGCACCGGCTGCACCCCCTGTCGTCCTTGCTCCCTCCTGACGTCCCACCTGCTGGTCTACATCACCCTTCAACCCAGTAGCGGTCCCGAGGGTAACGTAACTGTAATCCTTGCAAGCCTGCAAAGAGGGCAGTCAGCTGGGCACGTCCCTTTTCCTCTCCAGGATCCTTTCATTTCTCTGACTTCGGTGTAGGAGTTGGCTAACACTCCCAGGTAGAAACATCGTCAATATATGATGAAGAGCTCCACGTTCAAATCAATGAGGATAGTCCCACAATGAAACTGCCAAGGTCCCGGTTTGTTCTTGCGTGCTAAGTGCATGCTTAGTGGTTATAATGACATGTATTGAGTCCTAACCATGCACTAGATACAGCGCTCAGTACTTTTCGTGAGTCATTTCCTATTTATTTCTCACAACAACTTAGGAGTTAGGTGCATCATTATAATTCCCATTTGTAAATGAGACTTCAACAGAGATGAGTGATTTGCCAAAAGCCATAGAACCGCACTTCAGAACTGCACATCCGGGATGTAATTTTGCTCTCCGTGTGCACGTATTCTAGTCCTTTCCTTCAAGGTGTACTTGGCGAGGCAGGGAGCAGATAGGTGCCCAGCCCCTCCTCCCTGAAGTTCTGTGCCCAGAAGATCAGACTTAGTGTCTTTACTCTCAAGCAGCGCCATCCAAGTCCATAGGCTCATGGACCTCCTCAGTGGGGTGAGGAGGGGGACAGGCAAGTGCTAGCCCTCTTCCCCCAAGAGAGGACTGTCCTGGGCCTGATGAGCCCACATATTAATCAGTCAGTGCACAGGCAGGTGTGGGCCCAGGGGAGTCGTGGACTTGTCAGGGCTGGGTGGCATTTGCCCACCTTCCCTGTGGTGTCTGAGAGCCAGCCCTCTCTAACCACTCGTGTCCCATTACGTAAGGTCGCTCTGTGCTTTGTGTGTTGCTTTGTTTTCTTTTTTAAGATTTATTAATTTATGCACACAAGAGCTGGGGTACAGGCCAGAGGCGCAGGAGGTGAGAGGATTCACCAGAGTGGGGAGCAAACTAGGCAGACCAACTGAAACCCACTGCCAAGCGCAGCAGCAGGCGAGGCAGGAGAGGTCTGCTGCACCATGTGGGTCCCTCCCTGGCTGGGGATCGAACTCGTGCTGCAGTGGCTGTGGTCTGCTTCATAGTGCATTGCTCAACCCACTGTGCCACCAGGGAGGCCCTGTGTGTTGCCTTTTAAAATTGTTACTTTTGTCAAGGGGTTATGATCTCCAAATGCCAGTACTCTTGGGGCAAAGGCAGGGAGCAGTCAAGCTGGATGGCCTCGTCTCTGTCGTAGGTGACTGTTCTGACACCCCAGTAAGACAGGCCCAGCACGAGAATAGAATGAAATCAGAAAAGCAAGCAAGAACACCTGGACATGACCCAGACACGGTCCTGCTCTCCAGCGGGACACCTGGACTTCCCCGTCCTGATTCCTGTGACCCAGTCACATCTCCTGTTCCCAGCTCCTCCTTTAATTGGCCTGCGAAGTAAGTCTTTATGTCCCCCTAGATGCATGTGTTGAAATCTAGTCCCTTATGGATGGTATTAGGAGGTTGGGCCTTGGGGGGTAATGAGTCTTGTGCATGGAGCCCTTAGGAATAGGACTACAGCCGTACAAGTACAAGAAGTCACAGGCCTAGAGAATCCTCTTTCCACCGTGTACGAATCCTATGAAAGGCAGCTGTTTGCAACTCAGGAGGGGGCTCTTGCCAGAACCTACCAAAACGGCAACCGAATCTCTGACTGTCTCCAGGACTGTAGGAAACGCGTTTCTGCTGATCGCAAGCTGCTGGCCTGTGGTGTTGGGGTATAGTCACCCCAGCTGGCTAAGATCATGCCATAAACAGAAAGAATTAGGGAGATGATCTCTCTGGTGATTTACACCCGCTGCAAAATGCAGCTGTTGGTTAGCCTTTTATACTGGTCGGGCCATCAGCTCACCTCACTAACCTTGCCGTCAAAGACCTGGGTTGAGACTGGAAAATTTGCTGCAAGAAAAGGTGATTTTAAGGTCTTCAAAACCACCTTTGAGAGTGGAGGCTCCAGAGCAATTTGAATCCTGGCTGTGCTTATTAGCTGGAACCTGGCTCTTAAGTTCCTTTCCTGGGGGACAATAATGACCCCTCCCTGTGGCGTCGCCGGGAGGCTTCCCAGCCGCATGTGAGGCGTGCTTAGAGCAGCAGCTGCATCAGTTGTCGGCTGCTGGTGCTTACCCTTGCATTGCAGTGTCGGGCACTGCCTGTCCCCAGCAGGTGCCGCCCATTCTTGCCACTACTGTTACCATTGTCTCCGGTGACCCAGTCACCATTTGTGACCTGGCGATGAATTTCTAGGACTGGGGCTGGTGTCTGTTCCCACTTTTCTAACTAAGCTGTACCCAGGAGGGAAAACACTCCATCAATGCCAGGCTTAGCCAATAATAGAACTCAATGTGATTATGAGAATTCCTAATTTTCTGAAGTTTATGTCTAAATCCATGGCTTCACTAGGATGTACATATATTTTTTAGAAGCAAATTCACTTTCACTTAGAAGCAAAATCTCCAAACCAGAAGGATGGGGTGAGAGAATTTCTTCAAAGTGACAGACGCCACCGAGTCACACGCACACCTGCGGAACACCTGGAGCGGTGCAGATAACAAAGCTACCCCAACACGTGGGCACCTGCTGTGTTTGGGATTCAGATGCAATTGGCCAGAACTGGTTACCTCTCTAGTTCACTCTGATGTGGGCATGATGTTCCGTGATTGATTTATCATTCATATTGCAACCGCCACGATGAATTCATTTCTCAGCTTGAATAAAGGGGTGACTTTTCATCCCGGGAAGGGGTGAGTTGACCATTTGGAGCTTGGGGAGACATCTACTCCTTAGGGTTCACTGCTGACACTGGCAGCGTCCATCACACCTTTGCACCCCGAGGCGACAGTTGGGGCTGGTACCCAGCAAGCGCTCAGTGTGTTTGGTCCTAACTCACTCTTCTCCTCTGGTTCATGGGAAAGCGTTTCTGAGACCTCCAGGCTCACAGCAGAGACCTGGAGGGAACCTGAGAACGAGCGCAGCAGGCCAGCCTGGCAGGAAGGCATGGCTGCAGACTGGCATTGCTCTGTGAGCCCTGCATTGTGGGGGGCTTCCGGAGATCACTGTGCCCCCTCTCAGCAGTGAGGGGGTCTCCAGTGATTGCTGTGCCCCCTTCTTTGCTGCAGCCACAGGATAAATCATTTAAAAAAATAATCGTAGGGTAAATGAGAATGATCAGGCTTTTCTGTCCTCCCACCGTTGGTGTCGATGATGGACGCTTGTGGTTCTGCACGCAGGCTGATGGCGGCACCTTAGACAGGGTATGGGCAGGTGCAACTGAGCATACCAGGGTGGCGTCATGGGGACGTCAGAGACTAAGCAGGCCAAGCTGAGCGGTAGTCATGGTGGAAGAAACAGCAGCCCAGAGAGTGAAGATGCGCCAGGGGCTAGGAGGCCTGCCAGCCTCCTGACCCCCCATTCTCCCTGCCTGCCGTGTACCTGGTCGCCTCTGCTGCAGAAAGATCAATACCTGAAAAAGCCACCAAGGACTCGAGGATTCCTCCTTGACCCGTCTGCCTGCATCACAGAAACCTGCCCTGTGCCTTCCTGTCACCACACTAATTAAAAAAATTCAGTGTCTTTATTTCCTTTTAGTCAATTGCTTATGCATGCCTATTGGCTTTTAGCTTTTTAAAATGCTTTCTATTTAAACATTTTTAGCTGAGGTAACATTGCATAATGTTTACCACATTGCCAGGGTGCAGCTAGGTAAGTCTTAGCATAAAGATGGAAATGTCTGACTTTACATCTCAAATTCCTCATTAGACCTCAGGCTCTTTTTTTTTTTTTAACATTTATTTATTTTTGCATACAGGAATTTATTTTGCAAACAAGGCTTGAGGTCTGAGGGGATGGGAGGATTCATCAGAGGTAGAACGGGGAGAACAAGCAGATCTACTGAGACACACTGCTGAGGGGAGCAGCGGGCGGGACAGGAGAGGTCTGCTGCGCCATGTGGGTCCCCTCCCTGGCCGGGGATCGCACTCAGGCTGCAGCAGTGACTTAGCCCCTAGGGAGGAATGAACTGCTTGTGATGATCATTTTGCAGCAGATACAGATATCGAATGATTATGTTGCACACGCGAAATGGCATGCTTGTGCCAATCATCCAACCGGTGAGTCGTGCCATCAGCGAAAAAAACGCAGGCGGAAGGAGATCTCCCCACCTCCCTCTGTCTCTGCCCGTCCTCACGAGCTCCCACATCACCGCACAGTGGCACTTTCTGCAGAGCCCGTTCTTCAGGGCCAGCAGAGACCTCCCCAGGCAGCCGGTGTCTGCCTCGAAAGCAGGTCAGGGGGTGACTCCCCTTCCCAGAACTCACCTCAGAAGCAGCTCTTGCCTCCTGTGTGCGTCCACCTTTTTCTGGGCGTCCCTTCAAGCTCTCTTGGTCGTGTGTTAGCAGCCAGGGGCCGGCGACCCCCACTCGGCACCAGAGCCAGGCCTGAGCTCTCAGTGGCCCCCGAGAGAACGTCTCTCCCCACCCCATGCACCCCACCCCCTACCCCCTGCCATGTGGACCTTTGGGGAACAGGAACCGTCCACAGCCTGGGTGCTTAGCCAGGGTGTAGGGTAAAGGGAAAAGTGAGCAGGCTTTTCTGCCCTCCCGCCCCTGGTGTGATGATGGACACCTGCGGCCCTGCACGGTGCCTGAGTGCGCATGCGCGAGTGGGCGCACCTGGGCTGAGACATGGGGTTTACAAAGGTGCCAGGAGAAGTGAGGAGAAGAGAAGCAGAGCAGCAGAGAAGGAGAGAAAGGGAGCCCAGAGAGTGAAGATGCGCCCGGGGCTGGGAGGCCTGCCAGCCTCCTGGCCCCCCGGCCCCTGCCTGCTGTATACCTGGTCGCCCCTGATGTAATGACAGTAAAAGCCTGAAGAAGCCACCGAGGGCTCCAGGCCTCCTCCTTGACCATCTGCTCAGCATCACCGAGAACCTGCCCTGTGCCCTCCTGGGGCTACACAGGGCCGGGCCTCTCGGCTCCCGGCTCGTCCAGGGCCACGCCTGGGCTGGGCTGCTTGGTGGCGCAGTTGGCATCCAGGCCTGGACCCCGTCCAGCTCCACGGGCTCAAGCCTCTGGAGGCCACCTGCACACCTACCTGCCCGAGGGGACCCTGAGCCTCACCCCACCCTTCCGGCCCTGTTTACCCACTGACCCTGGGGCCTGGCCCTGGTGCCGGGTCATGGCCCTTCCCTGCCCTGTCCCAGTCTTCTCCAGCCGCCCTTCCTGACTGAGCCGCAAGCTCTGATGGGAGCCTCAAGTTCCGTCAGGGGGGTTGGGGACCTGGACAACGAGGCCTAGAGAAACCCCTTGACAGGTCCCCTGGGAAATTCCAGTAGGGATTGACGTGACTGGATTTCTTTGACCCCTGAAGCCCGAGTCCTCAGGGCCTTCGGTGACTGATTAATGCTCTTGATGCGTGGGTGGGCACACAAAGAAGTGAGCCAGCAGAAGGAGGGCGCTCCGCTGTGGAATCCACTGGGCCTTTTCTCCTTGGCCCTGTCCGGGTGAACATCCTCACCAGCCTGTAAGATTTTATTTACTTACGCACACAAGAGCCGGGGTACAGGCCAGAGGCACAGACGGTCAGAGGATTCACCAGAGTGGGGAGCAAACTAGGCAGACCAACTGAAACCCACTGCCAAGCGCAGCAGCAGGCGAGGCAGGAGAGGTCTGCTGCGCCATGTGGGTTCCCTCCCTGGAGGGGGATTGAACTTGCTCTGCTGTGCAGCAGATGCTTCCCAGTGTGGCGCTCAACCCGCTGCACCACCAGGGAAGCCCCTCATCAGCCTGCATTTCATGAACACCCAATAAATGGTGCCGTGCAGGGTACAATCCATCGATCAGTTGTCAGTGACACCCTGAGCTTTTTTTTTTAATTTATATATATTTGACATCAATTGTAATCCCCATGTATTCCCCATCACCATATCACCAGTGCACCATCACCTCAGTCCCCCGTGCTCCCGTCTGCCCTCAACCCTCCCCCTGCCCCCTCCCCACCAAGTGTCCCCTGCCCCAGGCCGCGGGGCAACAACGAGGGCGCGCGGGAATCCTAAGGGAATGGGACAAACAAGGAACGCAAAGAGGAGAGGCAAGACAGGATTCTGATCAAGCCTCTGATATTTTATTCTTGAACAGCGGTATATGAGTGTTCAGGTGGGCTACGGGGAGGAGCAGGAGGAAGGGCTATTTCTGGATGATCGGCTAGGTGTTAGGTACTTGTCCTTTGCTGGTTGGAGGTTCTAGAGTGGGGAGGGCTATGGTTCTGGATGCTAGAGTGGGAGGGCTATAATTCTGGCAGCCCTTGCTTAACCAGGAGATAAGGCTGACCAGGAAGTGAGGCCGGACTTTATTCTTACGGCTCCCAACAGTCCCCAATTTGTCTTTGTCTTTTCATTTTTAGTTTTTGTGTCTTTATTGTTGTTATTATTATTGTTGTTGTTCTTATTCCTTTCCTTGATCCTTATTTGGTTCCCTTATATTCCTCCTAGGGGAGGAACCATCTGGTATTTTTCTTTCGCCTTCTGACTTATTTCACTGAGCATAATCCCTTCCAGTTCCATCCATGTTCCTACGAATGCGTCTAGTTTTTCCTTTTTGATTGCTGAATAGTATTCCGTCATGTATACGTACCATAGCTTCCCGATCCACTCATCTGTTTTTGGGCATTTAGGTTGTTTCCAGGTCTTACCTGTTGTAAAGAGTGCTGCTGTAAACATAGGGGTGCAGGTATTCTTTTGAAACAGTGTATTTGACACCCTGAGCTTTTTAATACCGTGTTTCTCTAATTCTAAGAAGCACATTTCAACAGGTCTAAAATCAGGCGCACCACACCCTCGGTTGCACGTCCAAGCTGCTTCGGCACTGCCTCCTCGCCGCGACCTTTTCTTAAGCAGTGCATCTTACCATCTAAACCCGTTATAGCTGATGAAATACGATATATTAGTTGATGTCATCCAAATCAAAGACTATCAATAGGACAGGACAAATGGAAGCGACTCTAACAAGATGAATTTTGTAGTGATAAACAATTTAGTCCTGCACTTAAGTTCAAAAAATCAATGGGGCGAGTAAGGGATGAAGACGAGTTGGCTTCCGTTCAGAGCCCGTCCCAGAGGCGGGTGCGCCCAGCGCACTGCGGGCCCAACACTAATGCACTTGCCGGCGGCATCCAAAGAAGTGGAGAGTCCCAACACAGGCAGGAGAATCTCATTGTCATTTTCCCTGGCCAGCTTGCTCTGAGATGTCTCACTGCCATATTTTGAGAAGCACATTAACAATCAGTGTATGCTCTTATTGAAATTGTGCTTGGGGATTAAGGCCTAGATCACGTCGAGAGATGAATTTATATGAAGGAGCTTCAGTGAGTGTTACTGAATTTATGGTAAGAAAATTGTTGGGTGCATTCTTGCAGGAGACTCAGAAAATTTTCTTTTCTTATCCAGATGCAGGAATCCCCGTGTTTCTTGTTTGCTGTTACGGACTTTGAAATGTAAAACTGCCCGTGGTCTGTTTTTTTGCCTAGTTGCCAGTAAGTTCAAAAAGAAAAGTGAGGTCCTCTGTCCAGTCAAGTTCAGAGAACCACGTGGCCTGTGCACCCCCTTTTCTTGGGGTCAGTATTTCAGCATTTCTTTCCCCTTTGCTAACGTTTCCCCCCTTGCTTTTATAATCCTCTTTCATTTATGCTTTGCAAGCTCCTCCGGGTCCCTTTGGAATAAATCGTGGATGGGGATGAGTAAACACACCCAAACAGCTACGTGAAAAAAGGATGTGTCTTCAGAAGAGAGTAACCGCAAAGGCAAGAGATGAGGGCTTCATCCCGGAGACGCGTGGGTGACAGAAGTGGGGCTCTTTGGGAAGCAGGAGCCTTATGGGGAACTGTGAATGCTCCTAAAATTGTTCACAGGCCTCTCATATTGCAGAGACACGGGATTTATTCTGCACTACGCTAGGTAGTAAAGCCAGTGGACGTTAGAGGGAAATGGTACTTTTTTCTTGATAGGAAAGAAAAATTGAGCTCCCCAAATTCGAATGGCTGCGATGGGAAGTGACCGCTCCTATTTTTGGAAAGGCCCAAGTCACGGTCCTCAGCTTGGCTTTGCCCCGCACTCCACTTGGACGGTGATGACACCTGTGGAGACTGTCTGGAAAGGTGGCATTGCAGAGTGTTCCATGACACAGAGCAAACCTGGACACAGGGCTATCAAGAGGCAGGTAGAATGCCCCGGTGCTGACTCAGGGAATTCGTATCCCAAAGCTGAGCCCCCTTTGTAGGAAGTCGGGGCTTATAGACACTGACAGTTTCTACAAGGCTCCGGTGGGTGTCCACTGGCAGCTGCGCATAATCAGACAGGACGTTGCGAAAGACCAAGAGGCGGGTCCTAGAGTTGCTGACCAAGGAGTGAGTCGTGGGACCCCTCAGGCCCACTCTGCCTCATGGCCGCACTCGGTCGATCAGGGGCTAAGTTGCCTACCAGGGACTGAGCAAAAGGTGGTTACTAAGTCCCCAGGCTGCTTAGCACAGGAGACCGTGCTTCAAGAGGATGGGGGTCCCGGTGCCCCGAGTCGGTTTGTGAAGTGGAGGCTGCAGTGAGAGGGGAGGAGCCACCTGCCCAGGGCGGCCACAGGGAACTTGCCCAGTGGGACAAGCGCCTCTTGGGGACAGAGGCCACCTCGTGGGCGCCACGGGGACACTCTTCAAGCCCAGTGAAAACCACACACGGGGAACTCAGCACACAACCAGCACAGCAAGGAGCACGGCCTCTGACCGGCCTTCCAGCGCCCCTCTGCCCCAACCAGTCTCCAGCCGGGCTCAAGAATGCGGCACTCTCAGTTCCCCGGGGGGCTTTTATATTTCCTTTTCTCGGTTCAAATCCCATCCTTCACTCTGATTGGCCCTCAATGACCTCATTGCTCCTCCCCGTCAGAAAACCACATCTGCCCTCCACCCCCCACCCCAAGTCGTCTTACTCTGAAGTGACTGTGATTTCCTGGCTGTGTCTTTCTCCCCTCAAGTTCACAGCTTCCCTTTGTCCCCTCCCACCGTCCCTGGGCATCCCCAGCTCCGCTGACCTCGTTAGCCATGCAGATTTATGCAGCCCAGAGGCCGGCCAGCGTCCTGCAGCTCCTCCGTCAATGCTTCCCTTCTCCTCTCTGCTCTCAGCATCTCTGTCTCAAGCCACCCAGACCCTCACTCCCTGCGTGGCGGGAACAGCGGGTGTGGTAGCCACAGGCCTGTGGGTGGACAGAACGAGATGACCCAGCAGACAGGAAAACCGCCACCGGACCCCAGCTGCTGAGAGGCTCCTAAGAGGGGGAGAAGAAGAATGAGGTGCTGGAGCCAGCAGAGCCTGAGACAAACTGGCTGCCCCCCCATGGGGGTCCAGATATTAGGACTCCCCCGCTCCCTGCATTCCTGCTTCCCCCAAGGGCCTGTGTGCAAGCCACGTGTGGCTTCTTCCCTGTGGCCACTCGGGCTGCTCCTTTTCATTTGATTTTGAGGGACACGAAGAAGAGGGGGAGGAGGCAGACACAGTAGAGGCGGCTCCTCCCTTGACCCACCTCCAAGGGCTGCCTGGGCGGCCAGCAAGCTCTGGGCTCTGGGGGAATTTATAGCCCGAGACCTCTGAAGGCTGGAACCAAGCCAAGGCCATAAACTTTGTTCCAAGCACCATTTGAGAGTTTACAGGGACGGGCGGACGTGCCTGGCCCTGGGCCTGCCCCGCGTTGCGGGGCGCTGCTGCCTCTGCCCTCAGAGGGTCTCCGGGTCTGTCTCACCTAAGAAGAGGGCCCAGAGCAGGCATCCAGAGCCTCAGCGGGGCGGGAAGTGGGGAGGGGGAGCGGCCTTCCTGACCCCTCATCTTGTCTACTGGGGAAAGGGTCTGCAAAGGAGCTTCAAGAGGAATCTTGTGTGGGGGGGAAATGCCACAAAATAAGGGGGTGAGGGTGGGGGAGGACGTGCAGGCAGGTGGCAGTGGATGCCGTAATTATATCTGAGGGCAAAGATAACGTGAGTGCTTTGTCAGCACTGGTTTAAATAAAAATGTCATGTTTATACTTAAAACGAGCTTTGGAACCTCTGCTCATCCCCTCTGACCACAGGAAACTGTACCCCCGTGGTGTGTACACCACCCACAGTGAACCCCAATGTGCACTGTGGTGATTAGTAATTACGGAAGTCATGGTGATTAGTAGTGAGTGTCAGTTTGGGTTCATCCTCTGCAAGATGCATCTCTCTGGTGGAGGGTGTTGAGAATGGGGAGACGGGGCCTGTAGGGGCAGTGGTGCATGGGAAATCTCCGTCCTCCCCCAGTTTTGCAGTGGAATTAAGGCTACTCTAAAAAGCAATTCTTCTTACAAAAACCCACCTGCTCCAGCCCCTCTTGACTGCGATTCTTTGATGACATCTAGACTCCTTCAGCAACGCTCTTGCTTCCCTTCTGCAACAGCGCCCTGACCCAGCTGCGCGTGCACGAGGCGCGTGTCAGGCCGCCACACCTGCTGGGCGCTGACGGAGTGGGAGGCCATCCCCACAGCGTGGGTGCAGCATGGGCGCCTGAGTGTGGACACCTGGAGCTTGGTGTGGGCGCGCATGAGTGGGCGCAGGTGGGCCTGGAGCAAGGGCTTAAGGGCATCGTTTCTCAAAGACGCTAAACAGCTATGGCGGTGGGGACGACAGGGCATGGAGGCCTGAGAGGAGCTGACCACCAAAAGTCCAGAGAGAGCCCGAAGAGAAAGGAAAGTAAAGATTCACACAGATGGGGTTGTTGGGAGGCCTGCCAGCTTCCTGCCTGCCCCCCCTTGCAAACCCAAGGGCTTGTCCCACAACAAACGACTTAGAGCAGTAAAAGCCTGAAGAAGCTTGCAGGGCTCCTGGCCCCCCTGTACCTCGCCACTGCAGTCTAGAGCCTGCCCGGTGCCTGCCGCCACGGCACTAAGAATTCCACTTGGTTTGGTTCCGTTCTGAAAACTGAAAAACTGTCTACGGGATGGATTCCCATAAGACAAGGCTCAGGCTCCCGCTGCTCAGCTGCTCAGTGCTGGTCCCCACCGGACTTTCATTGGTCCAGCCTCTGTCTCGGCTGAGATCCCGCCTCGCCTCAAGGGAACCCTCGAGGCCCCTCCCTAGGTCTGTGAACCTTTAAGATCAGAATAGCAAGTTCAGCCGAATGCCACAAGGCGGTTGTTTATTTGGGAATAACAGAATCACCACTCACAGCGTTCAGGGGAGGGACACAGATTGGGGTTCTTTGAGAAAGAGAAAGAAGGAAGGGGTGAGAGGTAGAGCTAAAGATGGTCACATGAAGGGGTTAGGAGGTAAAAATTACCAGGTGGAGGCCTCAAAAAGTAAAAGTGGGTAAGGGTTCCCTGTCAAGTAGGATATTGTCATTATTGTTGGCTTCTTGGAACACTGGCTGGTTGGCCCAGTTTAAAGAGGACAGTAAGATGGTGTGTTTTTTGTTCATCTTTTTTGGCACTGGCGTTCTCTGGTCCTACTATGCTTCCAGGGATGTCACTTTTCACAGCTTCAACTCATGGAAACCAGGAAACCTGTTCACTCACCAGATCACTGATTTTTCACAAACGATGAAACTGAGGAATGGCCAGCTGGAAAGATACATAGGGCAGTTGTGGGCAAAGGCAGGAGCCGTGCCCCCCCCTGGCACACCATTCTCTCGGAAGCCACACCCTTTGGGTTTTTTGGAGACTTCCTCCCCAGGTACGACGGATTCAGTCATTGACCAATAGCAAAGGAACTCAATGTTCCAGCCCCTTCTCCCCTCCCCAGACGGTCCATCCTTCTACCATACATCGGTTGTCCTGGCAACCAGCCCATCCCATCTTCAGGTGCTTCCAAAGGACACCTCACTCATATACCAAGCGATGCCGTTGTCACCATCAACACTTCGGAGGTTCCAAGGACTTTGGGGCCTGTGAACCAGCAACTGTGGCTGGAGACCAAAGGTAGAGGAGAAGTATATTTAGGTCATCCTCATAGCCAAATATTTATTTCTTATAAAATCACAGTATCAAGACTCCCCCCTCATCCAGCTTAGACCCTGGGGCGCATCCTGTAAACTCTCCCTCACAATCCTCCAGCACCAAGGGGCTGGAGACAAAACCCTCTCTCTGACCAAATCTTTGTGACTGCACAGACTCCATCTGTGCACAAGCTGGTAAGTGTTTCTAGAGAAAAACGTGTACCAGGCTGACCTGTGCACCTTTTTTTTGCTTTGTTTTTGTGGGTGTTTTAAGTTGAGGTAATATTGGTTTACAACACTGTATTGCAGGTGTGCAGCTTCACACCTCCACAGCTGCGTCTTCCACATGAGTTCTGTCACCAAAGGTCGATCCCCTTGACCCACACATTTAGATTCATGACATGAGGAGATCAAAGCCACTCAGCACGCCTACTCTTTCCACTGCCTGAGGTAACTATCTCATATTTTCCTGTCCTTGCCTCAAACTTTCCACACTTTCTGTTTTCACACCCACCTCAGAAGGCGTATCCACCTCATAGAAACACTCCCACCCAATCACGAGTCAACCTGGAGTGCTGCCTGGATGCCCACCAAGCTCCTCTTCTGCAGGACAGGTCAGTGGGCAGAAGTATCTTTCCTCCAAAGTCCATCTTTGACTTGAGAACTAGACCTCACCCCTCTCTCCTTTTCAAGAGCTTTGCCCCTGCAGAAATTCCCGAGTTCTCTGTTTACTAAACCATTTGTATGTAAATTTAGAGACTCTGCTTTCCACCCACCTATGAAAAGATAAAAACATCTGATAAGGTACTATCTTTAGCCATCAGGAAAATGCTGATCAAAACCACAATGAGATACCACTTCACACCAAGGCAACACTCAAAAGGGTGAGGAAGTTCAGAAATCAGAATTCTCCCACTCTGCTGGTAGGAAAATAAAATGGTGCAGCCACTTGGGATAACAGCCTGTCAGCTCAGTTCCTGAAAACTTAAATGCAGAGCTAACATGTGACCCAGAAATTCCACTCCTAGGCATAGATCCAAAGGAAATGAGAGCAAGTATTCACACAATGGGTACACAAATGGATTGCACACATGGATTGGATAGCAGTGTTCTTCATAAAATGTTAAAAGGAGAAACAATCCAGATGTCGACTGGCTGATCAAAAATATAGCTATCCATATGTTTGCTATTTTGGGAAAGCAAAAGAAAGGACTGAACATACTATAACATGGACAAACACTGAAAACTGTGTTCAGTGAGAGAAGGTGACATAGTCACTTATTCTATTGCTGCATTTATATCAAAAGTCCAAACTGGAGAAGCTATAGAGGATGAAGACAGATTGGTGGGTGCCTAGGGATGAAGAGATCAAGGAAATGGGAATAAGGTTTCCTTTTGGAGTCTACCTATTTGCCCCATCTTAGTCCCACTTCATAACAAAAATTTTCAGAAGTTTTCATCATTATCATTGTCACTGGCCATTATCTGCTATAAGATAGTCACTTTTTTGAGGCCACCTGTGCAGGGAATCGAGTCATCCTCATGGTTGAACTCAGGACTAAGGCCCTTACCATGAGCAGCGTTCCTCTTGCGTTTCCTTTTATTTCCATTCAGTCCTGACCCCAGCGCCCCTTTTCCCCGCCACACATACACAGACTCAAATACAGTGTGTGTCTAAGTCTTTGAATGCACGCGACTTTGAAAAGACAATGGTCTTGTCCTGTGCTGGTGTGTGTTTTAAGATTTATTTATTTATGCACACAAGAGCTGGGGTACAGGACAGAGTCCAGGGAGGTGAGAGGATTCACCAGAGACAGAGTGGGGAGCAAAACAGGCAGATCCACAGAAGTATACTGCTGAGGGGAGCAGTGGGCAAGGCAGGAGAGGTCTGCTGTGCCCTGTGGGTCCCCTCCTTGGAGCGGGATCGAACTTGTGTTGCTGTGTAGCGGATGGTTCACAGTGTGGCGCTCAACCCTCTGTGCCACCAGGGAGGCCCTGTGCTGGTATGTTTTTAATGCATGCAAACAGCAGAGAGCCACCCCTTCTCACCCAGATACAGGGAGCACATGGGTAAGAGCACTGGGATCCCTGCTGTGTCACTTTCTTGCTGGTGGCCATGCAGTCATTTAATCCTCGGTGCTTCCAGCCTCTCATGGCTGTGAGGGGAGGACCCATTCAACAAGCATTCACAGACAGTCACTGAGGCCATTTCTCTGCCAGAGTACCAGGCACTCTATCCCTGTCCTCATGAAGGTTATGTCTAGAATCTCTGTGGGGATGAAGCCAATTAGAACGTCAAAAAGCCTTTTTGTATAGCTTTTTTCTTCTTTTTGCTTTTCCCTCGACATCATTTTTAAAAATATCTGTGTATTGCTGTGTAAAATACTGCCAGAACGTCTGTCAGTATTTTATCATTTACATCCCTCACACTTTACTTGCTTATCTAAGTAACAGAAACCTGGGTTGTATGAGAAGACTCAGAGAAAAGAGTATTTAGAAATTAAAACAGGTTTACGTGCAAAGAGGTGTAAAGGAGTTAGCGTCTAGAGGAATTAGTTTTTCAAATAAAAACCACAGCAGATACTTAAAGGGAAAGTCAGTTATGCTACTAAACTTTCATTGATCTGTTTATGGTGGGCATAGAGCATTTGCTCTTTTGTATGATTTTCTTATCTTGAAGGTGATCTCAGTTTTGGATGTCAGCATTGCCAAAGTCAGGGATAGCTGTTTCCTTCAGTCAGTCTGTAAAATAAGGCTTTCATATATTGGGGGGAACAAAACTAGAAAGATGAACCTATCACTTTCTGTAGTTAAAGTTACTGATATTTTCTCAGTGTACAAAATGTCCTGTTCTGAGATAGTGAGGTGTGATGTCCTCTCAGAATTGCATGTGGATGGAGAGGCAGTTTTGTTTCCACAATTGCTTCCAAATTCATGCCAGGATGGTCTGATGTGCATTGTCATGCATGCATCTCAGTGACCTTGCATGATCTTCCCTGCAAAATTACTGGAGAGCGGGGATGCTGTAACTTAGTCGATCTAGTAAGTGATGACATTTAAATCGTATGCAAATATATAAGTTCTTTGGTAATAAATCTTAAAGTGCACGGAGGGAGCAGGACAAATATATCAGAATATATCACATAAAATGAAACGTTCCAATTAATAATGATGGTCTGGTTTAATGGAGTATTTTGGATAGACTAAACAGAATGTTTGAAAGGGGAAAGATGGAAAAATGTGATCTGTAAAAACCAAAAGAAAGCTAGTGTTACTAAATTAAAAACACATAAAGAAGATGTTAGGCAAAAAGCATTAGTAGCCATAAAGAGGTACTCGTTATAATGATAAAAGATTGAATCCACCAGTAAGATGTAAAATTTTAACTTTGCTTGAAGTTGTAAAGGAGCCCCAAAATATATAAATTAAAACTGGTAAATATAAAATAAGGCATAGGCCAAGCCACAGTGGTAGTCGGAGATTTTAATGTACCCTGTTTCAATAGTGATAGAACATGCAGATTTAAAAAAAAAAAAAACAAAAAACAGAGCTTAGAATATATGAAAAAAACAGTATCAGCAAATCAGGCCTAATTAACATATATACAGCATAATGCCCAACAGCTGCAGAATACACATTCTTTTTAATTGCACATGAAATATGTAGGAAAATTGACCATATGTTTGGCCATAAGACAATTCTCAACAAGCTTCGGTGAACTGAAATCTTGTGACGTTTTCTCTAGTCACAATGAAATTCCGCTAAAAATCAATAACAAAAATTAGCTAGAAAAATATCTCAAATGTTTGAAAATTAAGTAACTTGCTCCTAAATAACCTGTGACTTAAAAGATAAAATCACAATGCAAAATGTAAAATGTTTAGAACCTATAGGGTGCCTATTAGAAATTAAAGACTATCTTTCATCTCAAAGTAGAAAAAGCAAAATTTTGAATGCCCAAAAGCAAAGCAAACAAAATAAGAAAGATATTAGCAGAAATGTATTGTATATTAGATAAATATAATAGAAACGATAAATGTAACCAAGGGTCAATTCTTTGAAAAGATTAATAAAATTGTAATAAAATTATTAAGCCACTGGCAAAACTGACTTTATTTTTTCAAAAGAGAAAAGATAAAAATAAACAATGTCAGGGATGAAAACAGCCACAACACTATAGGAAGGGAACTGGGGGTAAATACTACACGAAGGGAACTGGGGATAAATGCTTTGATCTCAGTTCCTCCTTTTTCTGAATTCCCATGAGGGCTATCTCTCCAATGCAAACAGAAAGATCATAAGAAGATATTACAAATAAGTTTAGGTCAATAAATTTTAAAAATTTGATGAAATATACAAATTCTTGGAAAATCATGATAGACGAAAACACTCCCAACAATCACAAACTATTTACAGAGTTGAATCCATAATTGACTTCCTCAAAACTCCAAGTCTAGATGACTTCACCAGCAAATTCTACCAATCACTTAAGGGGGAAAAATGTCAATATAATACAACTCTTTCAGAAAACAGAAAATTAAGGAATACCCACCACCTCATTTTGAGAGCATAACCTTGACTGCAAGGATGTTTGATTAGTTCATAACCAGAAAGGAAAATTTTAGGCTGCACTAACTTATGGAAACAAATGTAAAAATTCCCAAACAAAATATCAGCAAAACAAATCCAGCAATATATAAAAAGATAGCATATCAAGACTTTGTTGGGTTTATTCAGGAATACAAATTGGTTTGGTAGTCAAAAA
The DNA here is from genome assembly GCA_019455555.1 of Galemys pyrenaicus. NCBI lineage: Eukaryota > Metazoa > Chordata > Mammalia > Eulipotyphla > Talpidae > Galemys > Galemys pyrenaicus. The sequence goes on along the minus strand of JAGFMF010011645.1, from coordinate 3,001,391 downwards.
TTAATAAATGTAATTAACAGACAAAAAAGGAAAAGCCATATGATTAAATTCAACATATGTTTATAATTTTCTAAGAGAGAAAAATAGGAATTATTTATAACTCCTTTTCTGAAAAGTATTTTAGATATTTTCTAGATATGAGACAGATCTAGAATAAAATAAGAATATTGCTATCACCACTTCCTTTGTGAAGTCCTGTCAGTAAAATAGAGACTTGAAAAACCATAGTTGAAAGCAGTGAAAAAAATAAAACTGTCGTTCATAGGTGAAATGACTGTATGCAGAGAGAAGCCAAAATAATTTAAGAATAAATCATTCCAAATTTAGGGAATTTTGACTTTTAGGGAGGGTGAGCAAGATTGCTAATAAAAATCAACATACAAAGATCTTTTTCTTTTATGTATTCCAGCCACAGAATTAAAACATGACAATTTTAAAAGAATTAACAAAAAGTGTATAAATGATCCAGGTATAAGTCTAAAAATGATATGTAAAATTTAACAAAGAAACTAACACATTTTTGAGAAAAATTAAATACCTAGTTAACAGAATGAGGTATACAGTATTCATGGATAGGAAGTTTTGAACAGAAAAAATGTGTAGTTCCCCTAAAGGTGACCTATACATTGAATTCAATCTCAGTAGAAATTTTCAGGGTATGTTGACAAACTTATTCTTTTTTTTTTTTTTTTTTAAAGATTTATTTATTTATGCATACAAGCACTGGGGTACAGGCCAGAGGTGTGGGGGGTGAGAGGATTCACCACAG